>VXAY01004415.1:0-58213 GCA_013399855.1 Oxyruncus cristatus | reverse complement strand
GGGCTCGGCCCGGGTGGGGGCCGGGGTGAGGTGGGAAGGGGCCTCATAGCTGTCCGCAGCTACCGCCCGAGGGGAAGCGGAGGGGCAGGCACCGATCTCTTCTCTCTGGTGACCAGTGACAGAGCCTGGAGGAATGGCCTGAAGCTGTGTCAGTGGAGGTCCAGGCTGAATGCTGGGAAAAGGTTCTTCACCCAGAGGGTGGTTGGGCACTGGAACAGGCTCCCCAGGGAAGTGGTCACGGCACCGAGCCTGACGGAGTTCAAGAAGCGTTTGGACAATTCTCTCGGGCACATGGTGTGATTCTTAGGGTGTCCTGTGCAGGGCCAGGAGTTGGACTCGATCATCCCTGTAGGCCCATTCCAGCCCGGGATATCCTGTGGTTCTGTGGGACAGGTGTGAGAGAGGCCGAAGGAAGGGCGTTTCGCAGCGCCCCGGGGCCAGGGCCAGCCGGGGGGCTGGGCGTTCCCTCAGCCTGGCGGGAGAAGGCCCGGGAGGGATGAGGAATCCAGCGGGGCTCAGGGAGGAGGGAATCCCTAAGCGCCCTGTGTGAGGCATGCGGGACGGAGCCCTCGGAGGTGCTGGGGCCCACTGATGGTGGCTAGTGGGCTACCAGGGATTGTCTCTTATCTTTCCATTGTCTCTTCTTACCAGGAGCAGCCCTGCCTGCCTCTCACACAGCTCCAAGTCCACAAGGCACCAACTTTCTGGAGGTTTGTAAACCCCACAAAGCATCTGTGTAAATCAAGCCATTTATTTCTGCACCTTTGCTAAGGCCAGCCAGCCTCCCTTACCCACTTGAAGCTGAAATGGGGTCAAGAAGACTTTGCAGCACATCTTTCCACTCATGTCCGATGGGTACACAGTCCTTGAACACTTAACCAGTGACCTCATGTGCTTAAAATTAGAACCATACGCACATTTTCATCTTTGAGAAGTTAGTAGTGTTTACAAGGCAGCAACTTTTTCTATAAAACCAGCTGAACCCTTCACCAAATTCTAAAAATAATCTGCAAAAAATATGAACAACCTCCCCTGCACCAAAACCAAAAGAAAAACAGTGGGTCTGAATTTCCATTGGAATATTTTGACAGATCTGTGTAGCTGTGGCTGTAAATATCTTCATAAATTGTGTAAACACAATACTTTTTCTGAAAGATCTTCCTTATGAAAACATTTTGGAAGTCACTTCATGAGTTGTATGTCTGTCTTCAGGAAGCCCTCATGTGCTTGTGAAAGAGTATGGACTGTTATACGTTACTTATATTTATAGATAATATATATACACACACCTATATTTATAGACACACTAATAGAGGATATTTTATTCTGGCTGTATTAATTCTGGTGTGATTCAGGAGGTGCCCCCAGCTCCTCAGCACCGGTCAGCTGAGAGTGGAGTTTTCCACATGTTTGGGAAAACAGCTCTTCCTCTGCATCTGCTGCAGGCACAGGCAGAGAACATCCCCATGTTGTATGAGCAGCGTAACTGGACTCGCTGTTTGCACATTCAGCATCATGTTGCTCTGAGCATTCATGATTTGTCAGTCTGGAATGACAGAGGTTCCCAGCTAGTCTTCTGACCAAAGCCTCCCAAATCCTGGCAAGGGCCTCTGAGCTCATGGCTCTGTCCGCGCATAGCTGGCACTACTGACTGCAAGGGAAATTTTAGGGTCTTTTGTTTTTACTGGGAACAAAATAATCCAGGATTGGGTTTACTCGAGGTAAACAGCCATGGTCTAGCCTGCATGCCAAAACAAGTTTGTTGACAAACTGGATATTAACCCAGTTTAGTTGCTTAGCTCATCAAAGTGCATTAGCTTTTATCCCAAATAAGAACAAGGCTGTGTCTGAGGCTCTGCGTGGGGTCTGACTCTGCAACCCTTACTTGGTCAAAACTCCCACTGATGTAAGCCCATCATGGTATGGATTTATGTACGTGCTTGTGGTCAGAGAATAAAGAAGTGCAAACTTCAGTGTCTTTCTAAATGTGTTTAATGGCACCACCAAATAAGGGAAAGCTTGGAAAGACTTCCTGCCTTAAAATTTGAATATGCTTTGGTCAATAATTCATAAGAAAATGTTGTGTCATCACAAATTACGAGTGTAATAATGTAATAATTCCTGCTATCTGAAGATCTGCTTTGCAGTTGCTTTGGCTGTGGTTGTTACTGTTACCTTTCTTGTTAATATGGTCAGTCAGTCATTTATTAGCTCGGTTTAATTTTGTTGTTTTATTACTACAGGCTTGTTTCCTCCAGGTGGGAAAAATGCAGTGGCAATGACTGAAGAGCTGTGTGAAAGAGAAGGTGATGACAGAGATGGTCCCATCATCCCCCGGCCACTTTCCAAAGAGACAAAACAGAAGAGAGGCAATGGGTTGAGCACAAAAATGGCCTGGAAGGAGGATACTCCAAACTCTCTGAGACCTGCACTAAAATATGCAGGAAGTTATTGCTGCTTCAAGCGGCATTAAGTCCTACCTGGTGCCCAGCATGAGTCACAGAGCACACACATGCTCCAGTGGTGGCAGCAGCGCAGCCTCTGCAGCTGTAGAGGGGTGGAAGCACCAGGCAGCGAGGGGCAGGCTGTCATTTTGGAAAGGTAGGAGCGTTTTTCTTGGGATCCATGTTTTGAGAAGCTGGTGGAAGCCTTGGTTCCTCACATCGGAATTGAAAAGGACAGACCTGTGTCAACAGAAAACTCTGACTAGAGGTTGTGCTCTTTTACCCTGAGCTCCAAGAAACCTGCACAGACCCCTGCTCAACCCCGGGCAAGTACCCGGTTGCTTTGTTACTGGCTGTTTCAGGCAAAGAGAGAGGATGCAGATCTCAAGATTTAAGCTTTTACACAATTATTATTCTGAAAAACGCTCATTCTCTTCATTTTGCCAGAAATGACGTGTTTATTGGTCACTAGACAACTTTGTTTAGTGAGGAAACTGAAGTGTCAGTGAGTTTTGTAGGCACTTGTCCCTCCCAAGGGAAGCTCCAGTGGTGAGTCGGCTGCAGCTTCCCAGCACACAGACAGAATAGTCTCATTTCTTTGTGCCTTGTAAAGCCAAGCCCACGTGCCTCCCCCTCCACAAAGCCAGGTGGCTGGTGCTTAGGCCTGCTCTTTTTCTTTGCAGGGATGTGCTGGATGAGAGGAGTGCAACCAGACAAGCACAGGAACCTTGGTCCCTCCAGCCAGGCACAATGCTGGCTTCCTGGCTCCGGCGCTCCCTCTGGACCCACCTTGGATGGTCTGTGATTAATGTAGTGACCGGCTTGAACTTCAGCGCTGGAAGTGTGGATATTTCACCACCTTAACAGTAACTGAATCCCATCCACTACTTAGCAGTGATTTCAGACACTGACTTGAATGAAACCTTTCCCCACAATGTTCAAATTCAGTTCTCAACAGCAAAAGGATGAGAGGTTCAGTAATAACACAGGAACAGGTGACCACTGAGATGTGAATAAAATAGAGCAAAATCATGGTCTTTCTTGACTTTCATTACACCAGGACATCTACTGTAATGTGGAAAACTAAATGAAAGACCTGGCAAATATGAAAGAGTAAAATACCTCCAGCTGCATGTAATAAGGCTGCAATAGCATTAAGGAGTTCTGGGGTCATTACAAACTGCAGATATAAGGCTCCATGGGTTGTTTACTTTCATGAGAGACACAGGACAAAATTATTTGTGCTCTGAATATGTGTAGCCTTTGTAAATATATTATTAGTTACAGTCAAGGTTCTGATTTTGCCATAAGGATCATTAGAAAGTACAGTCTTAGTGGAAAGTTAAGGAACTCATAATTTGCCCAAATACTTTAAACCTGCAAACAAATTAGCTTTTTCTTTTAATTTGAATAGCAACTCACACCCCTTGTGAATACTCTCATCATGTATATGCAAAAAAAAAAAAAATAGTTTTAGATACACTTAACAGGACAGAATTTGTCTCAAGATAAGTTGTACTGACATTTTTCCCTAAAGGTAATTAAGTTTGCATCTTCACATTTTCTGAGTAACTGAAGATTTTTATTGTTTTGATGCCATTATGAGGAATTGCCATAAGAATGCCCATGTAGGAACTTCATATGGAAATAATAAATAAAAGCAGCATTTGTCACTGATCAGCGTAGACCTTTGGGAAGAGTATGATAAAATCATAGCACAACGTTATAGTTACAGAGCTTTCTTGCACATCCCAAAGGCCTCTAAAATGGTATCAGCAAATTTACTCCAGAGTAGGAAAAACTATCTCTTAAACATGTAGGTTGCCAATGGTCTGAAGAAGCTTGTAAGAGTAGTTGCTCTGTCCTTGGGCATGCTCTAATGACCTAAAAAAACCAGAAGTGTATTGTGAACCGGTCCCACTTTGTTAAAGATCTCTGCACTGGTCCTCATTGCTAAAAATAGGTGGTTTTGATTGTTTCCTTCAGCTTTGATATCTCATCTTTCTTTTGACGCCCCCAGTCTCTTCAGCCACACAGCCAACTTCTTCCCACATCTGAAGAGTTTCAGAAAGGAAACTAGCAAGCCACTGTAGCACTGAGATACAACCGCGATGAAACCTGGGGCAATGGCAACTGCATGAATTTCACCCCTTGATTTCATTTGCTGCAGCATTTTTTGACTGTTGTGGCTTTCAGTAGTGGTTTCAAACTTGCTTTTTAAGAAAGTCTCATTTTCTTTTTTTCCCTTTTTTTTTTTTTTTTTTTGTAGCTTGAGTTTAGATTAAGTATCTTGGCAAAGGAGGTAAGGCTTGAATCATTTTCATACATCAGCACTAGCAGTATCTTTTTTACTATTCATTTTTTGGGAAACATTAACATTCTTAGAAAAGACTGTATCAGAGAGTAATAACAATGAAAAGAGTGTAGCATGTTGGAAGTACCTGTGGTGTATCTGTATATGCAGTATCTCGGTATTCCTTTTATCTGAAAATATTTATTTGTTATGAAAACATGTTAAAGAGTAAAATAACTATTTAAATCAGGTACTTACACAATTCCTATCGTAGCTGTATCTGAGCTATCACACAAGACATAATGCACCTCTGCATTAGAGCTGGGAAGTTTTCCTAGCTGTTGCTCAGCTGTAGATCTGAGGAGCAGAGGGACTAAATGGCTTGTCCAGGAACAGAGAGGAAGCCAGGGACAAAGGAGACAGAAGACTTGCTAGAAGTGGTCCTTAGGGACCTTCTGGGTACCGTTTTAAGCCCAGCTTTAGATAACCCCAGGAGATGGGGAAGGATGGCAGAAAGCCTGCAACGAGATGCCTGGTGATCTGCCATTGATCTTTAGAGGGTCACCAGAGACCAGAAGTGGGGGAAGAGTTGGGAAAGGCAATTAACCTAAGTGGTCACAGATGTTCTCACTCTGCATCTGCCCTCTGCAGACTTCAGTGGTGTGGTTTCTGTGGAAACAGAAACTCTGTGCTGCTACCCCTGGCAAAAATCTAATTTTTCCAAAGATGTATTCTGCAGTAGCACAACAAGAGCTCCTTGATGCAGAAAGGTGTGAAGCTATCCTGCAGCAGTATTGCATATTCTGATCCAATAAATTCTGTAACAGGAAAGTCTCTAACTGTTGCAAAGACCCTAAGTAATTCTCAGGGAGCACGAAGTCTGTTCGAGGACTCCTTCCTCTGCCCATTTTAAGGAGACCAAGGATAGAAAGATTTGAGCTAAACTCCTGACTGCAGCATTTAAGCATATGTGTGTGTGCAGGGCTATTTTTTTACTTATTTTTGTAATATTCTATTTGGTTAAAATGTTGAGTTGAGTGTACTAGGTTTCATTTTTTACTGAGTCATTCTACCACTTTAGAGACCTAATATGACTGGGGTTGTGTGGTACTTTTTTTCCATCTCTACCCTAGCCCTCCCACCCCCCCAGAAAAAGCAGACTCCTTGTTTTGTTTTCTGCTGACTGCACTGAACTGGCAGAACAGCCTTAATTGACAAAATGACAGGATAGGATAAAATGTTGGAAGGGAAGAACTGACACAGGCATTCCTGGACTTTTTAACAGTTCAACCACAATGGCCTGTCAAACGAATGTATTACTTCCATGAGAGACAGTAAATTTTATTCCTCACAGAATTTGTACGTGGAACAAAGTGGCCAACAACTGCTTACTGCCATGAGTCGTACTGATCGCGTCTTAGTGGACTGAGGACTAATCTGAAATCCATCCTGCCTTCTCCAAGGTAATCAGGAGCAGAGAAAGGCCATCTGGACCTCCTGTAACAGCCACTGAGCCGGCGCTGGCGGTAATGTCGGCTGCAATAGCCGCAGCGATGAATTTAAAAGAGGACACATTCTAGAGGTCTCCTTTAAAGAGTCCTAAGGGGGTGTCAAACAACCACATGAGAATTGCAAGGCACCAGAGTTCACTCTGGATTGACTAAATGTCTGCACAAAAAAACCACCCTGAAGTCAGGTGCAGGGAGAGCAAAGGGAACCTTACCCTGAGTTACCTGGTCACTACTGAGATGTGATGACTGACTGTACAGGGCACTAGTCTGACACCAGTACCACTGCCGTGCAAAACCATGGCATCTTGCTTTCCCAGCCTGTGAGATGAGGGTGCCTGGAAACGGAGCAGAGAACACAGAAAACAAGAAAAGCAGCATGTTGTCAGATTCTACTTTTTAAGTTATCCAGAGAAGTAAGAAACAGTGTCAACCCGATTTCCAGAATAAGATAAAAATAAACCAAAGGGTTTATTTTTAGATGTACCAGCTATCCAATAACAATTCAGCTTTACGGCATGTATGAATAGGATCCAAGTTCTGGTTTTGGTCATAGTGCTGGAAGTTTTCCATTGGCTTCAAATAATTAGCAGTTTCACCAAAGTAATTTGATCAGAATTTGACCATAGGTCTATTGTTGCTTGATGTGATGCACTGATAAGTTTTAGTGGAAAAATAATGATAAAAAAATTAAATAGAAGCAACCTACTTCTCTACCTCACAGTTTCTTGGAGGTGTAAATGATTTCAAGTGTTTTGAGAATGAAGAGTGCTCTATGTATGCTAAGCATTATTATGCATTATATAAATACATAGTATCAGGCATGCTATTTTCATCTTTGCCCACAGCACGATAATGACGTATCTGTAGTAGGATGAAATGCAACACTATATTTAATAAAGGTTATGGATTTTGTTTGTATTTCATGTTGTTAGGTGCTATGCTGCTTCTGATATCTAGGTCACTGTTCAAATCTGTCAGGGGTTAACCATGGCCAGTTGTTCCTATCTGGCACCTGGTACGCCTCTGCTGCTACAGGAAAAGTTGTTCCCCTCTGTAAATCAAGAGCTTAGTTTAAAGACAGTGAAAATGCTCTGTAATGGTGCTGGCACTTACAGGGATGGAAGAAAATACCAGTCTTTATTCTGGGATATTCAAAACTCAGCTACGCAGTGTTGGTGATAGTGATGTAAAATGAACTAGGGACACATAGCTGAAGTACTGTAAAGTCCAGCACCTTTTAGGAGCACTAAAAAGCTAAATAGAATATCTGAGAATAAGTTTAGTAAGCTAATGGTTTACTTGAGAGAATAATTTCATTTTTTACACAGAACTGATGTGATTGCAATGAAGTGTGGAATAGAAAATCTCACTCGAGTACCAAAGCGTTTTCCAGTATGGTTTGCAAATCCATCTTCGACAATGCCAAAGTTTATTTCTGTTGCAAAACTGAAATATATATATAAATTTTTCAGGTTAGATTTTGTCGTAAGCCTAACTTTTGACACTACTCATCTGTTGCTCGTATTTGCCCCACAGAAGTACATTGAAAATGCACTGGAAGAAATCTTAAGGCCTCCTGGTCAGCTTTTACTGAGCTTTTACTAGAAAGAGAACTTGCAGTATTTCAAATCCTGATGGATAAAAACCAGCTGAGCTCGCACCCTTCCTTCTGATTTCTATAGCAGTTGTTGCTGAGTAAGAACTGGATGCATCTGCTGCTACTGCATCAGGACTGCTGACATGAACATGTGGGAGGAAGATCGAGCTCCAGCAACGATGGACTTCAGGAGCTGGTTCATTCTTCTTTCACACGGATGGGAGTGTCACAGAATGCTTTCCTGTCTAATCAGTCTCAACACAGCCTTGCACAACTCAGCCTGCTTTAAGCTTTTAACCAGGGTGTAGGAGTTCAGAAAAAAAAAACCACCTCCCTTCCCCCAAGAAAAATGTAATTGCAAAGATTTGTTTTGATGTAGCATGTACAGTAAACTTGAATCACCAAAAGTGAACCACACATTTGTGCAAGTATTTTTTCCTTCCCTAATTTTCATTCCTAGTTAGCTATTAATTTTATTTACCTTCTAGAGAAAACACACTAGAGATGGGATCTGACTCCCAGCGAGGCTCGTGGTAGAGCTGCCAGGGCCATAATCCCTGCGGCTGTAAGACAGCTCCTCTCTGGTGACCCCGCTGGGGCTATCCCAGTATATACCAGCAGACAATCTGGTCCCCATCATCACTAATGCAGGCAGTGACTCATCTTATGGGCCAAAGCAAATGTTAATACATAGCAATAATATCAAACTAGTGCATGGCGATAGACTCCACTCTCATTCCAATTGTGGTACTAATTACAAGTGCTACTTAATCTTTATAAGACTGATTTGTTTTAATACTCTGAGAGAGATCAGGAGGCCAGTGAATTTAAGGCTTCATACAAAAAAGCCTTGATGTTACAATATGATCTGCACTAAAAGCAATGCATATATATGCCACTTCAGTGTCAGGATCATGGTTCTTGTAAGCTCTCTAGACCTCTGGTGAAGCCTACACAGGAGCTTCAAAATTTATTCTTCTGTTAACAAGATCAGAATATGGATCTTGGTTGTTATTATTACTGGTACATAGCATGCTGAGATGTGAGGGACAAATGGCAGAGCAGTCTAAAATTCAGATTAAGCAATAAGTGGGCACAGTAAATAGCAGGGTGGGAATGGAATATCAAGGGACAAAGCCAATAAGATATTGTTTAGTTTAGGAAAGATGGTCCAACAAAATCAACTAGTATTTAATGATCACATACTCACTGTAGAGTCATTTATTGTGACAGCGATATGAAAACCACTAATGAATGGCTACAGGAAAGTACTGACTGGCCCCTTACTATAGATCTAAAACAATGTCATCAATGAACATGGGAATTCCTTGACAAGATGAAAAGACAGACTGAGAGTTGGGGCTGTTCAGCCTGGAGAAAAGAAGACTGGCGGGACCTTAGAGCACCTTGCAGGGCCTGCAAGAAAGCTGAAGAGGGACTTCTTACAAGGGCATGTAGTGAATAATAGGTTGAAGGGGAATGGCTTCAAACTGACAGAAGGTAGGTTTAGACTGGATATTAGGAAGAAATTTTTGACTATGAGGGTGCTGAGGCACTGGAACAGGTTGCCCAGAGAAACTGTGGGTGCCCCATCCCTGGCAGTGTTCAAGGTCAGGATTGATGGGGCTCTGAGCAACCTGGTCTAGTGGAAGGTGTTCCTGTCCACGGCAGGGTCATAGGAACTAGATGATCTTTAAGGTCCCTTCCAATCCAAACCATTATATGATTCTATGATAATCCTATGTCTGTGCTTATACAATCTTTTTTACCATGGCTACTGATCATCTTTCTCATTTTAATTCTCATATCCCATGCAATTGGGAAGCTTAAAGCAGGCCCACAGCAGCA
Source organism: Oxyruncus cristatus (assembly GCA_013399855.1). Classification (NCBI taxonomy): domain Eukaryota; kingdom Metazoa; phylum Chordata; class Aves; order Passeriformes; family Cotingidae; genus Oxyruncus; species Oxyruncus cristatus. The sequence continues at coordinate 48,520 of VXAY01004415.1, read as the reverse complement.
GGCATCCCCGGGAGGGGGGCAGGCTTCCAGGGATAGCACAGCCAGCATGGGTTGTCCTAGCCTGAGTACCTGATCCCTAACCCCTGATAGCACAGCTGCTGGCACCACCACCTAGCAGCAGCGCTTCAAGCCCTCCCCATCCCATCCCATCCTTCTCTTCACCCTTGCTCTCGGTTTCCCTGCAGCACGACTATGCCTCTATCTCAGTCTTCTTTCCCTCTATTCCCAGCAGCTTGTGAGACACAGGAGAGAAGGCTGGGGCTGCTCCTCCTCAGAGGAAAGGAGAGTGCTGTTGCTTTTGGGAGCAGGAAAGAAAGTAAACTCCTACTCTTCTTATCCCCACCTGCATTGTGCTGATCTTACCAGTCCTCCTCCCTTCAGATATGCTCATTGCAACTACAGAATTCACTTTTACCTGTCTGTCTTGGGATTCTTGGGAAATCTCATGCCCTTCATACTATAGCAACAAAAGCATGAAAAGAATAAATAAGTCTGCCCAGAAAGTCTACAGTAGAGAGAGACCCCCTAAACTTAATCTTCTCACATGCAGGATGTTACCGTGGCTACCAAGAATTTCTTTTTGTGGAACCACGCTTTCTACATGTTAATCCAAGCTTCCCTCTTTTTTATCTCATATTTTTGGGTCGTGAGTTCAATAAAAATGCAGTTTTGCTTCCTCTGACAATGTTTCCCTTACAAGCATATCTAAATAGTGAGAAAGTTTTGCAAATATCTGTATAAGTGTTCATCTAGTTCATAAACTGCACGAATTAACCATCCTGAAATCTTCCTATGGGTTGGAGAGCTGCGCAGACAGGGATCAGCAACGCTGCCATCTAACAGATCAGGCCAAACTATAAGCAGCTGGTACTCAAAGCAGTTGTCCTAATGCATAGTTCATGAGCAAGCCATTGGCTGCAATATGTTTGTGTTAGTCATGTATCAAATACTAATGAGCACTGAAGACTAGATTCTGTAAATGAATGAAGGGAGCCGATTCCCTCACCTCAGTTTGAGGAATGTGTCTCAAGGCCCATGTTTATGGAGCTACAAATTTGTTCTTTGATCTTTTACCAATAATAAGACTAAAGGAATGCAATTTTTGTTGTTAATATTTTGCTCAATGCTAGTGTGGGGAAAGATTGTTAATATTCTATAGCAATCTCATCAGTCTCAAGGAACATGCCACATACACTAAAAGTGACAAATCAATAGTTAACATAAGACCATTCTATTCCTTAAGACTATACTTTTTTCTTCTTTTCTTTTTTTTTTTTTTTCCCCTGCTTCTGGCAAATTCCTAAAGAACCTAAGGCTGAGAATGGTAGAATTTTGCCCAGAGATGATGAAAATAGTGAGACAGCCATGTCCCTGCTTCTCTGTGCCAGATTTCAGGCATGTAAGCCTGCAGTAAGCTCAGAAGTTAAGTATGCAGGGAAGTGCTTTATGATGTGTCACAATCCTGCAGTTTGCTCCAATCAAGAGAGAAGGTTCAATACCTATAAAACAATAAATTTTTGGGACAAAAGGTATTATTCTCTGAATTGAAGCTGCATCTTTTTAAAAGTCTGTTAAAAACTAATTGCCATTTATAGAAGCAATTTATAAAATCGTTTAAAATATGCCTATTTGGTTATTTTCAAAATTAAATGCTTCTTGTTAGATGCTTCTGAAACTGAGTTATGAACCTGTACACAAATCCCTGTGGTAAAAGCTCCATTTTCATCTTGTAGCATTAACATTTAGGACATCTAAAAAGGTGCAATAGTGCCATATGTTCAAAGCAATCCCAATTCCAATCAAAGAGTAACATCATGCTAAACAGTTATAAAGTTAAATATATGTGCATAGTTTATTAGGTATAGGCATACAGGGTTTTTTCAAATGTCTATGCACATCTGAAAATGGTACCTATCTCTCTCTATACATTTATACCTTTATAATTATATATATATATACCTTTATTTATACATTTATACTGTATGCATAATAAACTGCACACCCATTGACATACTAAGTAGGGGCATATAGATAGTTCAGATGCATTCCCAAGGCATCTTCAATCACTAACATTTTTGTCAGTGGGAAGGAATGTAATCTTTCATAACAACGAGGTAATTGTTTGTTTTCTCCTTGCCACTTTCTTGCAAGACTTAGACATTTTGGGTTACTTATTACCATGAGATAATTCTTGTTGGTCTGCTGAAGGCACAAGCAAGGTAAAATGTTTCCTAATTCCCATAAGGCATGTGTTATCTCATGGTAACACACACACATTGCAGTGTGACATTTCTGGATGATACAGGTAAGTGGACCATACTGTATCCAGGAAACAGCTTTGTGCTTCCATTAACATCTCACTTGTGTTTCCCTGCTTGCAAAATACTTTATCAAGATTTACGGTACAGAATGAAAATTTCAGGGAGCTCTCGTACCACTGCAACTGTAATAAATCCAGAGAAAGACTAAACAGAAACATCCAACTCCTGAAAAGCTCCAGGGCTGGAATTTAGGTGAAAGTTTCTGTCTCTATGGTTTTACATGTGGGAGAGGCTGTTCATAATCTCATGCTACTGTTGGCCTACAGTAGGATAGGGAATATATTGTAAATGTAATGGACACATATTATTGCTAAATGTTTTCAGGATGTTGCTGTTGAGGACTGTAATAACAAGGTTTCCTGATTTCAGTCAGCAAATCAGGCGAGGAACCTTCTGCAACTCTTCTGGTCCCTGGCTGCCTGTATTTCTCAATATTCTCAGTCAGAAATTCATCCGGGATGCCTCCCAGCTTTCAGGTTGTTCCTTGTGCTGTCAGTTCTGCAGTTAGTCACTTAGAAAGATGGACAAGTCTGTGCAGTGGGCAGCCACCTCACATTACATCCCACCCTCAGGGCCAGCTCTGGCTTATTTTTCCACACATCGGTTACTCCGAGGCAGATATTCCCTATGCTGCTAATGTCTGCTCAAGGGAGATGTAAAACCTCCCTTGTACAAGATGCAGGGGAAGGAAATAGAGGAAGGCAAGCCCCCAAATCCATTATTGATTTCTGATTGCAACGTATTTCTCTCATTTTCCCATAGCAGAGCATCATTCTGCCACTCTCAGCTCTCCAAGTTCGAAGTCCACTGAGATCAATATAAAACGAATGTGGGCATGAGAGGACACATTAATGATAGAACAGGGAGAGGATAGTAAAAATGGCCTATTAACTATTGCACTTGAGGATTTCCTCCAGAAAATAAGGTCCTTCCAGATTCCTTCTAGAAAGGAATTTGCAGCCACTGGGCGCATACTCTTTCTGTAAATAATTTATTGTATACTGCCAATGAGGCAACACAGCCATTTCTTTTTGTACAATTAGCTATTAGACTGGCAGATAAAGTCACACGTAGCATATAATAATTGTGATGTTTAAACCCCAAGTTCTTCTGTGTTACAGAATCATCAACAGAAGAATCTCTTTCTTCTATTAAACGGAGACTTGTATTTGGGAAAATTCTCTGCAGGGAACTTCCATAACATACCATAAAAATGATCATGAACCTGGTTATCTTCTAAATACAGTAATAAATGATATTTTCCTTTTTGTTAGTAATAATTCACCTGCTTAGTTTGGGAAATGAACAGGCAAAATTTTAGCAGAAGCTTTTCATGTTTCAAATGCCTTCCTTCAAGAAAAAGGGGGTAAAGACTCTTGGACTGGCAGGGACTGGAGAGGCACACTGACTTGAACACAGCTGCAGTAGCAAGACCAACATAAAAACCAGATTTTTTGGGGTTGTTTTTCTTTTTTCCCCAAATTGTCTGTTGCACTAGCTCCCCTACAGATGTATTTCTGAAGATGACAGCCTCTGCTTTGCATCTGTTTCATGCTGAGCTGAACATGGGCTCTGCAGTTTCAAACTGGATTTCCAGTTCATCAGGGTTCAAAGAACACTTGGGATTTTTTTGGCTTGGTTTCATAGCTCATTACATGGGGTAAAATCCTATCTGTCTTTAAAGTCAACGGCAGAAATCCCACTCATTTCAGCAGGGCAAGAATGTCATCCCTTGTAGTTCAGAGGCCAACTACAAGAAAAACCACCCCACAACAACTATGATTCTGACCATACAGTAATTATATAAATTTTAGTCATGACCATGCTTGTCATGCTTTTAGTCTACTGGATCTATCAATTTCCCTTGCTATAGGTTTATAAAGGTTTCCCTGCCTCCCTTTCTGGAGTTCCTGTGTTCTATTCAAGGGGTGTGATCTTCAAATCCAAGAGACAGAAAGACAACTAGGAAGTGCGTAAGCTTGTGATAAAATGCTGATAACATTCTGGCACTTAAATTCCAATTCCCAATGGGGTCACAAGACAGATTGTATTTATTTTAATTGTCTCTACATCAGTTCTTTTTAGTGCTTGAGAAGTACTAGACACCATCAGATGAGACGTGCCAAAAGTGTTCTTAAAAAAAAAAAAATTGGCAATAATCTGTGTAGATATAATTCTTTTTTTTCAATAACCAACATGTCTTCCTCAAATATTCCTGGCCATATATGGTATGAACTTTTTGCCTTTATTCAGGAATTTCCTTTTTAATTTATCTTTTGGGGGTTTGTTTTGTTTTGTTTTTTAAGGCAGCCTATACTGGGACCCCATGAAAAATTTCTGGAGTGTGATCCAGATTCTCACATTCATATCTGATAAACTGATGGCTCTGTGGGCCTCAGGCAGTGGAGGAGTATCATTACATTTGTAGAGTTTTAGTGATAACTCCAGTAGTTACTCTAAACATCATGTGTTACACCGATATTCTGCACCAAGTAAAGAGGAGTGTTCTGCCTAGGTCCTCGGTGTGCTTTCTCACAGCTGTGGTGCTGTCAACCCGAAGACAATGCTTGCAGTGAGGAGCCCAGCGTTCCTGCAGAGGCTCAGCTGACTCAGGACTGGATCTCAGCCAAAAGGCTCCTGAAACATTTCTATGGGCTACGTTGTAATGTATGTTGCCTGTGCCTTCACACAGTTCTTTCTGATGGGAGGATGATTTGCAGGATAGCTGCTGGGCTGCCTTATAGTCCACTCTGGAAGTTTTTAAGGCATAGAGATCCCCTCTGTGGAACTAACATTACATTATTTTCTATGACAACTGTGCATTTACACGCAGATATTGTGTTGTGTCATTTGGTTTGCCAAAACACCATTAAACTATGTGTCATTAAGTATACCCAAGCCATGCTGGTTTATAGTATTCTCCTGGTTGACTGCTGTGTTGACCTTACTTAATGGAACGGTGTGGTCTTCTGGGAAGACAGCCCCTACTGTGATGATATGCCCCATTCTGCACCTGGTGGTTTCTCTGGCAGTACAACAAGGGATGGCCAACCATAAAGTATAGGGTCTGGGGGCTTGGAAATTGATATCCCTGCTTCTTCTCAGGGTATTGCTTATGAAAAAACCTGAGCTAGTACTTAAGCAGAACATTTACCTGCCAGAGCCCTGCTCAGGGCAGCACCACTCTGTGGATGTGGTGGTGGGTGTAGCAGGGTACAGATGCCATCCTGGGGTCCACAAAGAAAGTGCCTATTGCTAAAAGTTCCATTCCTGTCTGCATCAACAACAGGCACTCACACAAAGCTTCTGTACAGATACCATTCCAGATTGCTAATGGCTGTAGAAATCCAGTTTTACAATGACTGATCAACTGTGGAGATTGTTGTTACACAGGCATTTGTGATTCCTGTGATGCTGCTGTATCACTTAATAAGATATAGCAATGCAAAGAAATTTATGAGTGGCACTGCATTCCAAACAGTTTCCGACAAATGGGCTCAGTCAGGTACCTGTAGCAGCTGATAGATTAATACTGTGATTACTAATAATAACATAAAAAATAAGGTGACCACACAAAACTAAATCACATACCCCAAAACACAGGTTCCTGCTTTGGTGAAGAGGTAATTTATGCAAACCCAAATTCCTTTCACACCCTTCGTGCAAAGACATCAACCAGTGAGAGTGGTTATTCTTAGTGGATTTTGACATATGCCAGTTCAGTGCTTCATACCATTATAGAAAAAACACCTTACTTTGTGCTTCTATGTTTTATAAAACCTTTCATCTGTTGGTTGGACAGAAGAAAACAGTGGTCTAATTCTGAACTCTGAGTTTGCAGAGCGCTATGAATATGCTCCGTAATAAGTCAGTAGCTACTGAGTCAGTAGCAAGGCCTGTGTAAAAGTTGATGTTTCTTAGCATCTTGTGTCAGATGGCTTTTACTCATTTCTGAGTGTAAGGAAAGATGCTGAAGGACTGGGGATCAGGAGGTCAAGAGATCCTCTGGACATATGTAAGCCAAAGAGGATACATTGGCAAGTTGCCTCACATGGTCAAGGAAACAGGATCAGGGGGGCATTATTTTCCCATTTAGAGACCAGAAAATAGGAAAGAAATGTCATGTAACCAAGAATATGTGCTTGCATTTACTCATACTTGGAGTTAACAGCATGGAAGAATATTATGCTATTTTTAGGTGGTACTGCAATAAAATCGTACAACTGAGTGATATCAGGATAAGTTTATTCTGTGATAAACAATAACAGAAAATAAATGTAAAAATATTGGTAGCACATTGTTTCTTGAATAACGAGCCCCTGGTGGACTGACCTTTTGGTAATGAGGTAGGTAAGTAATAAAGCAAGAAGATGGTGTGAGTTATTCGAACACAAATTGGGACCTCTGCTTGAAAAGTGCTGGAGGTCTGCAAAACACAGACCACAGGTTAAGAATGACCAGTGTAGGTAATGCCTTTGTTGTCATCCATGTTTCGGTGGTGGAATTGCAATTGCATGCTGTGGGATGGCCCTGCAATACCCCCTGAATGGTGTATCTTCTCCAGAGTGCAGCGCTCTGGGGTGCAGTCATTAGAGTCAATCACAAAGGAAGTTAATCCATGACACTCCTCCCTGCAATGTCTGTGTCAGGGCTCTTTCCAGAGCAACGAGCTCCATTTCAGTCCTCTGAGGATTCTCCGGGAAATGCTTTAGGGCCTTCTGTTGGATTAGGTCCAGTAGTTGCTGGAACAGATCCCTCTCTTGCTCCTTTTTCTTTTTGAACTACATGTTGGTCATTCTGTTTGTGTGCACCACTGACTGCTTCAGGGGAGCTTTGGCATCAGAAAGCCTAAAGCAGATTTTTAAAAAGAGGAAAGGGTTTAAAGTTATACTTTCTTAAAATCACACCTTACGCTAAATGAAACAAAACTGGTCCCTTAACACTATTCCATCTTCAGTTTGTGCTCTGCAGTCCAGACAAGGCAGTAAAGTGTAATCCAAATTGCTTTTGTTTTTTGTAGGTCTTCACGTAGAAATGACAGGATGCTTTGGAGTATGGCAAGACAGGGGGAATTAGCTGGAGGGGGCAGGGGCTGTGGTGGCCCGTATAAATAGAGGACATTGGTTTGAAAGTTGGAATTCCAGAGAACCTCCAGTTCTGTTTGTACAGGAGGATATTACAGCCTCAGGAATCAGAAAGAATCTTGCAAGAGTACTGTGCAAGGGGAAGGACTTTGTTACAACGATGGCCCAGTGGCTTATTCAGTATTCCCTTCTGTGCTGGGTTCTTGTGCAATTTTCAGCCCTGCTGGTTTGTGCAGCATTGGCGGCTCTCATAAATCCCCTGACTGAATCCCAATGCATACACAAGATCAAAGGAGCTTGCAATGGATTTTATGCTGTTTATTTGGCTGTCTTCAGTGCCTGTGCTGCAGCCTTGGGTGCAAATACATAACCGCCACGTAACATTCAGAGCCTCTGCCTGTAACACTTGCAGTAAGGTGATCAAGCTTATTCTTGGGTAATTCATTCACCTGGAGCTCACCAGCTTTGCCTTAGTAGTGTGGCCAGTGTGTTGTATTTGTTACTCCCTATTTCTCTTAAAAGTGTTCTCTGAATGTTCTCTGTCTGCATTCTGGTGGTTCTTCTGGGACAGATTGCAGAGGTCTCTCCGAGTGCCAGTGAAACCTTCTCTCTCAGAGAAGGCACACTGTGCTAGCAGTTACTCTTCTTTAAAATATCAAATAGTAACAAATTCACGCTTACTATTCCAACCTGGGGTCTTCATAGACCTCAAAACTAGCCTCATATGAAGTGCCGACCCCAAATCTTCCAGTTCCTAATGTAAGCCTAGCCTGGGAGACTTGGCAAGTCCCAGTGCTAAGCACAGCTTGCCAACACTTGTGTACCACAGAGCTGCGTGCTGTGAGGTGGCAGTGATCGTGGCCTATATTTGAGCCCACGAGCGGCAGCAACAGTTGCAGGAAGCAGAGGTGTGGAGGATGTGGTTCTAAGTATAGAAATTCTGCAAGGCCAATAAGATTTACTTTCTTTAGCGAAGTTGTTCCTGACAGTATCTTTCTTAGAAACCTCACATACCACATCTGCTTGCTGCTCTGTTAGTTTCCATTTTATCTCTGAAAATTGATTTCAAGCTCTAAGACATCCCAACACAATTCAGTTTTGCTCCTTGGCACCATTGCAGGACTGCAATCTATCATTTTGTACCACTGCTTGTGAGGGTCACTAGCCACACACTGCAATTTTATAGTCCGCGCCTCTGTTAAAATAGAAGCTAGTTCTGATTTCTTCAGACTGAATATTTGCATGGTTATAGTAACCTGCTCCCTGCCTCTCTGCGAAAACACAGGTTCTGAAATCTGCTATACAGCTATTCACCCAGCGAGTGTTTTCTGGAGACTTAAAGATGTGTGATTAATGCATGCACCTCCTATTCCAATTCAAAGGGTAGAACTTTGCTATTAAATTTTCAAATTACCTGCATATACTACACTTCCCCTTAAGATCCCTCATGAAACTCCACCATATAAGTTACGGGGAAATTGGTGTGGGCTACTGCCGAGGTTTCTACCACCATATCAACCAACCTTGCCTGCCACAGTGGCCTGTTTTGCATTCTCAAGCCAGAAGTGATAGTACACCAGTACATAGGAACACCCAATTTCATTTTAGCATCCATAAAAGGGACTTATTGATCTCTCCTGTAAAAATGAACTCTGATTATTGATGAAGTAATTCGATGAACATACAGAGCTGTGGGAACAAAAAATTTGCAGCAATTGTCTTTTGCCAGATGATTAATACAGTGGAAGAGGGTGAATTAGGAAACTGAACAAACGACCACAAAAATATTTATCACAGAAACATAATTTTCAATTGTTTTTGAACTCTCCCAGCAGCATTGTGTAGACAATTTTAACCAAAGAAATTAACACAAATGCAAGCAGTTACTGATAGAGGTGAGCAGCATATCAGTCTTTTATATATACCACTGACCAACTGCACATTCCAGAGCCTCTACATAGATCATTCCCTGGATAGTGCTGTGAATCATTTGCCCATCCCAATGTTTTGTTCGAACAACGACTCTATTAGTCATTTGGTTTGTCAGACAACTGGATGATGTCAGATTTCTCCTCTGTGCCTCACTTAGTGCCCCCAAGGCTGAGAAAATAGATTGATTTTAACATGGGACCTATCGTGCCAAATTTCCTGAGCACTTCAAATGAATACTCTCCCTCAGTCATGACAAATGCCTTCTCAGATTATGAGAACGTCTGGGATTTGCGTGCTCTTCTTTTGGTTTAATAACAAAGAACCTCCATTCATAAAGAGATCTTTCAAGAAACTTCTTGTAAATCAATCACTGACAACTGCATAGTGAGTATTCTTGATCTTGTCAGTTATTAATTAAAAAGTTGCACCAAGAAGTGATGACAGACGCAAGCAACACGGCCTTCTTCAGAATGTCCAAACACATCTGAAGGTGAGCACACAGGACATGTTACTGTACTGCTCACAGAGTGCCTGCTGAAAGTGACCTGCCATGTGGAAATAAAAACCAAACATTTAAAAGGCAGATTTTTTTAATTTTTTTTTAGCTCTTTGTGATTTGTTTGTGCCCAAAATATCAAATCTTTGCCCTAATCTGGGGCAATGTAGCCTCAGAATAAACAAGGTGACTGGATTTACTCCAGCATCATTTGATGGCATGACATCAGCATTCACTCAGCAATACTGGCTTACAAGGTAGTCAGGGAATGACGGCTCTGTGTTTCCATCCATATGTTCTCCTAGAAAGCACTTGTCTGTTTGGAGTTTAAATTAATTCATGTGTTGGAGGAAGGAAACCTCTGTTCCAAAGCTATCCAGCACTGAGTGTGTCTTTCCCTTCACATCACCTCTTCCTGGTGATTTTAATCAGTGCCTGAGAAGTATTGACAGACATCCTTACAGGATGCCAGCAGATGTTCAGGCAAAAATAGTGGAGACGCAGAACTGACAAACCAGATGATAGGAGGTGAAAGGAAAGCAAGGCAATGTTATTTAGAGGTTAAATCTCGTGGTGCCTTTCAACATCATAAAGAGGGCAAGGGATAGAGAAATGACAACTCAGTTTAAAAGTATTTCTTTCAAGTAAGATAATCTTAGTAATACAGAGAAGAAATCTACCCATTTGGGGCTTGTGAAATCTTCTGTTCGTAGATTAGTATGTAACCCTTGTAGTTTTCTGCTTGTTCAGGAAGCAGAGATTAATGAAATTGGATCTAATTCACAAGAAAACTTGAGGCTCATTTGGAGACTTTTTTTATCTTTGAGCACAAATATGGAAGTTTACGTTTTTATCATTCAGTTAGTCAACTCTGGATTGTCTAAGATACAGAGACTTACTGAGGATTTGTAGAAGTCTTTTCAAAGGCCTTTTGTTTCTACACTATCAAGTAGTTCAGGCTGGAAAGTTCAGAATTCCCCACTGATTTTGGTTTTGTTTTGTGTAGCAATGTCTGAGAATAAAGAAACTGACAGTAGAACAAAAAAAAAACCAAAATCAAAACCAAAAAAATCAGTTTTCTTAACTTTATTTTATCCGTGCATATTGCATAGCTTTTACTTTCTCACTTTTCATGGTGCTTCACCTGCATTGCTAGTTAGGGCTCATTTCTGCCTATGGATCCAGCAGTATTGAATACTGCAGTTATATAGTTATTCTCTGAACCCTGTTTTCCTTGCCTTCTAAGTAAACAAGGCAGAGTATGGCCTTAAAATTTAACTTTCTGCCTATTCTCTCATTACAAGAAGCCCTTCTTAGAAGGTGAAAGTTTCCAGCAGTGCTTGTTGCTCACTGCACCAAATATACAGTGGAGATATGTGAGGGACATTACGTGCATGGCCCAGCACGTTTCACAGCTTATAGTATTTGAGAAACATATTTAACTATAGAAAAGACAGAACACAATATTAAGCAGTCAGGCGGACTGGTGGGAAAGAAAGTGAAAATGTTAAAAGAGAAAAAAAAAAAAAAAACAAAGAGAAGGGAAAAGGTAAAAGACCAAATCAATGCTATATAGTTAACAACACCATGATGATCAAGTAAACCCTGTACTTCTCAGAGACAGGCAAGGCAACCATAAGAACATTTAGAGAAAAAAATCAATAATTACAGATCAAGAAATAACATGCTTGTTCATAACTTTGTCATTACAAGCAAGTGATATATATACATAGGAAGAAGTCAAACATATTCCCTTCCTCCCAATAAATTATTTTCCCCCTCTTTAAATGGCCAATACCTTTCCACAACATTCTTTTCCTGGAGTTTGCATTATTGTTTAAAAATCCCATACAAAACACTTCGGCTCGGTGTGTAGCTTCCAGACTTTTCTGTAACTTCTCTCATCAAGAGGGAAGGATATTACTGTGGTTAAGGTATGGCATTTGGGCTCAAAATGTAGGGGAGCAATCCCCCACAGGTTGTCCGAGGCCTCCTTTGGCAGAGAGCCATAGGGTTTGTTTTCAAAACTGGCTTCCCCTTTTTGTGGTGTTTGGTTTTACTTGCCCAGTTGGAGGCCTGGTCTTTATTGCCTCCAACTCCATGCGAAGTTGGTGGGACCTCAGCTTCGGCCATATGTAAATCAAGGTTAAGCTGCTCCCAGAACAACCAGGAATGGCATATCCCTAAATTAGAAGCCATGCTTGAAAGTCAGGTTTTTAATCTCTTGTGGTAATTCAGAATACCTAATTTAGGTGGCAGGGGGCTTAACTGACTCTATAAGGAGCATAAGGCTCCTATGTGCCAAGCCAGGAGATTAAAGGTTGGCAGAGTGAATATGTAATCCCGTGTAAAATGGGATACTGTCCCACCACACAGGGCCACCGAGAGCTTGAACCCTCACATGCTTTTTAAGTACTCAGAGACCATTAGGGGCACATCAAAGAAAATACATAGGAAAAGCAGAGTAGGGCACTGGTGAGCCTTCAGGTACACTGACTGCAGGCACAGAGTAGTACACTACCAATTTCCTCCCAGCCAAATCCCTTGAGGAGGCTTCTCTTTAACTATATCGAGAAATCAAAACAGCATCCATGTCTTTATGGCATGAATAAGGAATTATGGTGGGTAGCCAAGCAGAAGGGCAATATATTAATATTAGAAGCCTAATTCTCATCTTTTTTGCACTCGTTCAAACCAGGAGCATCTCTCCTGAGACTGATGAATTTGCCTCTGTGAAATTCCTTTGGCAGAAATGAAAACCGGGCTCTGACTGACAGAGACTCCCCGCCTCAGTTTCAGATACCAGGAGGTAGGCAACACATATTGACAGCAAGGAAGAGCTTAAGTTTTATTTAATCCTCTTAATGACTTATTATATGTTCTAGTGAGCTTGATGTCATTTTGGGATATCACCCAAGACTAATAATAATTACGGTACTATCACGTGAAGTTTCACTTTTTCCCTTACGGGAGTCCAGCACAGCAGAGTGAAGAAAAGAGGGGATGGAGCACAGACCCTTCACAGCTTTTCCCCAGCCATGCTGTGCACAGGCACTCAGGGAAAACTCACTCTGTCTTCTGCAGCACAAACATGCTTTGGATGACCGTCAAAGAAAGAATAATGGCAACACCAGCAGCTATAACTCTGCCAAATCCCCTCCTGATGTGGGATTTACAAAGGTTATCATGGACTGGGGAATAATTTCAAAGGACTTCTTTATTGCTATGACCTGGGGCCAGGGGAATAAACCTTCTGAAGCAGAGGAGGATTCTCTTTACCTTAGGCTATTTGTTCTGTGAACACAGTGCAGAATTTGACTCACCAGTCTGTCCCCTCCAGAGGATCCCCAAAGTCTCTTCTTACAGCACCTAGAGAAAATCAGCTACTTCTGGAGATGAAAAGATTAGAGCTGAATTTGCCACTACCCAAAGCACATTGTGTGACACTGTGGAGGGAAAAGACTGGGCCAATATCAGGGAAAACACGTGCTCCTATAAAAGCAACATTAGGAGAGAGAATCCAGTAACTGATTTCCAAAGCCCCATGTGAAAGTCTTAGACAAGACTACAGAGATCTTCTTTTAAAAACTAAACAGATAATCTGAGGAATTAAAAAGGGGATTTTTTTTTTTGACAAAGTCTGTAGTCTGAGACAAGCACCCTATCAGATCTTTTGAAAGTCCCAGCCTTCCTTTTTTAAAATTACTTAAATTTCTTAGTAGATGGTTATTATTTTCTGTAAATCAGACATCATCTAAACCTCAGGCAGGGGAGTTAAATACTGAAGTTTCCTCTTCCTAGAAGTCAAGGTATGGATGCTCCAAAGTAGGTGCAGCTGTACTGAGGCAACAAATATGAAATTCCTGGAGATGGTCTTTGATGCTGGGAGACTGGCATTGCCAGAGGACCCTTTCAAGGGCTCCAGCCTCATTAGAGCCTTTCTAGTCCTCTTTTTCTCCCCAGTCCCTCATTTCATTGAATACTGGAGACTGCTGGATCACCATGGCTGGTAGCACCCATTATATGCCTTTTTTTTGCTTTCTAATGGAGATGTTGTAAGCTTGTGTAATCTTTGTGCCCTAGGCAGGTTGACATAGTTGTGGTTTGCAAATGAAAGAAGGCTAGAAACTTTCATTCTTTGCTGTTGTTAGTCACAAGGCTATTGCACAGTCACCCTGTTCAGATTGTGCCCTATAAAATTTGGCAGAGGTGCTCAGAGGGTGATTTCTGGTTTGCTGCAGAATATACCGAAGTCCGATTTTATTTTCCCCTTATCTTTTATTTAGGTTCCCAGTCTCTTCTTTCCACAACTACCACAGCTGCCATTATTCTTTGCCTAAAAAGAAATCCCCATCCAGTCATGAAACAGACTGAAATCTGGGAGTGGCCATACATCGCTGTCAGATTTAATGCACATCCTTTTCATTGACATTGGAGTTGGGATCACGTGGAGCTGATCATCACAGACTGAGGGCAGGGTATGAACATGCATGTTCAATCACAGGACTTATCCTTCAGTCAGTGGGAATACAAAGCCCAGCCCCAGGCCATTATTCATTCGAAGTCCTGCCTTTTGATCAGTTAAGACCTACTTTTGGATGACTCTGAGTACATCTAAACTCCGGGTAACTTCAATGGAAACTAAGACTAAAGTTTCCAAGCACTGAGCACAAAAGAATAACAAGGAAACCTACCCCTGACCAGGTCTCACTGCTTGGTTGGTTCTCTGCTCAGAAGAGAGCTTGTTACCCGGTCTCAGAGTCAGTTGTCTTCTTGTCTTACTTGGTGAGACTGATGCAGAAGAGGGTTTCTGCTGCAGATTCCAGCCTGAGCAGCTCCTTCTTGGAATCGGTCCTGAAAATGAATTTACAGTTTCAAGACTACACCTGCACAGGAGATGCCTGTGGCAGTCAGTAGGGAATGTGGCTAATTAAATAGGAATAGATTTTCAAAGATTACTTCATCCAAGAAGCGAAAGCTAAATAATTATATGGAACGAGATGATTACCTGGAACAAGATGATAAAACTGCTAATGTTCCTGTTCATAATATGACTGTGAGGCTTCTCTGTTAAAGCTAGGATGCAATGTGTTATAGTTTATTGTCTAATAATAAAAGAAATAATGCTGCCTGTATTCTGTGAGAATCATGTTTTTCTTCCAGATAATTCCACCTGGAACTGACCCATCCAAGCAAATCCCATGATTTTCCCTGGTTTATCCTCACCTGGGAGGAAGGAAGGCTTAGAAACAGAGAATGTGTTTGCCTCATATATTAAATACGTCTGGGAACTTTGGTAGATTTTGAAGGATTGGTCCCATCTTTACAGGAAGAAAAAAACCCCAAACCACATTTCTGCGAGATGGCAAATTGCAGTCAGAGGGTGGATCTGTGACCCTGTGCCTTCTCTTTTGTGTGATGAAAATGTGCTGATGCAATGGCCATAGCTACCCCTCTCCTGGATTTTGTTTTAAAAAGGAGAGCTTTGCCACGGTGTTCCTGTGGTCAAAAGCTACCGGAGAGATCTTTTGTTCACCATCAGCCGGGGGTGTGATTGCAGGGTGTGCCCAGTCCATGCATTCAGTCACTACACAAACAAATACAGCAGTTAAAATGTTGATATTCACGCTGATTTAACTCCTCTGACCTCTCCATGGCTGAGTTCCAAGCTGTGTGCAGGCTCCTCTCTGCTCTCCACCCAGCCTCTATGCATTTTTATTTATTTTCACATTTTTTCTACCTTTCTCTATTTCTTTAGAGAAACATTAGATTCTGGAGAATAAAATATCAGCTCATGAGAGGTGCCAATGTGTCATACCACGAGTATAGCTCAGTACAAGCGCTGTCTAAACTCAACCACAGTACTCTCCATATTTTACCGACAACCCTTTGCAGGACATTAAATTACTGCTCATCTCAAAACCAACCCCTCCTCCTTCTTGACTGTCTCTCACATTTTCTCTGAAGCCATTTATAGTGGTATCTGCAGGTTGGCTTCAAAAATTTCAAAGTATCTTGGCATCTGCCAGCCTAAGTGGCCTTGATGCTGTAGCTCCACACTCGTGTGAAACCCTGCCTGAAGTGAACCTTTGACAACGGGGATCAGCTCCACTGGGGTTTCAATGCACCACCCATGTCTTTGGAAATTTTTAAGTTTCTGTTACACAGTTCACATCTTGAGAGCTAAGAGTGACTCGAAAAGGCTTCTTGGATCAGGATTTAAGGTTTTACCTGGAACAGTATCTCAGGACTGGGATCTGCATTTCTATACGGCCTTTAGTGTGCCCGCATAAAATCTCCTACAGACAGAACCCTGGAACCTCTGGGCTGGGCAGCCTATTTCAGGTTTAAAAAAACACTTTGGTGAATAATGGCTCTGTTTCAGTTGCTTGTTTTTAACCATTTGTGCAATACCTCAAGCCAATTGGCAGGATTAATTGGTTAACAATGCTATATTAATTAATATCATAAAATTGCTCTCAAAGAAGGAAGAGCTAATTAACTTCAAAGCATTAATACTCCAACTGTGAGAAAACCCAAGGGAAAAAATCTACTGTGTAATTAATAGAGAATACATTTTTCTTCCTGCCCTACAGTCTCCCCATAGTCACAGTCACTAATGACTTTCACTTGGCTTTCTGAAAGGTTTTCTGGTCTCTGTCAACCTATCCCATGCTTAAAAATATCCAGAGGTAATTTGTATTAATTTTTCTTTCTTTACCTTTTATTTCTGGTGATACCCTTGACGCAAGGTATGAACTCTACTCTTCCCATTCCTCCTGTGGAATACTTGTGAGGCAGGTTCTCTCTTACGTGGAATGGCTGTGGTGGTTAAGATCCAGTCTCCAGTCATCAGTAACACAGGCACGGCAGGAGAACAGGGCAAGCCACAGCAACCCTTTCCATTCTATACTTTCCCTTCCTACTGTACATCCTGCATTTTTCCTGTGAATATCAGATGACTCACTGATTTATTACAGCCTTTTTTTTAAATCTAGTTGGCAGTCAGTCTGCTTCAAACCACAGTGCATTTTATTTGTTTGCCGTTCTCTGGTAACAATCCTCAAGAAAAAAGCCAAACAAAATGACAAATTATAGACAATTAAAGGGAAAAAAAATTAACAAATATGTGCTTGTTTCTATAAAGTTTCAGCTGTCTTGAGATGGGGTTTGAACTGAAAGCATACTGCCCTGCTTTTTGTGTTTAGACTTCAATAGAAATACTTGTGAAGGTGCCCTCGAGTGAGGAGCTGCAGAAGGGCACACGGACAATTGTCAGAGTAAACATCACATGTAGTGAAAATAGCTACCTTCTCCCTGTAAATATATCTCCATGTTAGACTCTGAGGTAACTAATAGCATCCAGGAAACAAATGTTTACAAATGTCTAAACCAGAACTTATGAACATGCAATAGAAGTTTCAGCGAACTAGCCATCAAATCCTAAAACCTTTGTCCATATGAAAATGCTCTAACTACTTCAGTATAAGTGAAAGAGTAGAACAAACGAACAAATAAAAATCAACTGTAATACTGAAGCATTTCTGCAGCATACAGCCTATTTCCTGGTAAGAAACATTTTTATGCATCTGCAGCAGTGATTATGCCTAAGTATTCAGTTTTAAAAAAATCAGACATTATTACACATCCTCTAGCACTGCTTTCTTAGTGGAAAGCAGTTAGCACAACCCATACACATGAGCCAGGTGGTTCAGGTCTGAGTCCAACATGGAAAATACTGTTGTGTGATATTGCCAGGAGAGTGCTGTGTCATTAAAGAGTCTGTTCCTTCAAAGGAGAGGTTAAATCAAGCTCCCTAATCTCTGGATGAATAATCTCATTATTTTCCTGAGAAAACATCTCACCAAGCAAATATAGTTGAGTCTTGCCCAGACGTGTTTTCTATAGGTGAGAACTGGTAATATGTGGATGAGGGTGTGAAATGGCCCTTCTTGATGAAGTCTCTCATCATTAATCATTACATGTCTCATACATGACAAAAAGTGTTGATGGAATGGGTTTAGACATACTTCTTTTTGATCAGAAAACCCATGTCAAAACCCATGTCACACCAGTTCAACTAACACTGGGTATTGTGTTTGTAGTTGTCTGGTATGATGCAATGGAAAATTGTGAATAAAATCCTGATGCACTGTCGGCTCTCATGGACTTTATCTGCAGGCAAGAGGGTGTCACAGAAACAGAGCAGCTCCCCAGGTCTTACCACAGACACCTCCCTGGGGCAGGAGGAGGAGAGAAAGACTAAGATTACCATTGTTCTATGTGATTTTTCTCACAAAAGGGAGTTTGATTCTGAGAGATTTGTGTCTTTATTTTGTTTACCCAGGGTTGGATTTCCTTTAACATCTTCTATGAGTCTGTTTAATCCTCTTGGGCCAAATTCACCTGCCTGCCACCTAAGCTAGGCAATGCACTGTGATCCCTGGCGCTGAGCTAGCATGTCATGCAGTGGAAGGTTACTGCCACCTCTTTTCAGAAGCTCCAGCACCCTTATTAATTGTTTCATGCTTTGAAATCTGGCAGGAAGAAAGCAATCAGCATAGAAAGTGTCTTATTTTTCTTCTGTGAATTTCTCTTCAGGTATTGCCACGATGTGAAGGATTGAAAATATACTATTTCTTCACTCCTGGAGGAATTGTTGAAAGAAAAAATATTGGCAGCACATCAAAATTGTAGCTGATCACAAATATTTTAAGGAAGGGATTCATGTAGCACCAATGCAGCTGTGAGAACTGATATGGCACTGGCAATGCTTGAAAATGGCCAGAGCAGATGGAGCAGCAGGTCTGGGAAGGAAGAGCAAGTACAAACTTCTACAGCCACCACCTGGTGGTGTTCCTTGCCTGAAAGACACACAGGATCCTCTAAGCTATTTCATCCCCCATACTCTCCTCACATTATTCCTTACCACATCCCATGGGTAAGACTCTGCTGCAGACTCTCTTGCCTAATACTATGTCCTTATCCATTTTTAGAGAATCTAGACCATTCTGTGGCTCAAAAAAGCCCCAAACTACCTTCAGATCAGCCCGAAGCTTCTCACATGTTTCACTCTGGGTTGGCTGGTTGTCGCCTCAGGGAAGAGCATTGCAATCTGGCACTTACTACTTATCCTGGCTGTCAGCCCAGCTGGCAGGTCATCCATAGCAGCCTCGGGAAAGAGCCAGAATAGGTTTGGGACTGGTGCCAGCTTTCCCCAGTAGGGTCAGGGAGGTGGACATAGCCATGTTTGTTGAAGTGACTGAAGGTGGAGCTGAGGGTTCCCTCCACTGGGCTGAACAAGTGTCTGTGCAAGAGAAGGAATATCCACGGCTCACTGGGATGTTTACAGCTCCCATCTCGAGCTGCCTCGTCACACAGCTCACAAGGGACTGCTCTGCTCTCTGACAGGAGGAAGGCAGCTCTTGGAAATACCTTTGCAATGTAAATCCTCGCGGTGGCAGGTTCAAAAACCAAACCTTTGACAAATCCTTTTGTGATATTTCCTTACAGTGCTGTTGTTACCCCACACCATCACCAGTAAATTTATTTATTGGGGTTCTTACAAAGTAGAAATACAAAAATGGGCAGAAACGCATCCAAAGCAAAGCAAACCAGTGGTATAACAGAGTTCATCTGAAACTTTGATGGTGGAAATGAAGGACTGCCCATGCTCAGCCACAAGTAGTACAAAAGCCATCGTTTTTCTTCACAACTCACCTCCTGGGCTTCTCCAGCTTGTCAAGTTTAGTGCAGGTGCATACTTAACAACTATGCCTGGAGCACATTTAGTTAAACATTCAAATTGGGACATATTTATGCAAAAAATTCTTGCAATATTCACCTGATTTTAGGGGTGTTTTTCTATATTTATTACAAGGGAGGAAAAAACAGGTAGAAAAACCTATGTTGTGAGCAATGTTCAATATAGTTTTTAAAATGTGGGGTTTGAGCCTAAGGAAGCAAGTGACAACTTTTGCTTCTCTTACATTTTTGTAGGATCTGCATGATTCAAGTTTGAGTGTATGGCCAAAAAATAATGCAGACTGATGAGCCAAAGGTAATATCCCTGACTTACTGACATAAAAAACCTTTTCCCTGCAGATACTCTACACTGTTTCATCATTTGGCACTTTATTTTTAGCAGCTTCCAAAACTGATAAAATATATATTGCTACAAACATTTTGGATGTACATTTTCAAGGCCTTATGACCATGAAGTCATGCTTGTGTGTGTCATTCTTTCCATTAGTGATGAGCCCAATGTGTTGAGTTTATTTCTGAATCCAGATGGGCATTTGGAGCCTGTTTTTTCATCTGGATACATGATCAGATACATTTCCTGGCTAAGTACATTTCTGTATCTCTATTTTTCGAGTATTCGGAGAAAAATACTGTCAGCTTTGTGTTACTAATGAATGTGACAATCAATATTTCTTCTCACGCTGAGGATAAAATGAAGTGCAACTGTAATAAGTGAACAATAAGTGAAATCCCTGTAATCTTCTGAAAATTTTAGTGGGCTATATATCTGTCTGGTTTCAGCATCTTTTCACAGTTCCTTATTTTTAGCATGAGAAAGAAAGAGAGAGTGTTGTCTAGATCATCCTTCTAGATGATTAACCCTTCAGGAGGAAATACACAGCAGGCACGGATACAAGGATTCAGATGGCAACATTGTTACATATTTGTACACTGTGTCCTGCTGGATAATTCTGCCCTTTTGGGACGTGTGTAGTACAGTCTGCTGTATTGTGCTACAAAGTCACGCTGAAGTTGATATTTAGGCATGTTGAGACTACACAGGCTCTGCTGCAGGAGCCCGGGTAGTGTCTTGGCGCTTGTCCTTGAATCAAAAGTTGCAGTTCCTGAAGGCAAGAAATTGAATGCATGTGGTATTTTCTCTGTATTCTGTATACACACCAGCTAAGCTCCCTTTGCCCTCAGCTTCAAGGTTTATTACTTGTGCAGAGTACTAGTTCTAGCTGCCATGAAGATCAGGGTTCTTGGTGAAGGACTAGCTGTGGGCCCAGAATGGGTACAGGGGGTTTGATGTGCACTCCTGGCATCCAGCACACCAGCCTTCCAGGGAACACGGCAACATGAATCTGCAAAATGGGCATAATAGTCCTGACGTGTGTCCAGTGTAGGGAGCTTAATTAGCAATTTTAAATGATCTTGAGATCCTCAGAGGGATGGCGCGTATGCTAATAGAGGGTGTAATTTGGCTCGAATGTATTATCACACCTACAATTCCATTACCATGTAAATATGCCAGGGTAAATAGAGCAGCCAGTGTCCCAAATGCTGTGGACACAAATACCTCTGGAATTGTCTAAAGACCTCTAGCAGAAGAGAGGGATATACCTACTGCGCACAGGCTTTATTGTCGCACATACTGATATATCAGCAACCCGCAACTTTTCACCCCCATAGACAAAGACATCCACAACCACATTCTTTCTGGCAGCACAGAGATACACCTTTGGTTCAAAACCTTTCGGGAACCCTTAGGGATATAGTCACAGCCACAGCTTACTGGCAATGCGCAAAAGACGTAACTAGAGTGTGCAGACTTTCTGGCAACACAGCTGCATCCCCAGAGCCCGGCTTTCTATGAGCAGTGATACACCAATCATACCACATCCCTTAAGGCAGAGGGATGATACCAACACCCCACATTGCAAAGGGAGATGCTTTTGAAAAACACTTTTTAAAAAAAATACACTAGATAACAGGGCCTTTAGTTGTTGCTTAAGTGCCAACAATGTCAGAGCTATCTGTGTGTGAAGTGAATGCTCAATGTTAATAAAATACATTCCAACTGAGCAGTCTGTATGTTCTGCTGAGCTACACAAACCATGAGAACTCTCTGCTCTTGTGGTTTGTGTTTCCACCACGAACCCGTAATAATGAAAGTACTGACCCAGCAATCAGCGTTTTGAGTGCAGGCCCCGAGATTGTTCAGTTGGGTACAGTTTCCCTCTCTAGAAGAGAGCATGTAATGCAATTAATCCAGCTAGTGGTACACAGCCGGTTAGGGGACAGCCGCTCCTCTCTAAGAAAAAAACAGCTGGCGTTCGAGTGTTTCCTTATTTCTGAGCTCTTGACTGTCACAGCTTATGATGTTCTTTGACACGGGGAAAACAAAAAGTAAGGGGAGAGTTATTTAATATTATAGAGCAGATACAGATTTGTTGTTGTTTAGGATTATAGCTAGAATGAAATACTCTGGGATTTACTTTAATCTCCGCAAGGGGCTAGGTCTGTTTGGAAATGTCAGTGTGTATGCTATAGTCGGTCTACTGGGGATCACTTAGACCCAGGGCTTTTCTTACAGTTATTGTGCTGATGTTACACTAAAGAACTATTCAAAATGGGATCCTGATTTCCAGGTGTTTTGCTGGCTGCAGCTGAGTTAAGTGGTGGTGGGAATGTAAAGAAGTTTTTGGTTACCTTGTGTACTTTCAGGTGGGAGGGCAGCCAGGAGTGCTGGTGGCAAGCGGCTGTCAGACTGCTGTCTGTCATCTAGCTCAGTCCGGGGCAGCCATGCCGCTCCCCCAGCATCATGTCCTTCAAGGGTTCTGGGAATGAACAGAGCACGACATCTCTGCCACTTTCACACTACCAAAGGAGGACAGTGGAGCCAGTACTCTCTGTGCGCAGGAGAAAATTATCGGAAGTCATTATTAATGGCTTGACAAGTAATAAATAAGGTCACTTAAATTTTGTCTGTCATACAGCAATAAAAGGTGCCTATTACCCTGTCGGATGTGACTACGTGAGGGTCCTGGGGCAATCCAGGTAAGGGTTTGGGGTTGCTTGCTCAGGCTTGTCTCCAGGAGACATAACTCACCCAGAGTGACTGTGCCTTCGCTCTAGCTCATTGCTATAGCCCAGTGGTCGACAGGCTGCACTGCACATGCTGGTGAGAATCACTCCGACTGGAGTGTGCCTTCAGGTGTGAGACTCTGGGTACAGGTGGTATGCACTTGTAGTAGATGCTCATTCAGCCTTCCTCTGTGGAATGAAAGGCAGGAAAAAGGCCCCATCCATTGGCATTGGAGAGCCACAGTGGCAGAAGGATTGCCCCATGGAGCCTCCAGCATTGGAGACCGAGAATTATGGAGATCTCTGTGGATAAGAGTCAAGGGTGTTACTTCCCTCAAAAGCATGCACAGACATATATGGCTCAAACCATGAGATAAGCCCCTTCTAAACATATTTGACAGGTTTGGAAAATGGGACTTGGCACAGCTGCTTGCAGCTCTGTAGCTTGTATGAGAGGTGCTACACGAAGATGAAAATAGGGATGAATAAGACGAGTGTGCAAATGCACTTACAACCCCTTATTTTAGGCCTTTACTCAGCTGTTTGCTGTGGCATGGTTTGGTGGGGGGACTGACAGCATTTGTCATGTGCCAGTGGTGCTGGTAAACTGCACTGTTCTGCTGAATGATAAGACACTATGGACAGTGTAGTTCATATCTTCATGGAAAGCTTGTAAAAGAAGTTGCCAGTACAGCTTGCACTTAATGGCAGCGAGAACCAAAATGGACAGTAAACACAGTAATAAAAAAAATAAGTCTTAGGGCCGGTGTCTTGGACAGGAAATTGAAAATGAAATATTTCCAGTTTGTTGGGTTATGCCTAGGTACAGTGCATCTTGCTAGGCTACGTCAGGCTCCATTCCTACTTCAAAGTTTACTTTGATCTTCCTTAATTTACATTAGCCTTTGCCACAGTATTCACAGAGAGTTTTCAATGACTGCTCCAACTCATATATTACACTCTGTTAAGACAAGTTTTAAATCAGTATTGTGATGGTGAACCTTATCTGGAATAGCAGTAGAATACCCTCAGCAGTGTAAAGTATTACTTACTCCTTTAGCACACACACACATATCAGAATTTATACAACCTCAGTGATGGTTCCACATAATTAGGAACAGTTTCTGACAAAACCTCCCCGAAGTTCTGTGAATGTTCCCTTATAGACCCAAACCTTGTTCTCAGTGTCCTTTTTCACAGGGTGTGCCCCCTCAGAATGGTACATTGTGGTACATAGTGGCACATGAGCAAACACACAGAGAGAGGGACACAATTGCACTGGGAAAACCAGCCAAGTAAGGATCAAGCAAGGCAACAGGTACGGTGATACAAAGTGACTCTACAGCCCTCCTATATGTACAGGGTTTTTACCTTTTTTGTTCAGGTATAAGCAATTTACATGTTTGAGTACAACAGAAAATTGAGCCCCAAACATGGAGTCTCTTTTGCATCTCTTGGCCCTCCCTTGCCTGATTCCACAGGCCTGGACAGGCAGGATAATGGCTGGCTTGGTTGTTCCCATGGAAATCACAAGGCAATGGGGTTTCTCCATATTTCTAAACATCCCGAGGATGAGGCAGGAAGTGTCAAAGCATTAGTTCTTCATTATTTCATTTCATATAGCCAGGTCTATTTAGGAAGTATCATAACAATAACATTGTAACACGTATCACAATAAATCCTAGATTTCCCCCCCTCCTATTGACTTGGACTGGGTAATCGCAAGGATGACGTAGTGGACAGACTAGTGAAATGATCAAAGCATTAGGCCAAGAGTTCAGTTTTCATTAAGGCCACCTTAGACTCCTGTGTAGCCAGGGAATCCTAAAGCAAGCAGGTATTCCAGCACTGACAGACAGCGTGAGAGCTCTACGAATGACTTTGAATGCAGATTTTGTTCTGTAATTTACACTAGTCAGAAGGCTACAATAACTATATCATTCACAGAGGGTGTGGAGTATGAATATTCCACCACATTTTCCAGAAGCCAGACAGTTGGTACAGAAGACATTATGCAAACACTGAGCGTCTTGCTCCCATTAAGAATCTGTTGCAATCCATGTAGTGTTCCAAACTTGAATGTGCTTAGGAGAACACGTAATTCTTAAGATTAAAAAATTTAGGTTTACTTATGTGTCAATCTATCGTGTTTCCATCGTCATTTAAAATAACAATAGGAAACCAAATAATGTGTTCTGCCAGCCACACCGAAGAGTAAAGGGAGGAAAGCCAATGTCACACCCTGTAACACACTCACAGCAAAATTCTTAGGAAAAGCTACTGTTTACCATAATGCCATCTTAAGAACAATTGTATTCCTACCAGTATCTGCTGTTGCAATAAGTCTAACTGATACTGCATTTGCATAACAGATTTTTTAAAGACAAAAAACATCACATTAATCTCTGAAAAAGTACCAAGAAGTAATAAATCAGCACTAAGCAGTTATGGCAAAATATTTAGATGGTTGTATTTAAAAATGGATCTGGAGTTAGAAGTTTGTGAGCTGCTGATTTTTCACACGATTGCGTTGTTTAAAATGGAATGTTAAACACTAAGTAATTCTCATTTCATAATATGCAGTGTGTGCAAAGTGTGAAGGGAGTGGACAGAAAATTATAAATCCAGGAATTTAGATGTGACGTTAGACCCAGTTCATTTTTCTGTAATTCTCTTGAATGTTCTGTATCCTAATTTCTCTGTCTTTCAGTCTGAGACAATACTGTTTTATTAACATTATGATATCACCATATAAAATTTTATTCATAAATACAAACCATTCAAATTTTACCTACAGAAAATACAGTCAATATTTTCAGTGAATACTGACAAGTGGATTTTAACTTTCTGTCTCTAACAACATTGCTAGCACTGGCCTTGGAGCAATGATGGCTATAAACAAAAGTCACACCCTTTCTGCTTTCACCATATGCCTTAGTGGGTGGCATGGAGTTGGGAAAAAGGCCCTATTGCAGAGAAGAGGTGTAAAACTGAAGTAGGACAAGAGATGACTACCGTATTCCAAGCTGGAGGCAAAAGGGCAGATGGACACCTTACTCTTTTTGCCAGTGAAACCACTCATCTCCCCCAATAAGGAAAATAAAAACAAATGGAGAGGCGCAGCTGATGTTGGATATTAAAAGTCTGTGTCTGCTGTGTAGTCCTGGGTTGACTGGTTATAAAATCATCAGAGCAGCTAGAAAAAGAGACTGTAGGAGGCATTGTCTGTGTGAAAGGAGACCACAAATCATGTGGAGCACAGAGGTCCCACAAGTTAAAGGTAGGATGTGCTCCTCAAGCCCAGATAGGAACATAAACACTGTGGACTTCTGGGTTCCATATGCTTCCACTTATAAAATACAGGGTGTTTTTTTCAGAACCCAAATCCAAACTCCATCAAGTTCGTAAGAGTGTAAATGAAATGGTTTCTTATACTTCAAGGCATAATCTGCACTGGTGTTAAATTTTTGTAGGTCCATTCATCTCACTGAGAATCTGACCTGAAAATTTTTAACACTCTCTCTATTTTTTTTCCTAAACATTTGTTTAGGAAATGTTAACAGCATTATCAGTCATGGACTGGAAATGTCAGAAGGGGTCCATGAAACCTCACAATGCCAAAAATTTCATTTTAGAAATACATTAGTGGAAAAAAAATAATGACCATATTGTTCTGTTCAGGAGCGCATTATAAACCACAATAGGCAGGTAACCTCTTTTCCAAGATGTCTTTTTTCTAGAGTTTTTATTGAATTGAATGAAATTACATAAATCCTGCTTGCATGATTTTTTTTTTCTCTTTCAAAACAAAAAAGCATCGTAATGACCATGAAAATCACATAGCTCTGTCAGGTCACCATCCTGGGTTGCTGTGGCCAACAGGGAGTCTTGGAAAACACTATTAATCTGGAGGGCTTTCCCGTAGTAGGATCAAAGCTTTACTGACCTGCCATGAAATCATCTTGGGGTGCACAACTGAAGAGCAACACCAGAGATGTTTTAGGAAAAGCGTAATACATAAATCCTGTTATCCAGCCTGGGTGAAACCCTGGCCTATTTGGGTATCCCCACGCAGTTTATTTTCAGAGTAAACCTCAGCTGAGGAAAGGTTTAGCCAGGGAAAATATAAAGCCAACAATTCTTAAACAAAAAATGAAAAGTTTCAAGGACATAAATGAAATGTCCAGCACCATCTTGTGGCATTACCATTAATTCAATGAAATGGTCTTTCTACCGTGAAAACTACTTAACTCTTCTTTTTTCTCCCCTGAAGAATGCTGATAAAGCAAGAGTACAGCTACAAATCTGCTGACAAAAAGAAAGAGCTTAAGATATGGACCTGTTGAAGTGGGTCCAGAGGAAGGCCACAGAGATGTACAGAGGGCTGGAGCACCTCTCCTATGAAGACAGGCCAAGTGAGTTGGGATTGTTCAGTCTGGAGGAGAGAAAGCTCCAGGGAGACCTTAGAGCACCTTCCAGTACCTACAGGGGGCCTACAGGAAAGATAGGGACAAACTTTTTAGCAGGGCCTGTTGTGATCGGACAAGGGGTAATGGTTTTAAGTTGAAGAAGGGTTGATTTAGATTAGCTTTAAGAAAGAATTTTTTTTAATAATGAGAGTGGTAAAACAGGCTTCCCAGTGAGGTGGTAGATGCCCCGCCCCTGGACACAATTGAGGCCAGGTTGGAGATGGCTCAGAGCAACGTGATCTGGTTGAACATGTCCCTGTTCATTGCAGGATGACTTTTAAAAGTCCCTCCCAACCTAAACCATTCTGTGAATCTATGACTAGCACTATCGCTAAAGATAAGATGAGCTTCTCAAGTTCAGATGGGAACATAAACATTTCAACTCTTGTCATTATTGCTTGAGGAGTACTGAAAAGCTAAAATTAAGGGGTGTTTATAAAATGTTGTTAGGCATGCACAAGACGAGGTGACATTGCATACACCTGAAGCACGATGGGGCAAAAGGTGGGAGTGCCCACACCCAGTGGGAATTTTTGCAGCACCTGCATTGCAGACTTCCTGACAAGGCTGTGATCTGGGTCCTGCTCTCCCTTGTGCTACCAGCATCCAGAGGGGACTGGGAATACAGCATTCCTTTAGAAATAGGCTGGGGAATAATAATCCTTCTGGTGGCCCGGCCAACATTTCTTTTTCCGTAAGACGGGATCGACTTCATGCCTGCTGTTACTGAAATAGAGCTGCTGCCACATTTGCTTACACAGCTAATGCATGAACAGTATATAAGTCATTGTTTGCAGAGTGCTATGCAAGATGTTCTGCATAAATGTGTGTATAGAACCACATCATGCTCTAAGATAAGTTTATAGAACACTCCTGTACAGCTTCACAGCTTCAGCCCAGAGTTAAATTGGGCCAAAGAATGAAAAGAGTAATTTCCAGGAAGTTTTCCATTTTCTGGACTAACGCTTCTTCGTCTTACTTTGCTCAAACAACAAAACCACCCAGCTAAACTGCCTTGTTTTCTCCACATCTCTGTGTGAATTAAAATCCACTGTGAGGTGCTTCATCCACAGATGTGAGGATTTCATCCAATTGAGAGGAAATTGTGGAAGCTCATCTTATTGTTTCTTGCAAGCTAAAGTTTCTCTGTCCCTTCTATCCTACTGCTTCTTAACCCAGAATTTACAAACTTCCATCTAGGAAAAGGTGTTAGTTCACCCAGTCTTTGGCCTCTGCTGAGATTGATGAAACATTAAACAGCTCATTTTGAATATGGTTGAATTGCCATTACTACAATTATTTCAGAGGTCACTGGATTCTTTGGTCTCCACCCAAAAGTAATGTTCACTGGTGTAGCTTAGACATAATATCTGGATCTGGCTAGAATATTTTAGTAGTGGTCAAAATATGCCATGAATATTGGTAATGCATAATGAACTTGTTTATAAGTATCCATATATTTTTAAAGCTTTTGCTTTAAATCTTGAGGCTCATCCGAATCACTTTTATGAACCTTAAGTGGCACCCTCCCCAAACAAACAAACAAACAAAAAAACCCCCCAAAAAACCAAACTAACAAAGCAAAACATAAAAAGCCACACACACACAAAAAGTTAAACAGAAAGTCATGATCATGCCTTGAATTAAAATGGTGGCTATCAAGTCCTTCTTATAACAACTGCCTGCTCACGTTAACCCCTGACTGCAGGGACTGTGCTTGCAGCTGGATGTAGCCCTGCAACCAGTTGTTGCACTCCTTGGTGTGCCCTTCTTCAAAAATCATGAATGCAACTTCAAAGGGAATTAAAACAGGGCCTTACAGTCAGTTACTTCTGACAGTATCCTTCTCCCCTCTGAGGCTGCATTCAGAGCCATGGAGGGTGCTGTTCCAGAGACTGGGGACAACAGAGGTCAGGGAACCTCTCAGGAACTCATTGTGACTTGCTTATGTTCCAGCCACTGGATCATTTATCCATATACTGGATAAATGCCTAAAAAACCCCCTGAAGGGTTGATAATTTAGATCTAGAGTAATATTTTATTGTAAGAGCCCTCTCAAGCAGGGAGCAAACACGGGTTCTCGAGGTTCACCTCAGTAGTGCTGGCACTTGTGGTCTGCTGCAGCTACTTCTTTTAAAAAAAATAAAACTAAAAATTGCGATAAACTCTGTTGTTGACCAAAGGTAAATGTACACTGACTTTTGTTTTTTTTTTTTTGACAAAACAAAGTTAATAGATATTGAATCTCAGATGTGCTTGACATTTAGTTTAGCTCTCAGTTTACTTGCTATTTAAATGAGACTACGGCTGCACTTTATTGTAAAACTTCAAGTCTGTAGCTACGGTAACTCCTTCTTTGCCTTTCACAATAAATCAGACAAAGCAGAGCTCTGAAATAAGACACATGTGACACACGATTTGTAGTCAGCGACCACTGCAAGATATTTTAAGTCACAAAGCAAGTGGATAAATTACCAGAAAAATGGAAATTTAGTTGGGAATATATATTAACCAGATGGGTGCCAGGAAGACTTCCCCATGCTTCTATAAAAAATTGCTTCACAAACAGATGTCTGATCTCTAACTGAAGGGATTACAGAATAAATAGCAGATTTGTCCTTCTAACTGCAGCTTAGTGAATCATCGATAATATGTCAAACTTGATGCACATCAGTAAATTGACTTAATGTGTAAGTTGATGGGTGGGTTGTTTAGTTTTGGTATTTGCCAAATGGAATTCTAACCTGTCAGGAATAAAATAACATGAGCTACAGTAATGGAGTACATCGATATGCGTGAAAAAATATGGAAGAATTATCAAAATTCATCATGGAAAAAAATTTTCTGATTTAGGCTAGAAGAGTAGACTGTGGCTTTATTAACTCATGCAGGATAACTAAATGAATTCATACTCAGAAAAAATGCTAAAGCTATAAATTAATACATAATAGTGATAGAAAACCTAAATGAAAAAAAAAAGGTGTTTTATTTGCAAAAATGTTAGAAAAAGGTAAAATATTCAATAGTCAGCCATTGACAGAAATGCCTGTGAATGCTTTGGATGTGTTTTTAAACAGACACACCCTCTCACCATTGCCTAACTGAAAATTTGACAAATGAAGACACGAGTTTTTAATGCAGCATTACTGAAAACCATTTTTTTGTATGGTGTTATTCGGCAGCTACATTTGCTTTTGTAAATTAAAATAAAGACATGGAATTGTCTTTGACAACAAATTTCTGCAACACTGCTTCATATCCATTCTCTGTCCAAACCCACAATTGTGCACTCAGGGAACTGAATGTTTTCTTTGAGAATAGAAATACACCATTTCTGCTTGGCAGTGATGTCTCTCGGCTCTTCCTTGGATCAACACTTGTCCCAGGATACTTTAGAAAGGGGGAATTATGTTTAATTTGACCAAGAGTAGACCCACATGACCTTACAACCAATCTTAATAGAAAATTGATATGTTGGCTTCCTGTGACATTGAAAGGATTAACAGCTGAGATTGAATCCAGCCCCCTCCCATTAATCCACTGGGCGAGCATAAGACCAGCACGAGCACTGGCAGCTCACTTGAGAAATTATTCTGTCACTGCCCTCTGTGCCTTAAATAATTTTCAACATCAGTAGCCACGGTGTGTGGCACTTCTACACTTCTGCAGAACATCCTGCTGAGGGAGGAGGTGGGTCCTGACTTCACAGGGTGCAGCATCAGTTTGACTGGGAGGGCTGGCCATGGCAACCTGCTGCCAGTTTCCTCTCTTTAGCCTGGGGGGAAAAAAAAAATCTGTTTTAAAGCGCTTTTCTTTTGATTTCCACATCCCCGATTTACCAGGTGGTTGCTTGAGGTAATGTAATGAAGGCGAGAATTACTTTCTCCTCACCAGTGAGGGGACTTGAGCCCTCTGTACCCTCTGTCCCCTGGGAGCAGGACAGGACCCCTCTCCCCTCTTGGCAGTCTGAGCAGTGTGGTGCCCTTGTGCTTGGGGTGCTACAGCAGCGACCTCCTGGCAATCCCCGAAGCCCCTTGGCTCATTAAGTGTTCCAAACCTCCATGCATCCCAGGTACACGGTCCCCTTGTGCTTGCTGGTCATCCAGGTGGCCACGTGGGCTTGGCAGGTCTCAGTCTGCACTAGCGGATCCCCTCTGGCTCCTAAGGGAGGGCTCAGGCTGACAGCCAGGCAAGGGTGACAGCCCTGCAGTCAGGGTGCACATCACTGGTGCTCTGCAGCCCTCTGTCCCCACAAGCTTGGTGCCACGGAGCCAGCCAGGCGTGACCCCTCCAGGCCTGTGCCAAGGAGCAGCCCAGTGGTTCCCAGTGTGACCCACCTCCCCACCACTGGGGCAAGGTGTGTCACAATTTCTTGATAGCATCTCATGGAAATCTTAACGCTAACATAGATGTTCTCATGTTGGACCTGCTGATGGTGGAGTATTCTTGTGGGAATTTTCAAGTGGGAATTTGTTGATGGGGTAATGTTGTGGCATTTTTCTTGTAGGAGTTTGTTGATAGTGGAGTGCTTCTGTGGGAGTTTTCATGCAGGAATTTGTTGATGGTGGAGCATTACTGTAGAAGGACTTCTGGATTTATTTTGAGGTGCAGTGTTAGAGAGGACAACAGTGGTTTGCTGTGAGTTCATGGAAACAAGATTCTTGTAAGGGACTAGTAGGTGCAGCGCAGAGGGCTTCAAGACATTGAAGTTCATTTCAATACAGGCCACTATAAATTATCAAATAAAATCACTGCTTATAGTGCCACTATAATAGAATTAAATAAAGTTCAGAAAGACTCTGAACTTAATTAAAAAGAGGAAAGGCAACAGAACTGTCAGCTTTGTAGTGAAAATTAAATAAAACCTGTTTTTCATTATGTAGGAGGGTTTTTTATTGTAATGCCTTGCCTACTAATTTACTGTGTATAATAGAGATTAAAGTTCAAAGAAAATCTCACCTAAGCCCAAAATAAATCAAATAAAGCTGGTGTTAAACCTAAATTACACCCACCTGAGAGAAAGGTGGAGGCTTAATACTGGGGTGGAGAATGTTACAGTCAAGAAGGGATTCTTTTTTCAAAGAGGTGGGCTGTGATGGAGTGGTGGGGGTGTGGTTTGGGTAATAAAAGAGCAACACTCAAGGCTTTTCTCCTATTTAGGAGTAGAGGACAGTGCAGAGATAGAGGTGGTAAGAAGGAAGGAGGATAAGGGTTCTATCCTCTTCAGGAGAGGTGGCATTTGTGGTTCAGAACTGCAAGTGGACTGAAGCTTAATGTTTAGAATAGAGATATGTTTCTCAGTCCAGGGCCTGCTGAGCCAGCTGCCCAGGCTTCCTTTGCACTGTGACCTGATCTGGAACCAGGACAGTGCAAAAGAGTATAACTGTGCTGAGGAGTTTGTCTTATGATGAGAAATCTATATACAGGCTAGTAAAGTTTAAAAAAAAAAAAGTCTTACTAGTGTATTTAGGGGTTGCCTAAATCAGGGATTTTCTTCCATGTGGCAGAAAGAGAAGCAGTAAAACAGATCTCCAAAGCTAAGGGGGTTTTACAGTTGTATTTCAGGTTCTCTTGCAGCTGGAGTGCTGTTTGCAACAGATTGGCCGTTAAAAAGCATGGGAGGCATTGGGGGCTCCAGGAAGCTCACAATTTTGCAGTCTTGGCAGGTAGGTGGGACATTGGCTACATGAGCATGTGGAGAACAAGCAGAGTGTTGCCACACAACTTAGACCGACTGAAAAACCCAAATCATAAGAACATTGTGGTCATTTCAGAAGACAGATATTCTGGACTCCAAAGGAAGACACTGTACTCAGTTGGACTACAGGTGCAAGTTTACTTCCCTGCTTGGCCAGGATATGTCTGTTTTCCCTAAATTGGTTTATTTGCACTGGGTTTCTTTTTCTCCTTTTTTTCAGCCATCAAAAGACACACAGAAAGGAAATCTCTCTCTGAGCCGACAGTGGGTGGTGGTGGGGGAGCTCCTATCTCCGTGGGAAGGGGAATAAGTGCAGCTGTGTGATCTTAGTACACCTATATTGAATCTTTTAATCTTCCCCGAGTAAAAATAAAAGCCCAGCCTGCCACCTATAAAGATCATAAGCAAAACTGACCTTGATTTCTGGAGGGATTATGGGGTAATACCTGAAAGAGTCTTGTACAGAGGCGAAAGGGCATTCTTTTCCTTCTAGCCTTTGCTTGCAGAAGTTCAGCCTGTATTCCCTGGGTTGAGGGAATGTACTTCATCTACTAGTTTACATTTGTGTGCTGTAGGCTTTTATTCTGCTGGTGATCTGTAAAACTCAGCATCTCTCGTTTTAATCTGGTATAATGACCTGACATTTAAGTCGCATTCCTCCTGTCCGCAGAAACACGGCAGCAGAGTGTTCTTCCTGACAGGCCAGTGTTAGCAACAAAGTGCAAACAAGTTCATTCTCTGGCTCTGAGCTGTAGTCAGCTAGGACAAAGTAGTTAAAAAATGAAACAGTAAAGTTTTAGAGGTCTCCTATAGCTAATTATTTCCAGGTACAGCCCACTCCTAGGGTGACACTGGAGGAAGTTAATTAGTGGGTATTTTGGTTGTCTGCTCAAATTATATTTCTACGTTCATCTAGGTCAGAGTATCAAAGCAATAAAAATATCTTCTAAAAGTCATGATGGACTGCTCTTTCATTTTCACTACAGGGATCTTTCAGAAATTACTTGAGCAAATTTTGTGGTGAGAGGTGTAAAGTGGACACCTCAGGAAAGAGCAGCCAGGCCAGAGAGCAGCCTCAGGCCAAGACCCACTCCTTTTCCTGAAGCAGTGTGGTCCCACATAAGCCAAGAGCAGTTGCATGTTCCAGGCTTTCATTCTGTACTAACCCTGATTCATAAACAAGCCTAAAACACCTCACAGAAAGCTTTGCCAAGGGAATAATCACCTCTGCATCTGCTGCAGCCCCCCAAAGCTTGCAACAGCAGGCATGTGGCAGCTTAGATTGTATGGAGAAAGGCTCCTCCGGAGAAAACACCCGGATCCATCACAAGGCAGTTGATGTTTCTTCCTTTTTTGTTTATTTAATATTTATTTTTCTATGTTTAATATTCTTATTTTGCTCCTATCATTCTGAAAATGAAAAGCCCATGATGTTGTTTTGTATGAAGTTGCTTCCTTAAGGTCTGTTGCATTCTACAAATGCCCACCGGCACCTGTGCACATATCCAAAGTTTTCTGCTGGGGTGTCTACTGGCTAAAAAACATTAAAGAATGTTGTTGCTATCTACTCTATTCAGATTTAAGGCTTTACATTATTGCACAGGAGGTAAGTAGCATCAGTGAAATTCACATCTGGGTGCAGCTCTATGCACTATGAAAATCCA
Source organism: Oxyruncus cristatus (assembly GCA_013399855.1). Lineage (NCBI taxonomy): Eukaryota > Metazoa > Chordata > Aves > Passeriformes > Cotingidae > Oxyruncus > Oxyruncus cristatus. Next base: position 14,025 of record VXAY01004415.1, on the reverse strand, counting down.
AGGGTATTTCTCTCTGGATTGCAGATTGAAGCTCTGATTTGAGAATGCATCACTGTTAATTCCCCACCTGCAGGCTGATCTCAGTGAACTGGCTAGAGATTTTTTTGTCCTGGATAGCCTCAGATTCTACAGTGAGAAAATAGTACAAAGAAACCTTTTATTTTCTAGAGCCGCTTATTCTCTCAGTTTAAACAAAACCAAAACAATCAACCAAACAAAACCAAACCAATTAGCACATTGACATTTTCTCTTCCGCTTTCAGATAAATCAATTTATTCCTGCAATTAGTAAAGAGTTGTTTTTGCAGTTGTGAACCAATTTCTTTAATAACATTAGATGAATACCAAAAATACAGCTCAGTTGTTGCTGTCACTGATCTTGGTGTAATACCTGTGCACCAGGACAAAAAAAGAAGTGGATTAGAAAAGGACTTGGAAAAATAAGAGACTGGGAAAAAGGAGTAAGGTCTTAAATTACCAGGTCAGGCAGAGATGCTTGAGAGAAAAGTAAGATATTTAATGAAGTACTAAGTAATTCTTTTACTGGTTAGAGTAAAACTGGTGCAGGAGCCTGAGTCTTCTGTATGTTGGCATATTTAACCATGTGATATTCTGTCTAAATAGGCTGTTCTTATAATCCATCTGCAGAAATATCAGAAAGGGAAGGAGGACAACACTAGATTAAGTTTCGCTGAGCCTGAGCATTATCTTAATTCAACAGGAGAGCAGACGATTTTCACTGTCCTGGCTGATGTCCCCCCCCCATATCATCTCTCCCATTAGAAAAACTTCTCCCAGCCCGTTCTCTTTATATCTCATGCTTTTGTTTGGCAGCGCCTTTGCAGACCCACTCCAACTGCAGCTCTAGGTTCACACTCAACCCAAACCTGAATCCGAACACTAAAAATAACCATAATCTGAGGATTATCCTTCCACACATGGCAATGGTAATGGCAACTAGCCATTACCCAGGAAAAGGGGTTTTATGACCCAGCTCCCTCCACAGCCCACACTTTGCTTTTCATGCCCCTTTCCAGCCCCGCTGCAGCTGCAGCTCTCCATGCATTCTCTTTCTCTCAACCCTAAACCTAACTTTTATTTAGTTTGAGCCAGTAAAACAGACTACCATTTACTGAACAGATAAAAAATTTGTCATGGCATAGTCCTCTCTGCACACTACACTTTAGTAACATCCCTTGTGACAGGATTTTATTGAATACTGGAGTTGTGAATGAACGTTCTACGTGCAAATCCTTGACTTGTTTAATTTTCTTCATTTATGAGGAAACATTTATATTCAGTACGTTTAATCCAGCTGATATCTTTAGGCAGAATTTTCAAGAGAAGTAGTCTGAAACTAGGTAACTCCTGAAGGCCTCTTTTTTGGGCAGATCACTAATTATTTGTATAGCAGAAACCTTCTTCCAAAGCATGAAATGCAAAATCACAGGAAGAAACAATATCTATATCCAAAATAAACTCACCAGCAAAGAGGAGAAAGAAGAAACGACTCCTGAACACACATGTTTCTACAGAATATTTAATGATGAAGTTGAACTTCTAGGCAGAGTTTGCATCCTAAATTTGCATTACCAAAACAAACAAAAATACCCCCAAAAATCCAGTGGGGTAAGATTCTGAACTTAGAGGGCTAAATGTGGAATAATGCAGACATTGGTTACCTTATTTTAGCTGTTTTATACTGGCCTGGTTGCGTAGATCAGCAGGGACTCTGCCCCCAGTGCCTTTCTGTGAAAGACCCTGAGTAGAAAGAAGCAGCAGAGCACAGCAAGATAGGCTGAGGTGCTGGTACTGGGCCCCCACGGACAGGAGTTACAAGTTCCCACGTGAGGTTATCAAACACTCACTGTGTACTGGAATGGATCATTCCTTTGCCATATTAAATATTTTGCTTAACTGATTCTACTGGGCACAGATTTTCAAAGGATTTGCATCTGATTTCTCCAAGTTAAAACGTGGCCTGCGTAAAGCAAAGTTTTCTATCAGTTCATTGCTGAATTTTCTTTCTTCTCAACATAAACAAGGAAAAGTAGTCCAACAGTATTCCTTTTACATAACTTCTTCATCTACAAGATGTCCCATATCCCACAAGAGGTATTAATTTATTTATTTAAATAAATCTAACAATGAGTAATGGGGGTAGGTAAAAGCACTTCCAATGGGAAATGTTCTCCTTTAGCTGAAACTGGACTTTCTGAGGAAACTACTCTGAAGCAAGCCATTTTATTTCAGCAGTCAACTTAATTAGATTTATTTATGCACATACCTTTAGAAATTTTGAGACCTAAACTTATAAATCTCTGCACTGTTACAAGGGTGTTTGTATTCATTGTCCAGAAGAAAAATTATATTATTTTATTAAAATAGCAAGTTACAGTTTGAGTTTTCTGCTATTTTATTTTGAGTGTTTACTACGAGGAAGTTATTGTGCAATAACAAACCCCTTGAGTTTTTATTACGACTCAGAGTTATTAAAATTCTAATTGTAAGCTGTTTAGGGGTACTTTTTAGGGGACAACAAGCCAGAAAGGCATAAAACACCTGTGTTTTTTATAGGCATGATTTTGGCTGTGATATTAATAACACCTTCCATTCTGTGAGGTGCAGGGGAGGTGCTGCTGCCCTTGCCATCCAAGTGCTGCTGTGGCCAGAGGAGAACCCACAGGGACTGTGACTTTCCCCACCAACAGCTTTCAAACTGTCCCAGGCACTCTGTTATCTTAGTACAGGCTTGGTGCCATTTCTCTTTAAATCAGTGAGAATTTTTGACATTTATTGAAAAGGAATCAGGACCTGTGAGGTCATGGGTCAATGTGGGATCAACAAGGTAAAGTGATGTGCTTTTTAAGAGAAGATGTAGCTCAAGCACTTTGAAAGTGTAGCACCTGGAGTCAGAAATGCCGGGATTAAGGCTCTGTGCACAGCTTCTATTCTCCTTTACATGTGTGCATTGCAGTCAGGCCTATACAATGATATTTTGCTTTCTCCAGGGCATACTTGTTCTCTCAGACGTACAGGACAGATGGAGAACATGGCAGGAATGTGTTTGGGGTGAGCTGGTTTCTGTAGAATCTTGCTTACCTCGCACACGAAGGTTGGTTGGCAGAGGATGAGTCATGAGGTATGGGGAGAAGTGTGCTCGCAAGTCCTTGCTACGATCTTAATTGTAGTGGCATTTCCAGGTATGTGGTGTCTCATTATTTGTGTAGAGCAATAACAAACAAACTCAGCTTGATCTTGATGCTGTTACCTGCATACTCTTTGAAAGAAAACTGAGCTCTCACACATTTAGCTCTATGACACTGGTGCGGAATGACAACGGTGACTTCTGGATTCATTTATTAGACTTCTTGGGCTGTTGAGTTCAAGCAGTCAGTAAACAAATAAGCAGCTACCCTTTTTCCTTCATACCACCTTTAGAGGGAGAACTTACACTTCCCAGAGAGTATATATTTTGAAGACCCATATCTGAAGTTACTGCTGTTTAAACAAAAAATCCAGAGGAGCCAATTAAATGCCTTTTTTAGAGTGATCTTTATACAGAGTTAAGCCTACAGACAATTTCCTTTGGAAATTAGTGTGGTCAAATGGACAAAAATTAAATTGAAGATATATTTCCAATGCTGTGGAACTGAATCTGCAGGACTTAGCTGCCACAGGATCCTAGATCAGAATATGCAGGTTTGCCTAACACTTTAATTAACTGTTAAATTACCATAATTGAAAGAGTTGAAGCTCAAAAAGTTTCCAGAAACCTCAGCCAGTTTTTTTGTTGTTTTCTTGCTTTTCCCCCACTCCCAAGGTGACAGATGTGTGATAAAAGGAGGAGAAGGTCGTGGAGATATCCTGATAAGGAGAGTAGAAGCACAGTATTGATACCTTCAAGCTTAAAAAGCAGATATTCAATAGGTTTAAGTGGTTGTATCAGAATTTTATCATAGAATTCAGTTGTGCACAGCAACAGGACAAGGAGCAATGTCCATAAACTAAAACATAGGAAGTTCCACCTCAACATGAGGAAGAACTTCTTTACACTGAGGATGGCAGAGCACTGGAACAGGCTGCCCAGGGAGGTTGTGGCGTCTCCCTCTCTGGAAACATTCAAAACCCACCTGAACACATTTCTGTGTCACCTGCTCCAGGTGACCCTTCCTTAGCAGGGGGGGGTGGACTAAATGATGTCCAGAGGTCCTTTCCAGCCCTAACTGTCCTGTGATTCTGTGATTCTGTGAATTCAATATGCTTCTAAAACTTAAAAAATATCTATAGTCCAGCATTCCATTTTTCTGAAAATCTCACTGAATGTTAGAAACATTAGGTGATTTAAAAAGATGCTTGGCAGGAATATTGTTGGCATTAGCTGAATGATATTAGATTAATTCCACCCCAAGGATGATTGTGAAACTGTTCAAACTCTCCCAAAAACCTGGGCCAAGAAAGACTGAACATGGATAATATTAACCTGAAAAATGAAAACTTGGAAAATTTCTAGCTGACTAGACCCACAGGTTGAAATTAGTGCTGGGCAACATCTCTGGGCCAGTGCAGATGCAGAACTAGGTCATGGTGCCCAGAGACCTTATTTAGGATATCTGCTGCCCTCTAACAGTAATATATAGGAATCACATATTGTTTATTACCAGTAAAGTGGAAAACACAGGATCAGATCCCGCTCTGAGCTGCTGACCCTCCTGTCTCCTGGAACTGCAGAAGCGTGCGCTGCTTCTGTTTTGCCGTAGCTTTATCAGACAACCTGTGTGCAGCTTTTGCCTATCTGACATTACTCCTTTGATTTTAATCAGCCATCAGAAACATAAAAGGACTATCAGTAGAGGCACAGCTTGGATTCTTCTCCCCAACACCATCACATTTTAAAACCGAACCAAAACCAACCCTTCTAGGGAGCAAAGGGTCTTTTGTATTCCCTTCCTCAGTAGCTCTGCCTCCTGCACACAAAGTCTCATTGCTACTGAGTGAAATGCAGTTTTATTTATTAAAAAAAATAGTTCCAAACTAAACTTCAGAGGCATGTAATCTTCCTGAACCTGTGAAAAACAACGTAGAGGCTAAGGTATGAATGTCTGTGCTACAACATTCAGGATACCTTCTCTCTAGAACCACATGGATGATGTACAAAAAGAATTAATGCCATTTTTGAGATGAGATTGTGAAGAGGGGGCTGTAGTTTGCTATAGCAAACTATTCAGTTTGCTTCTATTTCATAAATGTAATACTCCGATTGACTCTTGAAAAGGCAACAGCATAAATAGAAACACAGGAAATAAAATTTTCTTCCTGAAACCTATAAAATGTACAGTAGCATAAGAAGAGAGTTAGGGGGTTTTTATTATTTGAAATTAGTATAATAAGTATATTCAAACAAGATCATCTTGAAATTTTTGTTTAAAATGCCAATTTAGAAAGCCATTTATGTAAGTACTGTAGTTGCACTGTTGTTCTGCATGATAAACACACACTGCTCTGTGCAGGAAGTTTGAAAGGGTAAAGAGAAACTCTTTCCCTGCCAACCTAATTTCTTTTGAGAATTTATTTTTCATGCTGTGTAGGTCTCCAAATCTGAAGGAGAAGTCTAGCTAAAATAATGAAGCTGAACAAGACTGTCATCCAGTATTCCAGTTCCAGTTTTAGAAACTAAGCAGCTAATGCTAATGGGATTATCTGTTAGCCCACTGGCACACTTGGTGCTTGTGACACTGGCCAATCTAACGTGCCCACAGCACTATGAAGTTAAATAAATTACATAGAGCTTAAAGCTAGCAGCTGCTCTGTCCGCCTTCTTTATCTAGATGTTATTTATTCCTCTCAGGAGGCACAAATTATGCAGTTTTCATAGTTACAGCTGAGATCTGGACTCCTAACCACGCCACCCAGCTCAGCAATACACAGCTGCTTGCTTTGTGCGTGCAGCACATCATCTCAGAGGCATTTATGGATGTCCCCTTTCCTTGTGTCTTCTAACAATGAAAGAATTATTTTGGCCTCTCTACTTCTCTGGAGTTTCATGTAGAAATAAGGAAAGTTAGTAATACCCCGCAGAAGTAAACAGATAATGACAGGATGTAAATTGGTCGTATCTCAACAGACATTAATTCTCTGTGATTATATAAACAGACTGGTTATCTATTGATGCTCCTAACTGAGGATTTAAAAGACAAATTGTTATTCGCTTAGCATTTGACAAAACACGTCCACAGATGTCTAAGGACACCTCAATAAATGGCACTCTGATTTTGAAGTTTTTCATTACCATGGTTTGGTGGGAAGGTGATAGAGAAAGCACTTCAACAGAAATGTTGTGTCTACAGTCTTAATCCAATTTGCAAGTCCGGTCACACTGACCACACCCACAGCATTCAAAATAATAGGTTTCTGCTCTGGCCGTGAATAACCACTGCCATGGATTAAAGAGTCAAGAGGACCAGCAAAAGATTTTCCTTTTTAAAATATCCATGAGGGTCTCTTCAGAAGCTCAGTGCAGATTTCTAACTTTCTGTGCATGTGTGGATAAGCCCCTCGCTACATGAATAATTCATAGGAATAAAGCTTATTCTGAGTGTGATAAGAGAAATTCAGTTGTTTCCTGCTGATGGGGTGTTTCCCCATGAAAAAAGGAAATAATTTAGAGATCAGTGCAGAAACACAAAAGAGAAATTACAGACAACATTGTGTATCTGTGTGCATCTCTAGGATATACTTTCTTTAGCTTAGTTTACTTATGATCTCCTCTCTTACTTTTTCTTCCTGGTTCTGAATGTGTGAAATAATAAAATGATTGTGCTAAAGAAAGAATAGTAGTTTGCTGGCTCCGGTTTTGCAGAAACTTTTCAGATACTACCGCTACCCTGATCTCAGCTAGAAAGGGCTGCATGGCTTCCATCAACAAATTTTGTAGCTCTCAAGAAATCACTGAAGTGCACTGCTGAGATGCACTGCTGAGCTCTCCTATTTTGAAGCTGTGGATGAAAAACAGATGTAATGAGGTTTCTCTCTGTATATAGGAAAACATGTCTGATGACTGCCGACCAAATATACTTATTTCAGAAAAAAACTTGAAAACCCGCACTATATAAATGGTTTTTTTCAGGATCTGCTTTTTACTCAGTCCCAGCCTACTTACACCTATACAGAGTGGATCTGCAATCACATGTATTCTCATTCACTGTACGGTTCACGTAATCATTTAAGTTACTGCAGAAAATAACTAGATTCAGCTCTTACAGGTCTTTAACTAGAGTCACCATTTAGGCTGATAGTTGACAGGGAATCCAGCTTTTATCATCACCATAGAAAACAGCCTCAGGTTTTATAAAAGGGTAGTTAGTTCCATACAGAGACTTACGATAATTTCTTCTTCCTGGTATTGCCCTTCATGATAGCTGAAAGCAGATGCAAAGAAATTAAGTGTCTTGCATGAGCTGTGATTAATCAATTGGCATTAGAAACAAAACCTGCCATTCGCTCAAAAGTCTTGTCTGGGCACAGATACTAAGAGGAAAGATAAGACAAACAGCCTGTGAAATTAGGGACATCAAAAACATGTATAGAGAGTGCATATGCAGTATTCCAACATCCCTAGGAAATTATATAGGAATGCCTCTCCCTGCCCTAAAGGGTTTCACTAGAGAAATATGTGGCAATAAGCTGAAATACCAAAAGAAGATTAAAAGAATCCACTACTTGGAATAAGAAGTTTCCTCTTGCTCCAGGGAATTATGGCAGTACCTGGGAACAGCATGGTGTGGATGAATGTAGCTTGATCTAGTCTGCAACAACAGCCTCTGCTGACCCACATCAAGCTGAGTTGCACACCCCTGTGGTTTGACAGCTCCAGCCCTGTTTCTGCTTGCACTACAGTGATGATTTTCTTACAGGCATTTGTGGGTGGCAGTTAGCTCTCTAGCCAGCTGATACGTTACATGGCATTTCTGTTACATTATTCATAAAACTTTTGCACAAACCCAATACTGTACATGCAAAGTTTAGGGAAGCATTTCCCCATCACCCTATGAATGCCTGGATAAAGACTGATGGTCCTTTTTTCTTCTGGTGATTACCACAGACAGGTGATACAACCTGTATGGCCATATGACCTATGATAGCACGATTTTTGTTAATGAACTGCGTTTTACTATTCAGCAGATGTTACTTCCTTCTTTAAAGGGAAACCAAGGGAAAAAAAACAACAACCAAAACTGAACAAAATTCCCATGACAATTTAGTAACCAGTCACAGATCAGAAACATATTCAAGGGATGTTAGAAAACAAGCTCTAGATCAAAAATGATTCGTCTAAACAATTCCTCAAGTGCTTAGAAATCAGGTCAGGTTTGCAAATAGCTTGCAAACTGAAGAATGCAGTAAAAAGTTCACGGGATAAGATTTTTGCAGAGAATGCTTTGACTACTGGAAGGTATCCCGTTAGATCTACAATACATGCTGAATTTCTCAGCCCTTCAGACAGATCTATCAGCCCTAAATCCCCCAGATGGCAGTCTGAACTCATCCTCTGAGGTGGCAGATTTGCTCTGCTGACATTCAGGTTTTCTCTCATTAGGGATCATGAAGATTAGGCATCCTTTCTTCTCTACAGCTCTCCCTGATGTTTCTCTCAGATCTATGACATCAAAGTCTCACTGAAATGAATAAAGACACTGAAAAGATGAACTTCAAATACAGAAAATGAGTGGGTTTTTTCTTGATTGATAGCATGGTAGCAAAGCAGGAATGATACAGCATCTATTGGTATGTCAGCTGCATTCCTAACAATACCAAAACCAAAAGAGAGGTCCCTAACTTCTAAGAGCCTCTCTTGAAAGGTCTAGCTTACGTGCTGAAATACCAAATATATAATATTTTACCGAAACAACTCATTTTTTTTAAAGTACTTCAGAGATACGAATTATGTAAGAAATCCATCCAATTGGACTCTGTCACCGAATAAGCCTGTGAGATTTAACTGTTTTGTTTTATTTAAAACTCTAGGTAGTATCTGAAAGTAGTCTGAAGGTATATATGTGAACTAAGATTTCTAACAATTTATTGCAGACATCTAAAAGCAGAGATGAGTAGAACAAATGATTGACTGATATCCACAGCATACAAAGCTGTGTTGATGCGAAGCAGTCATCCTTACTTATTTCTCTCAGCTTTTGTTTTCAGTGTTCTGAACACCAGGAGAGTGTTGAGTTTGTTCAGATTCATTTGCAAATTAATTGTAACAAAGAGTTATTGGCCGGTAAATTTTCCAGTCTAGATATCCCATATTGAAATTCTCATTCATATTGATTAGTCATAACTAGACCAGAAGTTCAGTGAGGTACACATATGTTATATGACTGGGGAGGGTTTAACCAGTAGAATCACAGTATAGTACAGGGTTTTTTTTTGACAGTGTTCTTCAATATTTGCATACTTTTTTCTAAGAACACTGCAGCCTGTGCAATAGTTTGCTGAAATAGTCAGGAAAAGTGAACATAGATGGGAATAAGTACTATTACGGTCAATTAAGGACAAAACATTAATATGCTCAGAAAAACTTGCATAGTTTTTGCTTGGCCTTTGTATGTCTGGAATAATAATGTAAGATATCAACCCAAATAGCCAATGTACTTTTTCATGGAACGCTATGATCCAGATTCTGAGGTCTGAGAACTCAGGCAATACAAAAGAATGAGATTTGGACATATTTGGTCAGCACAGAATGTCCCAGTGGGAGAAGAATTCTTTATGGGCTGTGTATGAATGATTAGTGACATTGTCAGGGTTACAGAAAACACATGGTGAGTCCCCAGTCACTATGCAATGAGCTGAGGCTGCTGCAAGCTTGATGCCATGCAGGTAAGGATGGCTGAAGGAATCAATTTCCCAGGACAAAAAACCTGAACTACTAAATTCCCACACTTTTCCTTCTGTACTCTTTGTCTCCTAGTGTATCTCCTATGGTTGTGAAGTTGTTTTTAAATCAGGACCAATGAAAGGCAGAGGTGAAAGGCTCTGTGGCAACACTTTTTGTTCACTTGTTTCTATTATGGTAGCATCCTTGAAGAGCCCTAGATTTGAGCTTTGGTAGGTGGTGCACAACCATAGAGACAGTGCTTGTCCTGAAGAACACCTAATTCTCTATTTATTTCTTTCACTTTGGCCACACATCATTTTTTCTTTGCTTCCAAAATGCCCTTTCTGTTCTCTAATGCAAATCACAGCTGCCTTTTTTTTTTTTTTTTCCTTTCTCCTGCCTGTTCTTCAGCTGTATCTTGTCTTTATCAAAACTAATTTAGTTAATTCTTCATTTTCAAACCAGGCTATGGTGCCTGGTCCACAGTTGCTTAGCAACAGCTCCCCTCCACATGCAGAGATAAGGGCAGGCAGGAATGCCAGCCTGCAGGTCTAGTCCAGAAAGGTGAGAAAAAAAAAAAAGAGCAAGGCAGATTGTCTCCCTCTGAGCTTTGATGTTGCACCTCATACTGCTATGCACTGGCAGATATGTCAGAGGGCAAGGTTTGCTTTTATTTCCAGAACTGTTTTTTTTTAAAAAAAAATTCTGTCTCAGCACAGGATAGGAGTGAAGTGCACACAATAGGACATGTTCTGGTTGCATGTATACATGATCTAAAACATGCTATTATTAAACATTAAGCACAGATTATAATTAATCAGATCACAACAATAACAACTTCACATAAGCCTGAAGTGTATTAAGAAGGAATGTGGGTAACTTTATCACACAGAATTTAGGGGGCTAAGGGTTGCAATATCAAACCAGGATGTCTGGCATTTTCAACACGGATTCGAACAACTTGTGGTACAGATCTTTTCTCTCACAACACTGACTTTCAAAAATGCAGACCAAACTGTGGAAGAAAATTTTGAGGGCTTACACCATTCTCTCTAAGTACTTATATGCAGGAATATACCTTGTTTCTCTCTTTAAACTGTGTTTAAGTCACACTATTAGGTGAAAATCAAGAAATGCAAAAGATAAGGCTCTGAGGGGGTAGCATTAATCTCATTTCCAGAACTGTTTTTTTTTATTTTAATCAATGATTAAAAGAGATCCAGATTATCTTAAAAATCTTATTACTTAACATAAACCCGTAATATGAGTTTGGGATTCAGGTTGTTTAGAGATTGAGTGAAAGTATTCTTTTTTTATTTGGCCAGGGTAGTGAACACATCTACCTCTATTCACAAGGCAGAGAGCCTTGTGAATAAAACCTCAAGAATAGTCAGGTCGAGACTCTAGTCTTTACACCTTCCACATAACCAACCTCAAGTTGCAAAGAATGAATTTGGAGCAAGGCACAGCCAGAATTTTTTTAAGCCTTACAGGCTGTTTTAAATAAATTTTAGCTGGAGCTGCCTGTGGTGACCCACCTCAGTATGTAGAGAGGAAAAATGTTGCTTAAATCCAGGCTTAATCCAACTCAGAATGATCAGATGAGATATGCTGTCTGTCCCACCACATCTTCAGCCTTACCTGCCTTTGGGGTGAGTTAGTTGCCTTTAACTTCCCAGCATAAAGGAACCTCCTCTGGGTTCCCTTGTGACAACAGAGGTGTGAAACTATCCAGGAGAGAAGGAGGGAAGTGTTGACACAAGAAGTCGAAGGAGAGACTCAGGGAGAACAGGAGCCTCCTCCGGCAGCTGGGCCAACCCCAAACTGAGATCTGAGAAGTATCAGCCAGGTTGTGGGCCTCCACTGCCAGTGGCAAGCACAGTCTCTGGCACGGTCCATGCTCCAGTAACAAGCCAGACCTGCCCAGGTGAGCAGGAGGAGAGCAAGGAGAGCTTTCTGCTGGCTCCTGCAAGCGAGCACCCAGCGTGCACGACCGATGTTTGACATGAGAGTGGTGGTGAACGGGGCTGCATCCAGTTGGTGGCCGGTCACTAGTGGTGTCCCCCCAGGGATCAGTGTTGGGCCCAGTCCTGTTTAATATCTTTATTGATGATTTAGATGAAGGGATAGAGTGCACCATTAGCAAACTTGCAGATGACACCAAGCTGGGGGGGAGTGTCGATCAGCTGGAAGGCAGGAGGGCTCTGCAGAGGGACCTGGACAGACTGGAGAGTTGGGCTGATTCCAACGGGATGAGGTTCAACAAGGCCAAGTGCCGGGTCCTGCACTTTGGCCACAACAACCCCCTGCAGCGCTACAGGCTGGGCACAGAGTGGCTGGAGAGCAGCCAGACAGAAAGGGACCTGGGAGTTTGGATTGACAGGAAGCTGAACATGAGCCNTTCAGGAAGGACATTGAGATGCTGGAGCAGGTGCAGAGAAGAGCAACAAGGCTGGTGAAGGGACTCAAGCACAAGTCCTACGAGGAGAGGCTGAAGGAGCTGGGGTTGTTTAGCCTGGAGAAGAGAAGGCTCAGGGGAGACCTCATCACTCTCTACAACTACCTGAAAGGAGTTTGTAACCAGGTGGGGCTTGGTTTCTTCTCCCAGGCAGTTATCAGTAAGACAAGAGGGCACGGTCTTAAGCTGTGCTAGGGGAGGTTTAGGTTAAATATTAGGAAGAAATTCTTTACAGAGAGGGTAATCAGCCATTGGAATGGGCTGCCCAGGGAAGTGGTGGATTCTCTGTCCCTGGAGGTTTTTAAGACGAGACTGGATGTGACACTTAGTGCCGTGGTCTGGTAACCACGGCAGTGTTGGATCAAGGGTTGGACTTGATGATCTCTCCTTCCTAACCCGGCTGATTCTATGATTCTATGATTGACAGCTGAAGATCATCACTGATGATGAAGAAGGCAGAGTTTTACTCTCATTACTTCACAGATCATAGAATCATAAGATAGTTTGGGGATGAAGGGACCTTAAGGATGATCTAGTTTCAAACCCCACTTCCATGGGCAGGGACACCTTGCACCAGACCAGGTTGTTCAGAGACACGTTCAAAACCTGGGGCATCCACAGCTGCTCTGCAAAACCTATGCCAGTGCCTCACCACCTTCACAGTCAAGAATTTCTTCCTAATATCTAATCTAAACCTACCCACTTCTGCTTGAAAGCCATTCCCCCTCGTCCTATCACTACTTGCCCATGTAAGAATTCTCTCTCCACCGTTCTTTAGGGTCCTCTTCTTGCAGGATGGGGGTGTGCAGACACCAGGGCAGGCAGCAGAGCTGGGCTCCCAGCACTGCTGACAGCTCCCAGGAAAACACCAGATGTGGCATCACACGCTCTTTGGGAAGTTCACAGCCCTGCTGATCTCTGCAGCCTTTTGCCACCAACTCCTTCACAAAACACACAGACCAGGGAACATGGCTAATGCAGGAAGCATGTGTGTGTTTGGGTGTGCAGGAGCCAATCATGTTAGCAACATGGTGGCTGAGCAGTGAAGTGCAAGCCCAAAAAGCCAAGTGTGCCTAAGCAGTGTCACCCTTCCTGTGCAAAGTGCAGTGAAACAAAGATGCAGCACAGTCACCTCTGGCTGCATCAGTCACAGTGACACCCTCTGACAGGCTCCATGCCCTTTCTGTCTGTAAGATCTACTGGTGCTCTGGGCTGACACTGACAACTGCATTGGGGTGGCCAGTATGCCTGGCCAGGGATGTACTGCAATAGGATGCTGTAGACAGACAAGGATGTTCCTACTCGCAACCACACAGGCCATTCTCCATGCCATTCTGTGGCAGTAAACCAGGGGGAAAAAGGTTACTTTTAGGTTGAGCAGTCAGTCAAACCAGAGCACCAGTCAGCAGTTTGTGCCGGAGAAACCAGCTCCTCAATCCACCCCTGCACACCACTCCCCTTTAGCTGCACATGACATCTGGCTCTTCCTTAGGGCACTGTGAATCCTGTCAGGAGTCAGGAATTTTGGTTGTCATACCCAAGAGTTTCCCAGGTCTGTCCCATGAGCCAAGGCGTACACCACGCCCAAATCCCCAACTCATCAGCCCTAATGCTGCATCACCCACAAAGGTGTCTGCACGTGGTGTTGATTTTTTTGCTACCCTCTCGCTATCTTTGCTTGCTGTGCCACT
>VXAY01004412.1:566759-653059 GCA_013399855.1 Oxyruncus cristatus | reverse complement strand
GTTTCTTTGACATGAGCCCCCGACCAAAAAAAAAAAAAAAAAAATCACATTACACCATCTTAGCCCGAGATCAGTTTGCTGGGCTGGCAGTCAGAGGAAAACCTCTGGTGAACTGGTGCACATCTGACACAAGAGTGGGGAGATCATCAGGCTCCAGACCCCTCAGGACCATTTTTAGAGATACGCTTTTCAGGGCTGACCTGCCTGGAGCATGACATAAGGGAGCCCACACAGTGAGTCAGTGTTGGAACTGAGTTCTTGGCGCTCAGTCCTCTGCTCACTCTGCTAAACCACACTTAGATTAAACCAACAGAGGCAAAGAGGGAGCCTGGATATAAGGGAATTTAGCAGGGAACCTGCCTTCACTTATTAATGGAAACTTTTGAAAACAGGCAGCAGCAGTAATTTTATTATATATTCTCCGCCATGCTGAAACAATTTGTGTGCAGTAGAGTCATTCCCTGGAAAAACATTTCTTTAATTTATCTTCTTTAATTATCACTCATCTTTAGCAGCATCTGGTTCTGATATTTTATTAGAAAGTTTGCATGTTTAAACCACGCCTGGGTGGTATTTAATTTTTTCTTGTTTCCATTTTCTACTGTGATGGTACTTCCCGTGGTGGGAAGAGATTGGCTTTGCTTTATTTCACAAGGCATAATAAATCATATGGCTGTTCTACTTTAACATCATTATTACCATGTAAGCATGCTCAGAGACATATCCTGCAGATTACTTGGTGTATTTACTTGAGGTTAGAATGCCAAGCATTACAAACAGCAGATTGGGTTCCTATTGTGAAGAAGTACATATTGCTTATGGGACGATGTACTTTCTGCTCAAGGTCTTAGCATCTGGCTGGTGATGTGGAACAGCTTATGATGCCCAAAACAAAGCCTGATCTTTAGAAGACTCCTTAAAATTGAGCCCCTGTAATATTTCTCAAGTTGTGCTTGCAAAGCATGAGGTACTTGACATCCAGATCCCTGCTGAGATTTTAAACTGTAGTTTCTGTGAGTGACTGTGGACAGAAGAGAAAATATTGATGCTCTTATGGGCCAGTTCTTCCTTTATTAGTATTGTGTTTCAAGACTAGCTCCCTGCTAAGGGACAAGGTGCTGCTCAGGCTATCTAAGGTTGACAAACCTTTTGTTTCTGCTGCTGATTCCAGCTAAAAGTCATTTTCTTTATGGTCATATATAGACCTTCTCTAAAGTAACCCACCAGTGTCAATAGTTGGTCGGTCAGAAATCATCTATCAGATAAACATTAATTTACCTGTAATAAGAAGATACCTGTTTTTCTGAACAGGGGAAAAATGTCTTTCAGAGAATTGCAGATAAAAGCTTGCTATTTTACTTTGGAAAGAATAAAAAATAAGATCATCAAGTCAGGTATTAGAGATCTTTAGATAGAAATAAAGAAGAGCAGATGTCAGTTGAAGGTTTTCAGTACCTACATTATATTGTACTTTCCTTCCTGTGACATCTGCTTACTCAACATGCTGTACTGGGTTTTGTGGTGTGTACTCAGTTTGGGATCTGTCTGTTTTCCCCATCATGCAATGTTTTCTTCTGGTTAGATGGAATTATGGTCAGTGTGGTAAGGGTAAATTAAATATGACCTAGCAGTCACTTGTCTTCATATACATAACCCAATGAGTGTTTGCTGTTGTCCAGCAAGGACTGTGTCCTTTCTTACTGATGCACATCTATAATGCCCACAGGAGTCTTGATGAAATTTCGTCTAAATAAGCCGTTTGGTTTTGGAAGAGGAGAACTGCTAGTCCTTGAAATGCAGCATGGAAAAGCTGTGTGGATACACTCAGATGATCATGAAGGGGATGTGCATTAGTACTTCTTGTTAGTGCCCTGGAACTGGAAGGCAGGAGCTGAGCATGCCTGGCACGTTCTCCACTGCAAATGAAATGCAAAGTCACTAATATGCTAATAGATTAAACACGATTTCAGGTGACTTAAACAAGCCTAATTTACTTACTTGCTGCAGAGCAAAAAATACTAGGTCCTGGCAAAGGGCATTACCATCGTCACTAACAATAGTCAATGCTTTCTCCTGGTGCGAGCTTGCCCCACTGTGGCTGTTCAAGCACTCAGGTTGACTGCAGGGCTAGAAATACTTCTGCCCCTCTGGTGTCAGGACTCTGATGGACTGCAAGGTCAACAAGAGAAGAAAACAGCTTGGCTCAGGTGTAAGGCACTGTCTGATGATCTCGTTGGCATATGGAGGAGGCACCTGCTGGTGTCTGACCAGGGTGATCCTGGACCAGTGGGGCTGTGGGGCTCACATCCATAGTCCCATCAGAGTTCATTACTAGAAACTGGGTCTTGGCCTCATCTTGGACAGTGAGCCTTCACCAGCTGGGGGAGATTTCAAGAATCTGGGTCTTGACTGTCTTTGAGTTGCGAGGGGCTGCAGTACAGGGGGGAAAGGTTTCACCAAAAACCATGTTTGGATGCCTGTGGACTTTCCCTCAAGGATAGTGTGACGAACAATGCCCACAAAATGTCAAAACCACTTTTCTCAAAACTACAGTATCATTTCCTTTTCCAAAAAAGCACTTACAAAATGAGCAATTCTTCCCCATTCTCCAAGTTATCCAAAGCTCTGCCCCTCTGGCAACTGAGGCAGGTGTCTGCTTCTGCAGACACTACAGTGAGTGCCTGAGTCTCTGTCTGGTGCCCCTGAACAGCTCCCCAAGATCTCCCTGGCTCTGAAAAGAGAGTCACGCTGATGCAGCCAGAGTTCATTTGTGCTTCTCGCTTGTCAGACTTTTGGCTCTGTTTTTCCCAGCCAGTTCAGTAGGCCCTGCAGGAAGCTGAACCAGACTCCTGCGAGCCCATGACTTTCCCATTGTCCTGTGTTAACTGCAGGGCTGGCTGAGTTCAAGCCATTTTTCTTCCTTTCTGACTGTTTTTCTTACAGTCTGCTATTAAACTTAACCAAGATATTTGTGCAATAAACAGTTACTAGGCCAATGCACACTGTTAAAATTATTGCTGGGTATCTGTCGCACCACGCACTATCCAGCTAAATATGCAACAGGCTGCTCCTTGTCCATCACATATACAGATGATCCTAGGACATCAACTTCAGAGTCATGCAGCATGACAAGTGGCGCCTGCACCAACACTTGTGCTCTTCTGATCAGAGTAGGCAACCTACATGTTCAGGGATGTTTCCTACAAAGCTTTATTATGAAGATTTGAACTGGAGCCATATGGCAATGTTAAGGTTTGGTCTTGGCTGGTCTTTATCTTGCTTCGCTGATTTTGGAACAGTGGTGAAGAGATCATCCAGCTCTGAGGTGAACTCCAAACAGGCAGCAGCTCAGTTTAATCAAGGATATCACATCAAGGTAATGGAAGATTGTCTTCATTTGCTCAATGGACTGTATTAAACGGGTGACATCAGAGTGTCATTGCAGTGTCTGAAGAGCATATTCTTTTTATCCAGGTAACAAGAAAAACACAACTCCAGAGTCTTTGCTGGATCTTAACAGGTAACTTAAAAAAACCCCCAAACCACCACATGAAGACTAATGTGCTCTTTCATCTCTATTTGAGCCCCACCCCTGCTCCTCTCTGTGAGGGAGGTACATTTTTGGTAGAAGTAGTTTTATGAGGAGTGTGGAGGGAGAAAGACATTATGAAAAGGAGAGACTAGCAATCCCACTCAGGATGAAAACAGCCTGGCCTCTCATCCAGAGGGTACAGGAACTGCTCCAAGACATTCCTCCTGTCCCAGCTATCCCATCTTGAGGACCAACAAGATACTCCATCTTTCTAGGGTACCAAACAAATCATCTTTTGCCCTGACAAAGCCACTGAAATAGAAAGGAAAAAAAACTCCCTCAGAAAGGTGGAAAATGGTTGTGTAATTATCAAGCTGGATGTCTTTTTTAATGTGCTGTGGTTTTCGGCTGTCATGGATGTAAACTTGGCCTTGTGGCTGAAATGGCAACAGCTGTAAACTACAAAGAATAAATTGCTCCACACTTTTTTAATAAGCGTCTACCCTCATCAGCAGACAATCTGCATGGTTCAGCTGAGTTTCTAATTGTCCAGTACTTTCATGCACAAAGTACAAGCTCTGGTTTCCCAGGCTTGTTTTAGGACACAGCACTCCCCCATTAGAGGGAAATTTTTCCATATTGCTCACTGACAGGATATGGAAGGAGTGAATATTTTGCTGGAAAGACCTGGGGTTATTCCCTAACAAATTGAGTGTGGTGTCTGTGGTTTGGCACAAATATCAGCACCAATTTATCTCACTGTAGCCCAGAATCATCGTGAGCTTCTGACTGCTTCAGCAGACACATAGGCAGGTTAGTGCACTCCTTCCAGGTATTTTTTCTCTTATGTTCTGTTGATTGACTCCCAGGGGTATGCTAGAACTGACCCTTGGTAAACCACCCAGTCCTTTCTTGCTCTGTCTTCATTTTCAGCCATTTTCAGCCTTCTTATGTCTGAAATTAGAGAAAGGAATAAGTACACCATGATATTTAGGCCAGAAGTCCCTGGATCAGTTATGGCTTATTTAGTAAGCACCTGTTTTTACTGTTGAACATTTCTTTCATTTCCTTTCTCTTTAATATTTTTCTCTCATAAGCCTTAGTGATTGGGTGCTGCTAAATATTGATTGTATTGCATGTGTGTCTTGGATCATACCTTCACAAAATTTGTGAAGAGCCTTCTATGCCTTGGGTTTTAAGGAACAATAACAAACAAAAATAACTTTTGCATTAAATCTGAATGATGTGGGAACATCTTGATGTCACTGAGGCTGAATTCAGGATCATAATTCCTGATTAGTGTCTGCTCAGTGCCATGGCCTGTGACTCTTGGAATTTCCTGGATGCGCTTAAAAGTATTTAGGATCCAGTTGCTGACTCACTGATGTACTGAGATATTTCTCTTGTTCTTGTGTCAACAGCAGCAGATTTCTTTTTCAAAGGGGCCACTTCCCACTTCTTCTTCATCCTCTTCTGACTGTTCTGGTCAAAATAAGGGCACCCAGCACTAGCACTGGGGACCTGATCCCAACACCCAGTACTTTTGGTTGTAACTGACAACAGAGATACAGTTTATTGCTTCAGTAAAGCATCTTTGCGGAGAACACATAGGTGAGCTTGGGGAACCCAGACATTTGAAAAGCTGGTAGTGTATTTTGAATTAATTTCCTTCCCTTACTCTCCATGTATATCCATGGCTTGACGTTTATTAGAGCTTTTTAAGAACAGATTGAACATACACTCTCAGCTGTATTTAGCCTGCCTCACGTTAAAAGCATGGAATAAATGACTTCTTGAGATCCCTCCCTAAGCTTTGTTTCTGGGATGTTTATGACTCTCACTTTACTACAACACACTATGCAAAAATATTACCCAGTGTTTTATGTTTGCTGCCTGTGAGGCTGTTTGTGAGCTGGGCCCTCCCCAGGCGGTACGTCTCTGGCTGTTTCTGGTCTGTGAATGTGGACTGCTCTCTAACTCAAATTGCTTCTTTTATGCCTGCTGTACAATTGTCATTTTGTTGTTTTGTCTCCTTTCAGATGCCCTTTTATGCATTTCAATTTGTGAAATCAGCTTTATATTTGCTTCGTTCTCTTTTCAGGAGCTGTAAGATCTCAAATAGGTGAGTTAGGTAGTGCTAAACAAGAAAAAGGTAAAGCTTTCAGGCAGGGTTCCTTTGCTTTTCTTAGCATAACCTATTTTGGGGATCCAACTCTGCTATTTTAGGCACTAATAATGGGTAGATTGTTCAAAAATCCTGTTTTTATTGTCACAGTTCATTGGGAGCCTGTACTGATGCAGTATGGATGCACAATGCCATGAATAATTATTGATTGACCTGAGTTTTCATATGGGATCAAGTAAAAGTTTGGAGGGTTGGTTTGTCTCTATTCTGTGGATCAAGATAAATATCTAAGAGACAGCTTTTTTTTTTTTTCCCCCTCAGTTGTGTTGAAGTTGTAGACAGATCCACAGAAGGAGTGTTCAAAAGGCCCTTTCAGGAATTCCTAAGCAGACACAGCTCCTGCCCAGGTCAGCCGCTTGATGTACTTCAGGGGATACACTTGATCACTTTAACGTCGATGATGTCTCATTTACTGCAATGCTAGAGTCATCTCCAAGACGTATAAAAAAGAAATTTAATTTTGTCTCTGAAATTTAGTCAGCTGACTGAATGGATCACAAAGCTCTAATTTTGAATGCCTTTATTTTGTGGGAAGTCGTTGTTTTGTAGGGATGTTTCTACTTACGTCAAATAAATGTTATTGCTGTTTGGTAGGGAAGCCAGATACCACTGTCTGCATAAGAAAATGCTAATTTTTTTGGCACACTGGGATGCCAAGTAGACATGTTAATATATGGATTCATGTATACATTCTGATATCAATAGTGGATGAAAATAATATAGATGTAGTTACTGGAATATCTGTGGATAACTATGACACTTACACCTGAAAAAAAAAAAAAGTTTTATTTTGCATTCTTGATCAATTATAAATAGACTCCAGATCCTCTGAGGGGAAAAAAAAAAAAAAAAGGGGCCAAACCCCTCTATAAGAGCAGTGAATGATCAAATTGCAGTCTATACTTTTTTCCTAGGGGAACACTGAACGAGATGTTGATGAATGCCTTCTCCTGGTCTGCTTCAGACACAAACGTGTAAGAGTATGGAGTGAGTTAGCTCCAGGCACATACTTTCTGCTCCAATCAAGGGAGCAGCAGGGGCACTTTGCAGTCACCTCCTGGGCCGCAAGTCAGGGTTCCCACTACATGGGATGGAGGAGACTCATCTGTATCTGGGTCTGGTCTCGAATAAAATTGAATGTAGCTGGCAGGAATACCTAGGCAGAGGAGCTAGGAAGTACTCCCAGGTCCTGCCAGACAGACATGGGCAAAATGCCCAGTGCTTGTAAAGTGTTTTGGAGCAGAGAGAGGTGATAGATAGCAAATCTTGCATGCTTAATACTTATAAATTACCTTTCCAAAGACACACTTCCTTCCTTTCAGCCAGCTGTTCTGCCTCAGCACTCTTAGCTGGTAGTCCTCCAGAGCTGCAATGTGAGTTTAAATTAATTTCTTGAAAAATCTTCCTTCTTGCTGCAATCAGCTGCTGTGCTACATAAAAGAGGTAGTTGAACCAAGGTTATTTTCAGCAATTCTTGTTCTATTTCATAATAAAACTCAGTGAGATTAAGACTGGTCTGTCAAATATCTTCACTGGCCTTTTCTGTCCATTGTTTAGTGTCAAAACAAAATGTTTTTGAGCATTTTATTTTCATTTGTGTTACATGGATTTAGGCAAGGGCTCTATCTAATACTTAGCAAAGGCAACAGAGTCCTTTCAACTACAGGCTTGTGTGGACATTGGATCAGCCCCTAACTGCCCGTGTCTGTATTTTTGCTGTGGAAGTTGAAAGCTTGGGGCCCTAGAGTATAGCCCTCACAAGAGAAAAATAAACAGGGAAAATCCAAAGGATAGAAATGGGAAATCTACTTGAACTGCACCTTTGCCCTTTTTCTAGTTCTGAAAGTCTGGAGGGACAGTGAAAGATTTTGAGTGGTGTAGGTACTCAGCAGTAGGTACTTTCACTGCTCTCACTTATCCTGGTGGCTATCCCTATCCCTTTGTAGGATGGTCATGGTCTGCGTGTGGTTAACTAGTATGGTGCAGAGGGAGGACAGCCCTCAATCTGACATGTAGGATAATGTTCTCAGGTCACAGTATTGTCAATCTGCTTGTCTGATCATTCACACAGGTCCTTACATTTTTATATGCCTTGGCTTCTTGTAAATAAAATGGGAATAACAACATCTTGAAAAACAACCATGGTGTACTACAGCAAGTGTCTATCCATCCCATTATCTTCTTTCTCTTATCACCCAGTAGCAGATTTTCAAAGCAGGAGTTCTTGGTCACAGCCTTGGTGATTTACGGAGGAGTTTTTAAAAGGTGATTGCAGATTTATTTTTTTTTACTATGCCATCCGTTTAGCAGTCAAAAAGAGATTAAGTTCCCTCCTCAGCTGTCATAATTCATAGCCTGGCATATTAACTTTAAATCTTGTTCTGATTTCACCTTGGTGCCTTGGGCTGTGACCTGCAACAGTTATGTGCTCTGATCCGTAGTCCCCGCTGCCTGGTGACTGATGGCTCAGGGGAACAGCAACCTCTTCAGCCACTGCCACTAAATTTGACAAGGGCTGTGAATCAGAGCCCTAAAATTAGGGGAAGTGAGTGAATCTCTCTGTGCATCTAGCTGTGATTGCATGTCACATCTGTGCACAGGCTTCACATGTAGCCTTCCCCTCTAGGTTATTTGTATAATGTGATCATACCAGTGTGTTTTGGAAATGCTTAACCTTTCCTTTAAACCAGTCTGATAATTTTATTCTTACTTAAAGACAATGGCTATGAAGCATCATGGATGAATTTATTACTAAAAATGCCCTCTCCAACTGTGCAATACATTTATTTCAAAGAATGGTCTTCCTTTCTTTCTCACTATGCAATCTTTATTAGGGTCTTCCTTGATCAGTTTTGGAGTAGGAACATGAAAGGGGCAGCTCTCCAAGTATGATATTGTCTGCATTCACTCTCAGGTTTTATTTTTTTTATTATTTATTTTTTTGTTAAAAGATATTTCATTCAGAGAATCCCTGCTGAGCTTTTTATTGCAGAAAATTAGGGATCATAAATCGTCTCCCAGAAAACTATAAATCCAGTACTATTGAAACATTCCATGGGCAGATCTTGGCTCTTTGATGAAATCACTCCTTTTCTTGTATAATTTATGAGCTTTTTTTTCAGCATGGGGCGATTTATGCTTTTAAATTGCTCACCAGGGTTTTATTGAATATAATTTGCTAGCAAATTTATATGAACCAAATATATTGCATTTTATCCACAATTATGAGCAATAAAATTGATGGGGCTTTACTTTTCATTTTCTTCTGGCAAGCAGAGGAAACATGAGTTTATCCTGAACTTGGAGTGAGGTTTCTCAGGGATTCACATGTACAATTAAAAAGGAAAAGAGTGTAGTCAGCAAGGCAGAGGTGCCATTTTGGAAACTTTATTTGGTGTATGGGAGGGGTCAAGTTAGATTTCTCTTGCTCCAAAGGGACTGTAACACACTGAGAAGCTGAGTTAAAATCACTGAAGCCTATGACACACATCAACTTCTGCAGGGTTTGAATCACACTGTTGGGAGGGAAGGTGTGGATAAGCTATGTAAGAGTTACATGTCTTTCAAAGTCCCCTTTGATCCCATTTGCCTGATATATTAAAAGGCGCAAACAAAACCCCCAATATAACCCTAACTTCTGTGATTTATTTTCTTTACTATATCTGAATTGTTTTAATTTTGGTATGCCTATTTCCCTTGAGGACTTTTAAGACTGACAGAAGAGAGGAATAAAATTCTACATCTCATTAATCTCTACAAGGCATAAGGAGCCACAAAAGTGCTCCGTGTCTTAACAGGCTGTTGTTTCCAAACACGGTTTCCTCAAAATGAGACTTCTAAACTCATTGTTACCTTCATAACACAGTCAGATGCCAATATTGCAGCTTGCTTCTGAGTCAGTGTGTAACGTTTGGGGTGCACCACACTGCCTAAGTGACGGGGTATGGAATAGGAAGAAAAATTCAGGTGCAGGACTACGCCTGGGCAAGACATCCCTGTGAGCAGAGGCCTACCCTGCCTTGAACCTTGTTCCATAGACTCTCACCTGCTTTGGGCCAGCATGGCTGCTGCAGCCCTGCTTGTCTCTGTGTCCATCCTTCCCTCTCTCTGTTGGCTTCCTGGGCTCTGAATCTTGTCCCTCCATAGGAAGACCAAATCCTTAAAATATAGACTTGTGATCTGGAAGAAGGAATGTTCAATACAATTTAGCTGAACTGGGGCAAGCTGGTTTGTAGACACATATTACAGACGAGTAAGGAAAAAGGTTGCATTTAGCTGCTCTAAAAATGGAAATAAGATGGTGGGCATTTCAAAAGCAGGAGAGTCCCAGCCCCTGGTTCACACCCCGTGGCTGTCCAGGCGATGAAGGATTGACCCTCCTCTGTCACGTCACTCCTCACAGGAGTGAAACCACCTTCTGTCCTGAGGTAAGTGTTTGGAGATGTCCCAGGGAGGATCCTTGTAACTTATCCCTCCTTTTTTTTTTTGATCTTCTCCTTCAGGTTTTACAGCAGGAGGGCTCATTTTGACACAGAGTAGGTACCTTGAGTTCTTTCTTTGTACTAAAGGAAATTAAGGCTGCAAATTGAAATGGGCAAATCAAAGGAAATTCAAAGTTTAAGACCTACATACTCTTTGAGCTAATTGTCCCACAAGAGCCCAGGCTGCCGGTATGGCCAGTGCATTAACAGTGAATATCCTGTCTGGCTCATGCCCATTTTTTGCCATAGCTGTATTATTATTATAAAATTTTATAGGTTTTGGACTTAATGTACACAGAGTGATGATTGCTGGGGCCATAATAATGAAATATTACTTTCTTAATGAAATTTCAGCCCCAGCTCATTTCACTGCTGACATTTAGGTGACTGCAAATAAACACTTTCCAGAAGAGTCAGTTAAATGGCTGCATAAGCAATTTATCAAATAAGGTAACATTTAAATAAATAAAAAAGAAATATTCAAGTGTGGCATATTACTGCCTGTGGCTTTGTTCCCAATAACCTCATGACTTGTCTTTCTAATGGTTAGATTCCCACTGACCAAAAACAAATCTCTTTCCAACTTGGAGAATTTTATCAGATTGATCTGCATGTCAGATCAATGTCTAGGAAACAAATGGAGTCAGCAACATGATTTAAATTAGAAGTCTAACAATTTACAGTCTTCACTGGTTTCTCATAAACCTCGTTAATGTTTGGCATTGGGCATTCCAAGGAACTATAAATAACATTCCAGAAGAACATTTATATCTGCTTAGACTCTTGTTATATGTCTTCAACACAGCTTAAATAATGTCAGTAATACCTTCATCATGAACAGGAAATGAAAAAGTTACCCCATACATGTTTTGTCTTTTAATCAAATATTATTTTCTCCATAGAACTGCAGAACTGGTGGTGTTTTTTTAATATTTATTTTATTTATTCAAAACTTACGTCTAAAATTTCCTCTTATTTTCTAGATCTCAGTAGGGTACAAACCCCTCCCATCCAAACAGAGCTGAGCAGTTTCTTCACATCTCTCCTGCAGTCCTTCCTTCCTACCCCTTTACCTCAGCTGCTGTTAAAGGCTGGACTTGCTCCTCAGGGACGTGGGCAGGGGCAATACCAGGACACCATAAGCTGCCTAGGGAAAGAGGCAGCACAAGGAAGGAGAGCACTATCAGGCATTTCTAAAATGGGGACTGATTATAGCAGAGCCGGAGGTGAGAGAGATTTATAGACAACCACCCCAAACTGCCCTCACTCATTTCTTATATTCTTTTGTGCTTTCTTTCTCTCATTTTAGTTTTTTTTTCTCCTGTCCATGTGCAAAGATTTCATTTGCTTCCTTAGAAGAATGGACCCATATTTTGTTTTCCATCTAACATATCCAAACAGGATACTGTCCAAAATTCAGTTCTGTTCTGAAATAATCTGCTCCCAATCTGCTGTATGGTCTTTGTTATTTTCATGGAATCATAGAATATCCTGAGTTGGAAGTGACATATCAGGATCATCAAAGTCCAACTCCTGGCCCTGCACAGGACACCCCAAGAACCACACTGTGTGCCTGACAGCACACTTCTTGAACTCCGGCTGATTTGGTGCTGTAACCACTTCCTTAGGAAGCCTGTTCCAGTGTCCAACCACCCTCTGGGTGAAGAACCTTTTTCTGATATCCAACCTAAACCTCCCCTGACACAACTTCAGGCCATTCCCTTGGGTCCTGTCACTGGTCACAAGAGTAAAGAGATCAGTGCCTGCCCCTCCTCTTCCCTTCACGAGGAAGTTGCAGACTGAATGAGGTCTTCCCTAAGTCCCATCTTCTCCAGAGTGAACAGACCAAGTGACCTCAGCTGCTTCTCATATGGCTTTCCCTCAAGGCCCTCCTTGGACACTCTCTAATGGCTTAATATCTTTCTTATATTGCGATGCCCCAAACTGCACACAATATTCAAGGTGAGGCCACACCAGTGCAGAGGAGAGCGGGACAATCCCCTGCTTCAACCAGCTGGCGATGCTTTGCCTGATGCTCCCCAGGACACAGTTGGCCCTCCTGGCTGCCAGGCCACTGCTAACTCATATTCAACTTGCTGTCAACCAGGACCCCCAGGTCCGTTTCTGCAGTGTTGCTCTCTAGCATCTCATTCCACAGTCTGTGTGTACATCCAGGGTTGCCCCATTCCAGGTGCAGAATCTGGCACTTGTCTTTGTTAAACTTCACACAGCTGGTGATTGCCCAGACCTCTAATTTGTCTCTCTGCAGGGTTTCCCTGCCCTCGAGGGAGTCAACAGCTCCTCCCAGTTTAGTGTCATTGGCAAACTTGCTTAGTATCCCTTCAAGTCCTGTATTCAAGTCATTAATAATGTTGAAGAGCCCTGGGCCTAAGAGAGAATCCATGGCTGGTAGGCGAGGTGAGCCTCGGTGTCTGTAGCAGAAAGGATGTTGCAAAGCATACTGTACCAGGAGTGATGTGGCAGCCTTCCACCCTGACACACCACAGGGAGCAAAGGAATAGGCTGCATAGCCAGAGCTTCGTGCACATCGGTGCAGCCAGTCCCCTGGGACTAGTGCCAAGTGGTATGTGATAACTCAACTCATACGACCAGACAGAAACTGTGATCAGGTCCTACACACAGCAGTTGCCTCCAGCAGCTCCTTGTATGAGATCAGGGAAGAGTTGCATCCTTGGAATTACCTTTGCTTGTTTTCAGGCATCCAGATTCCAGGTTACCTTGTTTGCTAGACTCTCATCATGGCCTCTTGCCTTTCTTGGATGGCCCTTCCCACAGCATTCCCAATCCCCACAGGTAAAGCCTGGAAACCCACAGCCAGACAGCTTACCTGGGTTGCTGTCCCCCTTGTATCCCTCTTGCCAGCCTTTGTCTATACATGTCTCTCTCCAGTCATCTGCTACATCTATTCCCATGTGGACTATTACACCTGTGAAGCAAACTCCCATGGCTGCATCTCCACCCAGCCCTCCACACTCCCACTCTCAGCCCAGTGGGGCACGTGAGACCCTTTTCTACAGCAATAACGAAGTCAGGACACAGCAGTGAAGCTTCACTTGCATTTTTTGTTTTTAGCTTGGCTCCTAACAAGGTATTTAGACTCAAAAGGGCCTTCAGAGCCAAAAAAAAAAAAAAAAAAAAGTGCCAAAGGCAGAAAAAGAAAGAACATAGACAAAAATTAAAAAGCCACAGAAATGCTAAAAGAAATATATCAAAGAGGTGACAATTAGATTTAGCTCCTAAGAATGATGTGACAGTTTCAAAGGCAGAAATATTTGACATTCAGTAGCATAAGAACTGGTGGAAAATTTATTCCAAGAATGTCTAGCCATGAAGCCAAATGTCTCTTCACCTACAGAAGCCAAATGCAAGAAAAACAAAACCTTTAGCTTGACCTTCAAAGTACAATTAGTGCTGATTTATGGACATGGTTTTCCAGAACATGGACAATGCTTATGAAGACATTGAGAACACTGTATAATAAATTATATTTTCTTTGAGCTTCAAGGGATGTAGCCAATTTTCCACTTCAAATAAGTGCTGCCAGGGCGTCCTTTTGTTAAGTCTAAGAATTAAATTCAAACAAAACAACTGGTTTATTGTAGCATGTGGTTTAGCAATAGACCTGAGGCTACTACTCAATAAAAAAGAGGAATAATTACACACTTTGTTATGAAAATTATATGATAAGTTCATTAACAACCTCTCTGAAAATAAAGTAAGTACATGGTAATTCAGTTTTCCACTACCAAGTTATCTCCTCACTGTGACTATTTGAGGGAAATTGTGCTCTGCATGGGAGTCAGAAATCACCATAAGTTGCAAGGTCCCATAGTTCCTTCAGTTGAGGGGAAGAAGAAATTCTATCAGAATTACCTTTTATTTTCTGAAGCCTTTTTTCCCCTTTTCTCCTCAAGTGTTATGATTATTGGTAGCAGACATCTCTAAAAGCACTTCCAAAGTTATGTGGCACTCACAAAGCTAAGTTTAGGCTGTCAACACACAAGTGAGATTTGTGCAATTTTTTGAAGTGCCTATGTTCCATTTTGGAAAGGGATTTGGGAACCTAAGAGCCCAATCAACCACACAACTCCTGCAGCATAGCAGATTACCATGCGTGCACTAAGCTGCAATACCTCCCTGCGTGCCTGCTTTCAGTCTGTGGCAGCTCTGAATTTACCTCATAACATGAGAGGTTTAAATTAGGTCAAATTACACTGCGCTTGTGTGCACTCAGATACTTACTCCCATTCAGCTTACACACAACCTCTGGTAACTCCTGGCTGGACAAGTTTGGGTAACCTGACTGTTTGATCTCCCAGTACCACTCAAAGTCACCAGGGCTTAGTAACAAAGGTCGTTCTGAGAACTGTGCTCAGAAACTGGCAATTGCTTGTGAAGCGCCTGTGTCAGATGGAGTTAAGGAGATCCTAGCAATTTTAGGAATACAACAGTAGACAGCCTAAAAAAAGATAATACTAGCCAAAGGAGCTGCTTGTCATCAGGTGATCAGTGTGGCATTGGCCTTATGCTACATTATACAATTTATTGTCCCTATATAGAAGTTTATTGCTTTAATTTACTTTAATATCATCTTTATGGAACGTGTATGATTTGTGTGATGGTGCAGATGAGCAGGATGAATTTCATTCATCACATGCCCACCAATAATCCCAGTAAAAGAGCAGCACCCAAGCACAATGACTTGTGAGGAGATCTCAGTCCCAGAGACCTCCTCATATGCCACCTACTTGGATGACAATGCCGGAAACACAACAAAATATTCTTCACCTTAACACTGGCAGGTGAGAACCCAGAGAAGAAGTCCTTGGGGAGTGCCAGAGATACTTGAGAGCAGCCAACATTTCCATGTGGCTGCTCACCTGTGAGTTACAAATTGTTTTTGTGACACTTGTTTTCTGAATTGCTCTCATGCTGGACACTTATCGCTTTGCTGTAAGGAAGCTGGGGAGCCCTTTCATAACCCTACCATTTTCTCCAGGCACTGCAAAGCAACAATGGTTGAAAAAAAGCGAATGCCTGTGATTTGTGTGAGTGAAGTCACCTGAAGCAATCGCCAGAATGTGGCTTTATTCTGAGACAGTTTATGCTGGAAGAATTTTCTTTTGCAGATACAATGAGGGGTTATTATACTCCTGCTGGCTCTATAAGATTTGGTGGTAGATCACAGATTTTAGCAATTCCCTAATGCCTTGCCACTTTGTTTGACTGGATATTGAGCTCCCAGTCAGCCAGGTGTCCAGAAATCCTGTACAAAGGCCACTTGGCATAAGTGGCAACAGTGAACCTACACATTTGCACAAGGAGTCTTGCAGCTGAGACTTGTTGGACTTGCAGCAAACACTTCAATCAATTGCCATTAGAACTGGGGTGAAATCAGACCATTCTGGATTGCCAGAAAAGGAAGGTCTCCTTATGCTATCTGTATAGCATATGTACATCCTGATTCAACCCGACTTTAATTCTGTAGAAATAATAGAGACTGAGTATGAACTGATTCAAAGGGAAACATCAAAGGTTTGTATAGATTTTAAATAGCTGATTTGCAGTCCATATTGATGAAGCAGATTAATATTAGCATACTGCATTCTGAAATTGGGAAACTGATACAGACATTTAGGACCAGTAACTTTCAGTTGTTGGGTGAACACTTTGGAAGAAAAAAAAAAAATTGATTTTTCACAACAATGTAAGGAGAAGGCCTTATATTGTGTCTCATACTAGCCAAAAACTCAGCAGTCCTGCTCAGAGGCTGTTGTTAGAATTTGCTCTAGCCCAACATCCAAAGCCACACAGGGAGTCAGTGAGAAGAGTCAGGTGAGAGCTAAGGATTTTCTAATCACTGCTTGTGTTTTCCCACTTCTAACCCAAGCTTCTGGACTAAATATAAAGTGAGCTGTCAAGTAAATCATAGAATCATAGAATCATTTAAGTTGGAAAAGACCTTTAAGATCATTGAGTCCAACCGTTAAAGGCAGTCATGCCATATGCTAGAAACATCACAAAGCTTTGTTGGCCATATAAAAATTGCTGCACATGGGAACAATAACTCTTTCTTGAAAACCAAATAACTATTCTGATCTAAATCAATCAGATCTGAGAAAGACAGAAAATCCACCCCTTTCAGGATATGGTCATTGCTCAAGTGTTAGGAATATAACAGAGATTTAAAAAACCACAGTGTCTGGTACCTGCCCTTCTCAGAGCTATTGCTATTAAGTGTGAGCTGTAACATCTCTTCTGCCAAGATTTTAGCCCTGAGGAAATATTCCTCTCAGTGATATAACCCTTTACAGGTCAGAATTTTTAACTGAAAGCTAGTCCCCTTGGCTGATGGAGTGAGCACTGCAGAGCACATAGTGAGTTGTCGGGCAGATTTTTTTCTTGCACTTTTTCTCTTTCATTCTTAATTTTCAGTTTATGATAACTTGAGAAATAAATTCAAGACAAATAATTTGTAGAAAGCTAGGCAGTCACTGCTTTTTCAGATGTGTAATGTAAAGTCTAAAGGTAATGTATGTCATCAAATTCAGTTTCTGACTGCAAATTATTTGAAAGCAAAAAGACAATTGTGTATGAGTAAATCTAATTTGCTGTTTATATTTAAGTGGACCTTTGGAGACTTTTTGAGCATGTTATTGTAAAAAAAACCCAGCAACAGAAAGGAAGACAGCACATCAGAAAACCTATGTACCTCATCGAGAAATGACAGAGGCATATATGGGGCTGGAATTTTTTACCTTTATTTTCACACTACCTTCTGTAATAAGCTTAACTAATTTCTACCCAGGACTCTTAAATGCAGCAAAAATACAAACCAACAACAAGCTTGCTGTCTTGACGGAGCTTTTTCTGCTGGGATAGGGGTGGCCGGGGAGGAAGGACCCACAGGCTTTCCTACAGCCCTCTTCTTCATTGGGGTCAATCTGAGACATGTCTGTGAAATGCAACCATGTCCCTATGGACACCTCAAATGACCCCAGCCAGGGCCACAGCCACTCCACGTGGCACTGGGATCTACACAGTTCCATTTAAAAACAATTGTCTCCCCGTGGGAGGGAATCAATGAGCCTAATTAGCTATGGTTTGCGTCCCGTGGCTGAGCAGGCAACTGGGAGTGGGGCATCTCTGGGGCCATGGTCGTATGTGTGCTCACCCAGCTGTGCTAAGAGCACCCTCAGCCGGGCATGGGCTCCCTAACCAGCCTCGAGGGCAGCCTGCATGCAGCTTCAGAGGGGGCTTGAGGGGAGTGGAAAGACAGCATACGAATGTGCACATGGCTAGAGTGGCTGCAACGTTTCCAAGGAAAGCAGGCAAAAAAATTCAGTGTTTATGATTTCAAATATTACAATTACAAATGCAGTGATGTACGTGGGCAAATGTGGAGAGAAAAGAGGGTTATGGGGTAACCTGACAGAAAACAGCAAAGTTAGAGAGGGGGATAGATTTGCAGCTGCGTTTTTCAAGTTCAGCCACCAGTGTGGTTATCATTAAATGTTGTAAACAGATGCCAAACTAGAATCATGTGACAGTAAAATTCAAATTTTAGAAGCAGTCTGGGTTTGTTTGCTTGCTTGTTTGTTTGTTTGTTTGTTCAGCTAGTGTTGCACTGCTTAATCCTTATCACGCTGCCTGAATACTTTGCATATATAGCACATCCTTAACAAAATCTTGCAGCTTGATCAAAGCCAGTGAAGGGAAAAGGTCAAAGCACAGGTTATAATGCACACAGCTCCAGGGAGCTCTGTGTCATATGTGCACGTGTCTATATAAACAAAATCCCCTCTGTATGATACACTGACAGTGGATAAGATTCATGGAGTGCACTAGTCAGGAAGCAGCACTGTGCTGACAAAACTCTGTGGTGGTGGTGAGATAAGCAGTGTAAAATGACCAGCTGCAGAGCAGAAGCTTCCCAGGCAGGCCTGCATACTCATCCCCATGCTGAGACCTGGAACTTGCAGCTATTTTTTCACATAAGGAAAAAATACTGGGAAATGTTTCAGATTTTTCCTAAATGGTGGCATAAAAAGTGATTGCAATAGCCCCACTGCCTGGTTGGTTGTGACTTTCCTTGTATGGCTCCCACTTGGTCACCACTGAAGTGCTGCTGGAGCATATCTTGGCATATCTTACTGGATGTGAGAGGGGGCTATACTTTCAAACAGGAATTCACGTATTCAGAGATTCTTATAGTTTAAGGCCAGTAGAAAGCATCAAAATAATTTGTTCTGACCTTCTTCACCACCGAAGTCATGAAGTACCTTATATATATCTACATATATATATATATATGCATCTGTATTTATTTATATAAGAATCACTGAATACCAGTTCATGGAGCTTGACTTCATTTTATCTGATTCAAAAACCAGATTAGGCTGTTACTTGTCTTTTCCTCCTCACTGCTTACAATCTTTATTCGGCTTCAGTGGACTTGCCTTTCTCAAACTTTTCTTTATATTCCTATTAGGTCTCTGTGTGTAGATGTATCCTCAGACCCAAGGTCTCCTGCCTGCTTGGGGAAACACCAAGTCTGGGAGCTTAGCTCTGCTTTGCTGTTTTGTTCCCAAAAATTCCTCTCCATCTTCTCCCACTCTCTCAGATATTTTTCCTCCTCACCCTTCAGTCACTGGCAATATGTCCTCCTTTGTTGCCTTGACTCTACTGCTTGGATGTATTCGAGCTTAGCTACCTGATTATTTTTAATTCCATTCTTCTTTCTATTGATTTTACCATAACTGAATCCATCTGCTGCGTCTGACCAACGGGAGGATGGGAAGGCTGTTTTTCAAATGGTTTCTTTCCCCCTTGAAAGAGTGGTGTTTTACAGAACTCAGCATGAGAGTTTTGTTGCTGTCTAGAAATTTCCAGAGAACATGTTCTGTATCATTTCATTACCATTCAGCTATTTACTGGTTGTTATTAACAAATTTGATTATGGAGGGTCGAATCGCACTGAAATATAAAGTGTTTCCTTTCCCTTGTTCCTCCAAATAGCTGTTTGTGCCAGTCATGTACTGTGGTCCAAGCCAACGACAGTCCCACAGCTGCCAAAAACACAGCTGAAGCAGTAGTCTCCCATATTTTCATCTTTCCACTTTCTCCTTGGTGAACATACTCAGCTTCCCTTCATACTACTAACTCCATTTTCTTCACGACGTGCTTGGCCCATGCAGCCTTCTGACTGACATTTTGATACAACATATATGATGGAAATCAGCATTATAATTTCTGCAATAACTGCCACAGTACAAAAGTATTGCTCAGAAATTTTCTATTACTGTCTGGAGTGTTAGTTTTTATGGTGCCATATACGTGTGCAGTATGGACAAGTTACTGTTGCCATGGGAATGTTAGTAATGAAATTCTTGACTTCTCAGTGCTTAAAAAGTCTCAAATGAGTTATAAAGGAGACTTGTTCGCATTTCATTTCCTTTGTCAAAGGCAGGAAGAAACCACATCCACAACCCTTTGTGACAAAATTTGCCAAACTCCTTCCATCTTAAATTTTTTTTAACTTTTTTAAAATTTTTTATTTTATTTTTATTTTTATTTCACTGTCTGCAAAATGAAGCCTTTGCTGTTTATCCAACTTTTTGGTTCTGTTTTTTTCCAGTTCTACTCAATACTTCTACTGGAAGTCTGAATGAGGTTGAGGTAGGGAACTGGAAAAATCCAGATTATAATTCACGCAGTGTAAATCAGTTATGACAGAATATGTAAACGCCAGGTCTGGTTTAGGAATTAAAAAGGAGAATTTTAGCTCCTTCATAGGTATAAAAATTTTCTGTTTCAAACCGCGAGTTGCTTCCATGTAATCTCACATTTCACCATTCCCACTAGTGCACATCACCTGGCATTCATCAGCATCCTCTTCTCGTTCAGCAAAACAGTCCCTTATCATGACTCCAGCAGGCACAAAACTAGAAGGTTTAATGCTCTAATCTGCACACTGAGATTGAGTAGTATCTCATGAGAGTTTATTCAGTTCCCACAATGTTAAGTGGAAGATGATTTTACTGTTATCACAGCCCAATGTTGTTGTTGTTTATCTGGAAAATCCTCTTTGAGAATTAGTTTTGGAATGTGTCTGATACTTTTGATATCCTCCCCCTCATCAAAATTAGCTCTTAACCTCATTTTAGTAGGAAAGGAATAAGATGTAGGGCTTGAAGACAACAAGTAACCAAATATCACCAGAAAAACTGTTATTTTTTTTTCCTGATGAGAGAATAGTTGCTGGAGCAGAATAACAGGAGTTGTAGAGTCTCAGGCTAAAGCAGGCAGGGTGCTTAATAACCTGTTACTCTCAAAGCTGTAATTTTGAGGGTAGGTACACATCTGGAAGGAGTGTATTTGTAGCAAAGCCAAGGTATCTGTAGAATTTAAGAGCTTACCACTGCAACATAAAGTGTTGTTTTGCACTCAGGAAAGACATAAGGTTGTATTTTTCTGTTTCAAACACATACCTAGGTGTATGTACAAAATGCAAAATCATACTACTGCTCTCCAGGCTTTGAAAACTGCATTCATGTCAGTACACAACTGGTGATTGCAGGGATGAATGCAGCGTGTAAAACAATTACAGAAGCTACAAAATAATCCTTGGTTTCTGTGCAAGGGGGCATGCAACTCCTTACAGTAACCTGCTGTCATTATAGAACAACAGTATTACGGTCAAAAGTCCATGTGAATGGGTTGGGACGGGCATTTGATATTAAGAATATAGGTATAGGGATGGGAATAGAAAGAAAGGATATAGTGGAACTGTGGTAAGAGATGGAGGGAAAAGGAGGTAGTCTGAAGTTAGGTGAGAGAGTGAAAAAAAAGAGGGGAAAGAAAAGACAAAACAAAGAAGAGAAGAATGTATAAGCAACAGACACCAAGAGAATTCAGAAAAATTACAATATGATTGATTAACTTATTATATAGTCATTTACAGTGACCAAGAATGAATACAATGACAATGAGCACAAGAGCCTCCAATCTGCTTTGTCTTCCTGAGTGCTCCTTTACGGACTCTGGAAACCTGGATGTACTGAGGAGGTTGGACAGTAAACTGTGGAGAGTAGATGTCTCTGATGGCTGAACTTTACCACACAGTCTGTGTAATAATCAAGTCTCAGAATCTGGAGAAGAAGTAGTCATTTTGGAAAAATTAATATGCAGGACTTGAGTGTGAAAGAAGGGCTTGGACATAGCAGTATAAGAAGAGGGATCTAGCGATCAGATGATAGTAAGAAAAATGACAGAAATGTTTTGTCTTTCATCAACATATTCTCACCCATTTACCTGACAGCACTATACAGACATGTAATTGTTGATTACAGAACTGATCCAATGTTGATTTAAGCAAAGGATATACCTTCAATGAACCTTGTATTGATGCTTGTTCCGGTCTAGATTAAAAGAGTACCTAAATTTAACAGCTTGCATCTGACTTTGACAATGTCTATATTTATGTAAATACACATTTTTAGATACATCTTATTTTTTCATCTGCTGAAAACAGACCAACCAAAAAGGAGGAGGGAAAATGGTTCTAGAGGACACAACTAGGACTAATTTCTGAAAATGTCATCAACTTGCCTTATATACGAACTTGCTTTTCAGAAAAATCAACATAGAGCCAGAGGAAGAAGAAAGAATAATAAAACTTTACTGAATTACACTATGAATTGAATTGTTTTAAATGACTTGTTTCATAACTGTGAATCAGAGGTTTTTTTTCTAATCATTCCCAGCACATGTCCTGTACTGGACAGTGTTAACCTTTCAGCTCAGAGAATATGAATTCCCAGTTTCAAATGCCATTTGAATTCCTAAATCTCTAACCTTTTAGGTTTCCAATTACTTCTGTCCAAGCGACTAACTTCATGAATAGGACATACACGATTGGTTGCAGCAGTGAAATTTGGCTCAGTGGAGCAGATTCTTGGCTATCAATCCTCAGAGGCACAGTGACAGCTCTGCCAGTCAAGGGCCTGGCTTGTAAAGTGCCACTTGCTTAGACACCTGTAAAGTGTTATGTACTCTCAACATGTTCTAAAGGTGCTGGAAGCTGTGTTTGCTTGATACCTTGCAGAATTGCTTAGCATCTTGAAAAATTGAGTCCTAAACTGATGTCATTATCTTTTTTGTTGTTGTTATTTTTGTGGGTTTTTTTGGTGGTTTTGTTTTTTTTTGTTTTGTNTTGTTGTTGTTATTTTTGTGGGTTTTTTTTTTTGTTTTGTTTTGTTTTGTTTTGTTTTTTCACTTTGAGTTTGGGGTTTTTTTGTCTGGTTTCCTTTGTCTCCTGAAAAATCACAGGAAAATTCACAACAATGCCATTAAAGCTGCTGCTACAGCTGGCGATGGGGCATAACCAACCCCATCCCCTCCCCCAAATTTAGTGATTCAGATAAAATAGAATGACATCCAAACCAACCCCTAGTTGTTTTTGTTTTTGCAAAACCAAAACCTGAGTGATGAGGTTTTGCAACGTTTAAACCCAACCCACTGCAGTTTGTCCATTATAGACATGAGACTGAACTCAAACCCTTTTATCTGGGCTCTCTATCCCCTCTGGACTTTGGTGGTTTGGCTAAAAATGGAACCCAGATTTAAACCATCCCCGATTTGGGTTGTGCAAATCACAACCAGACTAGTGTAGTTCTTCAAAACCAAAACCATAGCATAGCCTTCTTGTTCTATCCCTAATTTGATTAAATGTTTTGTGTCCAGAGCATTATGGAGACTGAAATGTACAGAAGAATGTTATCAGCACAAAACAACCTTCTATTTTATTCATTCCCAAAGGGCCTGATCCTGAAATCACAAAGCCTTCCCTTGCCTCATCAGACTGTCATTGCGGGTACTTGGTGAGATACTTCTGCTTTGAAGAGGGTTGTTACTGCTTTCTTTAAGCACAGTGAATTAACATCCACTGAATTCAAGAGCAATTTACCCGTTCTCACTTGTATTTTCTGGGGACTTTGTAATCCCAGAATATATTTGCAGGTCAGGAGAGGCTGAAGAAGAGCAGACTTGGCCATGTCCCTGTCATCAGAAGAGAGCAGCTTTAGCTCTTGAACAATTTTTTTGACCCTCTGACCTCATGTAAGTCTGATATCAGAAGAAATAGGCATTCCTGTATGGCATCTTCTGGAATTTCTGATAGACTCTTGTCAACTCTCTTGTCAACTTTCCTCAGAGAGTATCTCCTGGTATAAAAGCAGCTGATGCAGCTCCTAGGATAGTCCTATGCAAGTTCTTTATGGACTTCCTGTGAACCTTTGCCCATGCTGGAATTTTGCTTGTGATGGATGTATGCTTTCTCAGCTTTGCCACTGTCTCTGTCTTCGCTTGCTGCCACAAGCAAGGGTCCAAGGGCAGTGCTTTTCCATCTCTGGACTGCCTGTGGACTACTTTGAAAAGGCCAGTAAATGGTAGCCAAGGAAAACAAGCCCAGTGGTAATAGGATGTAGAGCAGTACTGTGTGCTCTTCCTCTCCAGCATAATGTTTTAGGGGGTCTGCAAATAAAGAGACACCTGAAAACCATCATCAGCATTCACAGAGAGGTCTCCTGGAGATTTGGGAAGGGAGATGAGTGCTGCCAAGAAGCCAGGCTCCACCCTGGCTCCCAAAGGAGGCAGTGTCCCAGCTCCCCCACCCAGGACCTGCTGCTTTCCCAGTAGCTACGCTAATAGACCAAGAATCCTTTTTTCTAGATCTCTAAGAGTGCTGCAGGCTAAACTTAAGCAAATGCTTCACTGTATTTATTCAGCTGGAACCCACTTTCTGATAAATTCTTACAGGTAAATTATTACTCCTCTGTTAATGTTTCGCTGTTGCTGACATTCTCTGCTGTTTTTTTCCATTTTTTTCATGTTTGCATTCCAATAGGCAATTTGGAAGTAATAATCACAAAGGAGAACATTTTAAGAGCAGCATATGCAGATTAAAATCAAAACCTGTGAACTTAACAGTAATAGTTTTTCTTGTCTACTCCAAGTGCTAAGACTCATATCCTTTTCTGTATGGCTAAAAGCTACTCAAAGGAGAAACAGTCACAGAACTGGAGCAAGCTGGACATTTAACCAGATAGCTGGCACAATTACAATTATACCACAAGCAGCTTGGACTAATAAGTTGAATGAAACTCTAAGCCCAGTGTCTTTTTTTGCCTTGAGGAATGACTTTTATCCAGTATGTTCTCTTAAAAAGAAACAGGCTAAAAGCTAAGGACATAACTGCAATCCTGTGTGCCGAAAGTTAAACAGGGAAACCTGTGCCAGCGGTTCCTCCTTACCCTGCCCGTGAGCCCCAGGGGAGGGCTTGTTATGTGTTCATCCTTTCTTTTCATCCAAAGCACAGGGCAGGAGGGAGAGGGAGAATTTTTTTTCATGAGAAGTCAGGAAAAAGTCTCTTCAAATTCAGGAAGGAAGTGGCAGTGAAAATGGGTGTAGGGAAATGCAAGGAGGTCATGAGAGAGGGTTGCACCTTCTCTTTGGCATCATGGGCTCCCTCCCGAGAATCCCACCAGTTAGTTGTTAAAACAAGTAAAATTCCGTTCTCCTGCCTCATATATTCCTGTTGACCCAGAGTATCTCTCTCCTAGTCTTCATTTGGTACCACCAGGAAATATCTCTCTTCAGCAATCCCACCTGTTGGACAGTCCGCAGGGCTGGGGTGGAGCAGTAAATGTGCATGCCTTATGTCTGGGCCTCTGTAATACTGTACATCTGGGTAAGTTTAAACAAAGCCAGGGGTGGGAAGCGCCAGTATAACAAATTGTATGAGCCATAAGAGCTCAGTTTAGGGCCTGTGCATGTGTTTTCATGCTAATTTGAAGCAAACCTTTTCAGATTCATGTCTTTGTGCAATGTCTAGAAATGATGTAACTCCAATGCCTTTCATCCTTAAGACCATGCCATTACTTGGCCTATCCTGCCAAGACTCCTGAAAAAAACCTGTTAGGAACTCAGACATTTTCCTGCCAGAGCAACTGTCCCTGTAGAGATTTTTGTCAGACTACCGCTAGACATTTGCTCTGGTGTGAAGCCAGAGCCAGACCTAGAAGTCTATGGAGGGAGAAGAGGTCAAAGTCCTTAAGATCCCTCATATGGCCTTGATATGGCTACTCTGGAAGGCCTGGGCATAGGCAAGTCTGAATGTTGTGCTGCTTAAGCCCCCAGCAGGTTCCTGGGCTTAAATCCTACTGAGAATTGTGAGGACTGAGCCCCAGTGACAGACTCAGCAGCGTGCCTGGAAGGAAAAGTTGCTCCAGAGATGTTTCTCTTTCCTGCCATCTCATGGCATCCAGTTACCCTTTCTGAGGTGGGAATAAGTTAGCCAAATATCAAAACATGTAAAAATATTGGTGTTTCAAAACTTGCTGCTCTGGGGCAAAGGGAATGTAAAAGTATTGGGAGGTTATGTAGCTGCACTAAATCTGTAGGTTTGTTTTAGAGCATAATATTTTTCTGCTCCCATGTCGTCCACTTTTAAACAAGATCAGGCAAAGCTCCAAAGGAGACCGTCTGAATCTGACCTGTAAGCTCAGCTCTATGATTGTCCCGTAGCTCTGCTTCTGTCACCCATAGGTATGACCAGAGAAAAACTGAAGGAAGCACCACCAACTGAGGGAAGTGAGGAAGAGCATGACTGTCCTGAGGGACACTGATGTGGCAGGTCAGGGAGAGGAAAGTTATAGAGTTTGGGTGTTGAGTTTTGTCATGAGAGAGATTTTAAAAAAAGTTAGAAACAAAATCCTTGTGAGAAAATTCCCCTCCAAAGACAGTCATGGTGGAAATTTTTTCAAGAAGCCCAGTCTTCAGATCAGCTTACTACATTTGATTGAGTTGCACTGTACAGCTCAGTTCTCAAAAGTTGTTAAAAGCTTTCCTTATGAGAAGGGCTGTCCTCCCTCCCACCCATCTGCCATGAAAAACAGATTTCCCACCGTCAGATGCAGAACCTTTGAGGCAGAACTGTCATGAACTATAAAGTTAATAGTATGTCCATAAATAAGTGAATTATCCTCAGACATTTTGGTGGATCTCTTAAAATATTTACTTTTTAGGGGCAAGTTGGGTAATGGGTTTTCCTCAAACCTTAAAGTTTTAGTGGGCAACAAAGAATGCAGAGTGGAAGCTGCTTACCAGATGTTCCACAGCCTGGAGAGATAAAAGGAGATTGTTTTTACAAGTATAAATGGTAGCAGCCTGAACTGTGTAAAGTACATATTTTTATTAAGTCATTATGCAGTTGGACAAATAATTTTCCATATTTCCCAGTCATAACCTGCTTTATCCACGTTGAGTATTTTGCCAGTTCTGACTGCTTTTTTTCCCAGTTTACAATGCTGGCAAATTTGTTAGGGATTTTTTTGTTTTGTTTTGTTTTTAAATAAAAAAAACTCCTCAATTTTATTGCTTTAGTCATTAAAAATTACATCATCTTTTGAAACTTTAGATAAACATAATAAAACTAATCTCGTTAATAGAGTACAAAAATACCTTAACACCCCAAAGTGATAAAACAGCTTGCGGAAATTGCTGACTGCAGAAGACATACCCAAGGGCAACAGAGTCAGATCTGGACTCCAATAAATGCACTTGACTTGGTTAGCAGTGCTGCACTAATTTACTAGATGTTGTAGATCTGATCCTTAATTTGTAAGAGTCAAGCAATCAGAATAAACTGGGTGAAAGCTTTTAACGCAGAGGAAGAGCAAGAAGGTAAAGGTTTATTTTCCCGGA
Source organism: Oxyruncus cristatus (assembly GCA_013399855.1). Classification (NCBI taxonomy): domain Eukaryota; kingdom Metazoa; phylum Chordata; class Aves; order Passeriformes; family Cotingidae; genus Oxyruncus; species Oxyruncus cristatus. The sequence continues at coordinate 626,076 of VXAY01004412.1, read as the reverse complement.
GGATCTTCCATATTTTCAATTTTTCCTACCATGTTCATGAAATTAAAATCTTGAAATCTTGTCTCTGCTTTCAGATGACAGTAAATAAAGAAACCTGAAGAAGACAATGTGCTGTCATCGAAAGCACGTGGGAGCTTTCCATGAATTACTGTCCCAGACAGGATTTCCCTGAAGTTTGTTATCTTTTTGAGTCTGCAGGTTTAGTTTAGTTGTGTGTGCTTCTCCATGTGCAGTTAGTCTTTTGAAGAAACAAATATGAGAAAAAGAATAAGCAAAATATCTTGTTTTTCTCTCACCACCTCCCACGGGCCGATTTTTTTTTTTTTTACAGCCTTATATGGTCAGGATACCCAAATGTCTCTCTAGGGTTCTGTAGGACAGGTTCTGTCCTACAGATGCTCTTCAAAGTTCTGGGTGAATGTGGAAATAGTTGCCTTTGTCCTGCAGAGGAGGGATGAAGCTCAAGCAGACAGAAAGTGATAAGATTTTGCAGTAAGTCACCTTTAACAACACACAGAAAGATATTTGCTTTTATCAAGCACTAGAGTCAGGTGACACAGACCATAGACAGACAAACTAGCCTGGCACAACTGACTTGCCTGTACTTCTGTAAAATGCAGGTTATTTACAGAAGTGAAGCTGAATAAAGCAGTATGATGCTGAAACACTTCTAAAATTTCTTTACTATTCTGGTTGTGATCAGGAGCTAAAGCACAGGTCCTGAGATACTATTAAAAATCTCAAGCTTCACGAAGTCCTAGAAAACTGGTAGTAAAGTCCACTTGCAAAGGATTTCTAATCTCATGCTGTGAACTTTGTAGTTCTAGATAGGCCTAGCTTTGAGAATTAACCAAAATAAAACTGAAATTATAACTGTAAAAGAGGTTGCTGGTGCTATGAATTAAAGCAATATTATATGTAGTAAATACTTGCAGCCTATATAATGTTTAATAGAAATTGACAAAATGCCTTGTTCCTGAAAAGACTTATTCTGATTTTAACATCATGTGACCATGCTGCTTGGTTAGGCAAGAGCATTTGACTCACAATTTATATTTATAGTAAAAATCAAGATAAAATAATCCAGTAAAATTCTAGATTAGACCACCTTAAGTGCACCATGAAATGTAAACCCCATTCATTTGAAACTTAAAGCTCTGTTTCCTGAATCTGAACCTGTGGGATTATACTCTGTAGTTCTGACTACATTTGATCTGTGAGATTTGAAGCAATTCTGTGTTTTCTTTCTTTCCCTTTTTAATCTAAATGAGAAATAAAGCCATGGAAATAAATGGAGCATTATTCTTGGCTTTGGTTCGGTTTCAGATCCAGACTCTGAACCCGAGCTGAAATGTGCCATGCATCTAAAGTGCTGCTTTCTTGAACTGCCTTTGGTTGGACTATGCTGCATTTCACATGGATCAATGCAGTCACTACCTCTGAATTTAATGCTTGAACAACAGATGGAGTTTTAAAAATCCAAAGCTGTCTCAGTAATTGCTACCTGCATAAAAAATATCACAATATATTACTTGTGAATATAATCTATATAATTTTGAGATGCTGCTAAAAATGAATGGCCAAAGTATGCAGTAAAGGAATCCTTTCTTTTTCCCAACCAGTTAAAGAAGTAATTTAAGGGTTTCAGAAAGAACAACAACAAAAAAAAGGTATTGCAGAAGAAAACTGGATTTCCTCCCATGAAAGCATGAAAATAGAAGGAGGGATTTCATTCAGGACTAAAAACAACCAATGAAAATTTCATCTTGAAATGTAAATCCGCTTGTGTTTTCCAAAGATGTTTAAATGGGAGCCAGAGAAACTTTACAAGCAGTGAAAGATAAAAATAAAAATATTAGAGACATCCTAAAATAACAGCTAGAATTGTATCAGTATTATATTTCAGGAGGGAAGAAAAAGTCTGAGCGACAAAAGGAATTTTATTTAGAGTTTGAGAGATCTGTAAATAGCATCGGGGAAAATACATCTGCTTTGAAATTACATATTAAATGACCCATGGGTAAGACAATTTTTGGCATATGATTCACTGAAGTATCAGGTTTTAGAAACTTTCTATTTTTCAATCTTTACTTTCCCTAGAAAAGGGTGTCATCAGTTCTTGTCTCGGTCAGAATGTCATAGGTACAGCAATAAGTCCCACTGTAGGAATAGCTGGTCTCTGGTACTTAATTTTTTTTTTTTAATACTCCTGTGAAATAAGCCTTTTAACTTTGTTTCACTTTAGAGAAAGTGAGTGAAGAAAAGCTGTGATGTGAAGAACAATTCTATTCAGTAATTGATCAATAATCAATACATTTGAGCTGGCAGTCTGGTCTCATTTTGTATGCCTNCATTGGAAAGTGAGTGAAGAAAAGCTGTGATGTGAAGAACAATTCTATTCAGTAATTGATCAATAATCAATACATTTGAGCTGGCAGTCTGGTCTCATTTTGTATGCCTCCTGCCAAAAACGTTTAGTGAGAGGGTGTTTGGGTATAAGTTTAGCCTGAAGCTCTATTGGAGAGATGTCTGGAAGTTCATGAATGACCACAGGGGATATCAAAACTCCAGCAGTGAGATCCTCCTCTGTGAGGGTAGGATTTAGATAATATTTTGTTTAACACAGGGACTCCATGTCCTGCTCCTCTAGTGGGCACATCACTGATCTGCAAGACTTGCAGGTACTTAAACTCTGATGTACTGCTTTTCATATTCATCATTCACTGAACTCTACCGAAAGTCTTCCTTCTGCTGTTTTAGAAAGGCCCAGCCCCAGCTGGAAACATGGAGGTATGGTATTTGCTGCACAGAAATTTTGTAGGAAATTTTATATATTGTAAGAAATAGGACCTACTATATTCAATGTAGGCAGAATTTAGGCTGTTATTGTGAATGGTGGTTCAGTGCCACAGCATTTGGGGTTATTCAGCTGCTCTTTACCAACAGATGAAGATGTTGTCCACCCAAGCCAACACCAAGAGGGCAGCCAGAGCAGCTGTCCAGTCTTCCCAGTGCTGCCTGCTCATGTGTACCTCAGGTTCTGCTGAAACTGGCCTCCTTTGTGTAAACACCAAAGGGTAAATTCAATCACCATGGCTCCTGCCATAGTGAGGTAACCAGACATCCCAGACTCCCTGCTTGGCCAGAAGATTTGCGATTTTTAATAGCTGTTAAAAATATATTTATTTTTTGCTGTTCTTGGCTGATCTTCTCTTTTCATGCTGATTAACAATGCTCTGATCTTTTACTGCTGCCTTTTAGTAACATAACAGCCTTCCAAGATGGAAGAAGGCCATGCTATTCCTCTAACTAGTGTTTATATACCCTGCAATAATTTTTCTTCCACGATTGCTGTTCTTGCTAGTTTCTTCAACATCCTATTCCACACATTTTATTTTAAATGTAGGGGCACTTCTCTTAATTATCCACAAGGCCTTTTATTTGTTTAATTTAGAATTTTGAGCACTGTTTCTTTGTCTGCAATCCTTGCAGACATCTAAGTTACCATCTGTGATTTTATGACTTTGATAATAATTTTTCCTTTGGAATGGAATGGAATGGAATATTCTCTGATACGTATTCTTTTGATTAATTTGATGTTTTCTGTTAACAAGGGATAGCATGGCTCAGGGAGTAGGCAATGGGATATGAAAATTTTTGCCACTATCTTGTTACTGCATGTCTAGTCTGAGGAAGTTAGCAAAATGGTTTTCTACGAGATGGGTTTCTCTTTCCTTTTTTTTTTGGCATTTGATTGCTCCAATTTGATCCTCAATAAGTGATTTTAATAGCTGTTAAGAGTGTGACGTTAATGAAAATGAACAGATTGCTTCTTAATTCTACAATAAAAACAAGTGTGTGTTGTGATATTATTAGAGGAGAAATTCTGCATGTGTAATTGATATTTCCCTTTCCTATATTCTGTTTGTTTATAGTGTAACAAAACAATTTACAACTAAAACAATTGCATGTAGCAAGCAGACTGTTTCAAATGAAATCAAATTTGTTCTTCCAAGTGGCATGCTGTGAGACTTGTTGAAGCTTTAAGTAGCACATACATATACAGGATTCCCTTTTATGTGCTTATTTTTTTTATAAAAGAACTCTACATGAATGGAAACTTCTAAAAATGAACTATAATCACAGAAATGCTTCAGCTTTTGCAGGTGGGCTGAGGAAACTCCACTGTATAAATCACTTAAAAATGTCTTGGCTTGCAAAGCTTCTAAACTCTGCTCTGTGCAGTATCAAAGGATTATGAGGGTTATGGAGAGAGAGAGTGGATTATGGGTATTAAATAGGAAGACTACCAAGGGACACATGGCACAAACATGAAGAAGACCTTGTGGATAAAAGGATTTATGGAGTGGAAGATTCTTAGTCTCCCCTTTATCAATTGATGCCTTCATACAAAAAAAACCCCAGAACAACCAACTAAGAAATATTTCTCTCCAAAATAAGTTCTTGTTTATTGCTGCACTCAGGGTTTTATCTCACATTGTCTTGGCTGAGCTTTGGATCAGTGGGTTTCCCTCAGGTTAAGATTTACTGATGCTCTTGTTTTTACAAGAGAGAGAGTTATCTTAATACCTCGATTAATTTACTATGTAATGACAAGGTCACAGTGCTGTGGAATATGGATGCTAGTGCAATAAAGAGGCAGAGAGTAGTATTATCTCTAGAAAAACACATTTTAAATGATCTTTTGAGTCAGCCCAATTGGCAATGACCCTAGCTACATTTGGAGGCATTTGGTGGTACTTACCTGAAGCTAGCAAGCTACTGCTTCTGAAGGCTTAGGGAAGTTCTATTTTAAGGTCAATACTGATTCACAATAAAAATGTGTATTTGGTTTTTACTAATAATACACTTGTTTCATGTTTGCAGAGCCTTTGCAGGGGCTGCAGCCTTGCTGGGCTAAATATTGCACATGCCCAAAGCAAGAAAGTACTCTAAAGGGCCTTACAGATGAAAACAGACACTATGGAGCATCAGAAAAGGCAAATATCTCTGTTTTACACAGAGGGAATTGAGGTCCAGATCTTCCAGAATGCTTCCTGCTTTATGTACCTAAGTCTCACTGAAATCAGTGTGAGCCAAACACCCAAGTGCCTCGAGCGTCTGAGATATAGTGCCAGGGATGTTCTGAGGTGGCACCACACAGTGTGGTGGAGATGAGCCAGGCAGATCTCGTGGGGATGCAGGGTAGCTTGGCTTGTGGAGCCGCATCTCTGAGCCCACAGGCTCTCCACAGACTGATCAGACCCCTATCCACACTCACTTATGCAAAGTCATTACCCTTTTCCTCCAGCCTTCTGGTTTCTGCATGTGGTGTTGGGTTTTTTTCACTTTTGAAGGTAGTGTTAATGAAATCAGCAGGGTCATCTGTCTACTGACCTATATTGACACTTTCCTAATAACTGGTACTTGGGCATTTAGGAAGCCTGGAGCTGAGCCAAAACCGTATGAGCATCAGCCTTTATCCACCGGCAGTACTCTGTGTCCTATGTTCTTTCAAAAAAATACTGAGTATGATGGTTTCTTGTGTAACCGCAGTTGTGTTCTTGGAATTTTTTTTGTTTGATTTGGTTTTTGGTGGGTTTTTTTGTGTGTGATTGTGGGTTTTGTTTGTTTGTTTGTTTGTTTTTTACAATATGCATCAACACACACAGTCCATAATGCAGGCATGCCCATACAATGGCATGTTTCAAACCAGCTGGGTGCAAACGGCACAGAGGCAGTGAAATGGCAGAGGTCTGTTTCCAATCGGAACAGTAAGGCAGCTCCACTGGCATCACTGAAACTCACAGAAGAACTTCTGAGAGGCTTTCCCGTGCTCTATTCACAGGGGTGTGCCCTTGGCCAAGGCCCAGATTAACTGTCAAAATCAATCTAAGTAAGGACTCGAACGACCCCTGAACAAGAAAACTTTTTCTTTATGGGAATGAGTTTTATCTGTGGTGAATAAATCCTACAGGATCTAACCTGTCGATTGTGAAAAGTAAAGGAGATGCTAGCAATTCACTCTAATGACACCAGACAGTTATTAGTAACAGAACAGGAGTAAAAAATGGACAAGTTATGCTGAGTATCTTCCTTTAAAAAAAATTAATAGAAAAATTATTTCCATTTGCTTTAGCTGCTCCTTTCCTATCCCACTGTTTTCATCTCTCAGCTGCCAAGGGCAGAATGATGTGATTCATAGACTTTTTAATTGAAGTTGTATGCAGCCAAATCATAGGGCTGCTGCTTCCTTGGAAGTCAATGGCAAAATTCCCACTGGCTTCAACAGAAGTTAGCTTAGTCTATCAGTGGATAGAGAAAAGTACAGCATCAACCTGGGTGATCCAGAAAAGGGTCCCTTACACCTCTGGGACCATGCCCTGGTTCATGTCTCAGGGTACCCTACTGGTTCTTGCATAGCTTGTGGTTTCATCTGTCTCTTTTCAGAGTCTGTACTTCTGCCCAAGTGATTTTATAGTTAAGTTCTGATGTTTAGCCTAAATTTGTCATCTCAGTGTGTTAGGCTGTTCCAGCATGTTGTGTCCCTTTTCAAACAAGAACTATTTCCCTTTAGTTTATTCTGTGTAGAGTAAGATCTCTTAAAACATCTAGTTTGAAAGTCTTCTTTATTAGCTTTAAAGATTACACCAGTGTAACTCTACTTCTGATCATCTTCCTTCAAATCTTTGAACATTCGCCTCCTTTTCTTACCCTAAATGCCACTTGTGTAGGGCTCTGGATGTACAACTGCAGGATCCAAGGTTGCAGTGCCAGATCCTGGATGGTGCTGAGTGGCTTGGTTTGCTCCAGCCAGGCACTTAAGAACAGCTCAAAACCAAAGCAAGTGAGTAATCCCAGAAGCAGAAGACAGTGTCACTCTTTACATGTTTTATTGGTGAGTGGAATTCAATGGACTTGTCAGATTCCAGCTAATAAATGGGAATTATTACAGAGTAGCTGTCCATAGCAGGGCTGTCAGACATAAAGAGACCAGGGAGACCAGGCCTGTCAAGCAGCGCCTTTACAACATCGACAGAAAGAGGACATTTTTTAAAGAAAGAGATGCTTTAGTTAGATATATGTTCAAAACCTACAGCCAGAGCTAATTATTCTGTCTCACTTTGAATGTTATTCAGATGCCTGGCTGATCAGTCAGCCTGTTAGACTACTATCAATGATCTATGGGCAGTATAAGTGGGTTATCAGCTCTTCTACCACTAAAGAAAGTTGTTGGATTGATTAGTGCCAGGGACAGGCTCTCTAAATGCAGTGGTTCTCTTCCAGACTGTGACCCCAAGTCACAAAAAGAGGGGAGTTTAAGGATTCCTCTTCTCTGATTCTAATAAAAGAAGAGTGTTTCTTGCATATGTTTATATATCCCTGCAGACTCATCACATCCAGGAGACTGAGTTTACTGTTATTTACTTGTTGAATGGATTAAGCATCTGCAGCACTGCAAACATCATCTACTTCGCATCCATTTACAGTGACGTCCTCCATGGCTTTGTAAGCCAGTGATCTATAGATCAGCCTTGCTGCAGGCTTTTGCACCTCCTTTGGTCCAGAGGTCTGAAAGTGGCCTCTTCAGCCATTTGCTTTCTTCTAGGATACTGTAAATCCACTCTTCTCTTTGGAATAGATATATTATCCTCGCTGATTTGGGGCAAGAGGAGAAAGGCAGTTCATATACTAAAAAAAAAAAAAGTTTTTGACATGTATATGTGAATAGGTTGTCTGATCATAAAATTAATATAGAATTAATTTGATTTTCACTAACAGCTAGCTGCACACTCCAGTTTTACATGATAAGAGATCTTTGCAGTGTGGACAATTACAGTTACTACAAATTTTTTAGTGTTATTGATCAGTACAAGTAAAAACAATCAAGTCAGTTCTGCCAAATCCTCCCCCACCATGTACTTCTGGTGAGCTAGGCAGCAATGTGCACAGCACTGCACGAAACATCTGTGCAAATTTGTAAATGTAAATGCATTGCAAAACAAGAGATTTTCCCAGTAATAAGTGGAAATGGCAAAAAGAGTACTATATCATCTACTTGAAAAGTTCATAGGCCATCCAAATGTCCTTTTTTCCCCAACTTTTGTTCATTTTATAAGTGCAATTTAGGACATTTTGGTGAGAGACCTTGCCATGCCATTTATTCTGATCTACTGCCTCTTCCCACAGTTTCCATGTTTGGAGAAATTTTCCTTCAGGAAAGGTCATTTTTCCCATTTTTGAGCCAGAAACACAGACTACAGGCACCTGGAAGGCAAAGAAGGTTGGGGTCAGCAAGTCTGAAGGGGAAGAGTTGGCACAGGAAGGGTTCTACTATTCCCTGTTCCTCTTCCCAGCTCTTTTGGGACTGAGGTTTTTACAGAGTAGTGGGGAGCATCATCTAACAGCATATAGAGCTTATCTATCCCCTCTGTATAAGAGGAGATAAACCTTGGGGAGACTTTGTTCTTGCTGACCGTGGCAGCATTGCCAAGGGCACACTTCCTTCTCCTCACTGGCTCTTGACTCCCATGGAGTAGCTTGGATAGACTCCTAGGTGTACCTTTGTAGTGTGGGAGCAAAGAGCACGGCAGCAAGCTAAAATTTTGAAACTTTCATTTTAACTCCCCTTCCCAAATTTCATTGTAACTTCGGTAGTACTACATTTGTGATAGCATAACTCAGGGCACTTTATGCTAGTTGTGGAAGTACATAGAATAGTTCTAGGTGGTGTTGAAATTCCATATTTTGGATGCGTACTACCTCACACAAGTATAATGAGAAGGATGTTGATCTCTTTTAACCAGGTACATTCTCTCTGAAGTACTTTTCCAAGTACTTCTGTTCTACATGCTTTAAATAAATCACAAGGGAGATGAGAATAATATCATTCTTTGACTTAAATCCTAAACCAGTTTTTAATGAGCCATACATTAAATTTATATTTATCTCACTAGGCCGAATAATGTGAGATTTTTCTCTGGTTTGCTTAAACATATCAATGGATCTACAGTTGACAGTAGCAAACCACTATATCAGATCAAATCAAGGGTAAAAATGGAGTTTTGACTGGAAAATTTCACCATCATTTTCTTCTCCCTCCTCCCTCCAAGTTTTCAAATGATGCTATTGAACAGACATTTCACAGTTGACTGGACAATAAATAACCTTTTCAACTGAGGTAAGTCTGATGCAAGAGAAAGGAGAGCTGTGAGAAAAGATGCCTCTTGTGTTTATTCTAAAATGATGCTCCAAGGAGTTAAACAGACTTAGAAATTCAGAGCTCACCAACATCTGGTTTGTATCAACAGAAACCAAAAGCTTAGGGCAGTCTGGTTAGATCATTACTCTGTGTGCCTGTGTGTCTTAACTACTCCTGACATTACCTGAGAGATTACTGGACTGGAAGATGCTTGTGTTTTTTCAAACACACCCCCCCGCCCCCAACATTAGATGTATTCTTCATCTGCTTAGCCCCCACATCCCACTCAGTGCCAGCTGTGGGAGCAGTGCCATCTCTTATGGTTAGTCAGGCCACCTAACTCAGATACCTACAACTTCCACCAAGAATATAGCAGACCTTTCAGAAATCCTGGGTCCTAATCTGTATTCACCTGACTTGTCTGCATACCTTTCTTCTGAGCACAGGTACCTGTGCTGATTAGTTAGTTACTTGAGTGGAGGGAAGGGAAGGTTACTTGAAGGGAGGAAGCTGGGGTTAGACCCTACTTCTTGGGAGGATATGAATTTCCCTTCACTTTGCCAGTGGACTAGTTTTGGGTTAGAGAAAATGCAGAACAGACCTGGGCCAATGGGCCAGGCCTTTCTACCCTCTCCCTCCAAGATGAGTGCCCTAATCAATAGCTTGACAGGAATCATATTCCTCGTTGCCTTTTCTCTGACGATCTTTGTAGCTCTTGCATGCCTGGCTGCACTAGGGCTCACTTTCAAGAGGGAGAAGAAGGAATGCACTTCTTCACCAGCATACCCTATGGGGTCAGAGCACTTTTTAGAGAGTGAGTGGGCTTAATCCCTCTTGGGCTGATCAGTCCCTTTTACTTTCTGCTTTAATCCTTTGCTAGCCAAAAGCAAATATCAGCAGTACTTCTGACTCTAACTCTTCATGCTTCTCCTAGAGACTTGTGCAGTGTTCAGGTGCAGTAGTCATGCACTGAAATGATTCTGCAGCAGAGCTTTGTATGCCTTTGTATGCCTGTCTCTACAGAGCACGCACTTTTGGACATAAAGGGAATAAAGATGAAAATGCCCGAAGAACATTTAAAATGGAACAAATGAATCTGGGTTAAATACTGGAAGGAGGATTGGATTAGCATTTATGCAAACCTGCTTGTGCCTGCAGGTAAGATTTGAAGAACCTTGATCGTCTGCAAAATTTCGCAGGCAGCACTGCTCAGGATGTCATGCTGAAGTGCTCCAGTCCTTGGGAGCAGCTGTCACTATTTTAGTCCCTCAGGAACCCACACAGGAGTTCATCTTTGCTTCTTTTTTGGAGACCTATTTTTGTGTGCCAGCACCTTCACACAACAACATATGCGGTTTCTGATTTCCCCTACTTTGGTTACATTTCTTCTTGTTTGAATATTGGCAGGGCTTTTGTTCGTAACTTTCTTGTTTTTCTTTCCTTGGAAATAAAAATTACAAGTGACCTGTGAATCTTTTGGGTTTTTATATCAATAAAAATGGCTAAATCTGATCCTAAGTGTTATGATGTATAATATGGTTATGCAGTTCCTGTGTAACTAGTCAGTTAAAAGAAGTGCTAAAGCACAGTCCAAAAGTTTTTAACATCTTCTGTCTAAATGTTTACAAAGTTAATACTATATCTTAGCCAACTAAAATCATCTTCTTATGTTACAATATGTTTTAATTTCTTTCTATATTTGCATAAATGTGTAGGGAGTAATGAGCTCAGGGTGTCCTGATTAAATTAAACATCTTTGTACCTGGTTATCCTTTGCAGCTAACATTTTAAAGCTGCTTTCAGTTTTTCCCTTCTTCCAGTGTGAATTATTCTTAAGGTGCAATGATCTGCTGATAGTTAGAGAGAGACACACAGATGTGTTTCTATGTCCCTGTGTCTTTTTTTCTTTTTAAATCACTCTGTACTATTTCTCCTCCTTGTTGCCAGTTACTTTTCATCTCATTTTTGTCTGCACTTCTTTTGTAAAGATGGATAGAATCATATGACCAAAGAGTAGTTTAGGCTGGAAGTGACTTTTAAAGGTCATTTAGTTCCAACCCCACCTGTTTCAGCGTTGCACCACCCTCACTGTAAAAAAATTCATCCTTATATCCAGTCTAAACTTACTTCCTTTTAGTTTAAACCCATTACCCCTTGTTCTATTTTTGCCTACAGATCATCGGGAGCAAAAAAACTCTCCAGGCAAGTTTAGTATAGATAAGACAGAGACAGTTCTTTTAATGAAGGCCTTCTGACTACGGAGTACAAAAGGCATGTGCCCACATACAGAATTCTTACACTTTTACACCTTTACTAATTATCATATCTAATGGGGACATCCAATCCTAAGACCCCTTTTGCCCTCATACCACCCTCATAACTGCCCCACTGGAGCCCCTCCAAGGGCCTTGAGCCTTCTATCTTGTTTTGTCTTCCGTATCTCTTGTTTTTCCGGCCCAGGTGCACATCCCAACGGAAGCCAATGGAATGTTCTTGCTAAATATCTATTGCCTTGAAAAGACGGTTAAAAGACAGTTAAACCGAAGCTTCAGGAATGTGACACACGAACTGTGAGAAAGGAACGGTCTAAAGTGAAGGAAGACTCCAGCTACATTAAAATCTACAAAAAGCTAAAAATCTTAAAAATTCTAAGGCATCACTATTGCAACTCCTGCAATGCAATATTGTGTTGTTGTACAGAGAAGGAAATGTGCTGGACCTACTGATTTGTAAACTGCTGCAATTTGACTTCTAATATCAAAAAGATGTGATCAGTAAAAGCAAAAGGAAAGTTTTCAAAGTTTGAGACCCCTTTGGAGAGCCTCAAAATCAGTTGATGGAAAGCAGGAAGCATCCATTTCCTATCATACATTTTTTTCCATTTTCCAAAATACATGTAATTATGGTCAATCCTGTTAAAATTATACTCTGGAAAAAAATATTTAAATAGTAGAAGATTCCACTGCATTAGGAAAAGCTTATAGGTGTGTGAGAGAGGAAGCTGTGTCTAGTTGCCTAGAAATGTGGTTGAAGTCCAAACTGACCTTGCTGAAGGGATCAGAAATCTGTGCTATCCCTGCTACATGGTATTTGCATACAGTTGCTCAGGGACATATTTACTGGGGAAGCTAGAGGAGGACAGAAGTGGTAGAATAACAGTGGCTAAGATAAAATATTTAGGATGGTGAAGGCAGATACTCAACCTTCTTGGCACCTCTATGATATAAGGAAGGGTCCATTTCAAACCTGTTTGACTAGAAAAATCCATGGAATTATTCCCTTTTCTGTCCTTCAAAATATTTTTAAGAAAAGTGAATGGAAAACCACATTTTTCAATATTTCTGATTTTTATTTTTACATGAACTGTTTTGCCATTTCCCCATCCATTCTCTTCTGAATAAATAGGAATTTCTCAACCCTTCTCTCTTGTTAGTGTTGAGGTTGAAAAGCCCAAGTGGTGGCATTTTCATTACTAGGCTTAGATCAAATAGCTGATTGAAATAGCCTTTTCCTGTCTATATTTAAATAAATAAATGTAGAAATTACTACTTCAGCTATTTTCAGACTTACATATATATATATATATACATATATACCTTAATCATAATCAGATATATATGTATATGACAATGACAATTTATACACTACACAGGTTGTACCTTTGACTCCAGGTCTGGCCAGTGACAGGGATTATGATGACTTTGATGACATTTGATGACTATGTGGTGTTTGGGCAAAATAACTTGTTCTTAGTGTTGATAAATCTTGTCACTGCACTCTCACAGCAGAGTCTTTGGGAGAGCAAGGGAGTGGGGAGGTGAGCTATATTTTATGGTACAGCTCATACCACTGCGTGTGAGGTGTTTGGTGGGGTTTTGCCTGAGGAAAAGTGGTCTTGTTCCTGCCACACTGGTGCAGAGAGGCCCACTTGGATATATCAGGCTTTGGTTCAGTACCTTCAAGGTCTTGCATAAACCTCATTGATTTTGGCTAACAGTATACTTAAGCAGAGGCTAGCTTTTTGTGCTGGGTTGGATTGGTGCTATAAGGAGCACTAAATGACTTGTACTCCTTCCTTTCCTCTTTTTTTCAAAGTGGTCAATATTTTATTTTTAGAAAGAGCACGAAGGAAGCAATGGCGAGGGGAGGCAGGAAACTGCTCCCAGTGCTAGAATCTTGGTTTAGTTGTGGACATAATGATGAGATGTATGGCCTTTCCTAGGTCTGTAGAATAATAATCGATTTACCAGGAAATGTGATGTTATTACAAATGTGGAGCCTGATTTGGATTTTGTTGCTTGGGAGTTGCTGGGTGGGGAAGGAAAGTGGGATCCAGCTTTTATTTTTGCTGCTCTTCTTAGCCTTGGGAATATACATGTTCAAATAACATCTGTCTCGCTCCTTTTGCTCCGTCTGCTCATCACTGCCATTTGCTGAGGCAGACCAAACACTCTTAGCACAGGGGAGCCCAGACTGCACACTTACTCTGCCCTGTCAGGCAGTAGCTACATTTTGGAAGGAAACCGCAGTACAAAAGTGGGGTCTCAGGTTCCATGCAGTGTATGCAAAGCAGTTTCATTTAAAATGTCACGTTTACCTTGGCAGAGCCACCCTTTAGTAGGGATTAAGGCTGCAAAAACCACTGAATCATACTCTCTGTTTCCATCCGTGTGCCAGGTCACAAACATAAATTGTAATGTTGGCCCTCGTCCGTCATCACATAACGCTCTGGCATACTTTTTCATTCCCTGAATATGAGTGGAATGAGAAGGTTACTTGGAAAGTCATCTGTCTGAGAAGCTGTCCTGTTATAATTAGTGGGCAATCTTGAATTTCATCTCTGGAAGATTATGAAGTGAAAAGGCGGGGGAATGGGATGTGTATGTTAGATTACCAGGGCCTCTGGTAAGCCAATCTGACCATGACTCAAAAGGCTGAAGTGAAAAAAGTTGGGGGAATCAGACAATGCTATTTTTTTAAACAAAAAGGTGTAAAGATGACTTCAAACAGCCAAATTTGGATATAGATATAAGTTTAAATTTCAAGCAATTCTAAACTTCTAAACTTCAGGGATATTTAGAGGTAGGAGTTTGGTTTGGCTCGCATCTAGTACCAAAGAATCTCTTTTCTTTCTAAAGGCTTCTCAGACACCAGAGTGAATGAAAGGCAGCTCAAGGTGGAGCCACAGAATAAGGGAAAATAGCAACTAGATGGGTATTGCAGCTGTAGGTTAATCACATAAAGTTAGCAATAGTCTTGCAAGTTATCTGAAGTCACCTCCTTCCTCTGTACCTCTTCACATCTGTACTACAAGCTAAGGGCTGTTGTCTTTAGCTGTGCTTCTGTCACAACACCTGCAAGCTGTGTACAGTCTGACTTGACCATATTTTTCAGAGATCTGCAACAGCCAACCTAAACCACCCTGGTGCTGTAGTAAGGCAAGAAGGACCTTTTTTCATATCACTTATGTTTCTTTCAAATATGTGGAGGACATTATCCTTTCAACAGCTTTCAGACAGACTGCTAAAAGCAACTTTGTACTTCAAGCTTTTGTGATAAATATGTTCTCTCTCTCCCTCTTTTTTTTCCTTTCCTTAGTCAGGAAATGTGTTAACATTTTTCTACTGGCTGTGGCATGGGATATTAGATGCTCTGAGAGGAAAATAAATGCTTAAGGCTTCCTTCCTCTGTCACTTCATTAATGCCAAGAAGGAGGCTGGATAGTGTTGCTTTAATTAGCAGGCTTTTGTTAAAAGAAGTGGTTGGAGCTACCTGATTGCAGTTTTACCCCGCAAAAGAAACACAGAAATTACTTCCTAGAACAGAACATTGCCTCTAGCAAGAGCAACGCTTATAATATATTTGGCTATATGTGTCATACTTCACAATTTTATTCTTGACTCCTGCTGGGGACTGACTTGGGCCTTGAAATAAGGATTGTGTTTCCTGTACTAACTAATTTAACTGCTTGGTTGCTTGCTCACTGAGGGTTTTTGCCTCCTCTCTAAGCCTTTGTGTTGTGTAGCTCTTTGTAAGATAGATTTATTTAGATTTTTTTTTTTGTGAGACTATAAATTAGAATATTTTTTATGGTGTTCTTGATTTTTCATTGCTTGCCCAGTTCTACCTGAACTGCTTTCCTTTTGTGTTTTCTATCAGTCTTTGCTCATACGAGGTAATCATGTTTGGGCACTGACAGGGCAGTAGTGGTCTGTGTGAATGTTTGGTTCATCCTGGATAATACTTGCAGAATTTCACAGGTGTCCAGTGATATGCCGATGAGCATGATTTGGCTGCATGACCAGGAATTTCTTTACCCATTGCCATGCTGGATATTGTCAGTGTACATATAGAGGCATTGCTTCATATGTTGAGTGTATGTCTCTCTGTAAGGTAATTCTATAGCACACTGTTCCATAAGAGAATTTATTCTGAACCCTGGCAGTGATGACTGGGTTGCTTCCTGAAGTATGAAGCTTTCTATTTACTCTCTTTTTTTTTTTTTATTCTTACCATCATTATTGCTGTTTTTAATTTATGCAATTCTGGTTTGAGTTCCCGTGAGCTCTTCCTCAGCATTGTTCCAGTTTGTACTGCAAGCACATATTAGGCAGCAAATTACAAAAGAACAGTTTCTAAATGGGGACCATTTTGAACAAAAGAAGAAAACTATAATTATTCCAACAAGGATTTGAGCAAGCCATCAGAATTAACAGTGCTCCTTTTCCAAATTTGCCACTGTTTTGATTAGCTTATGCACTTATACAATCCCTGCCGTGGCAGTGACCGTAACCGAATGCCTGTAACCGCAGGGAGAAAGCTATTAGACCCCATCCACAAAAAAGCAGCTATTTTGGTTTTCTTCTCATCAAAAGCCTACAGTGCCCAAGCGATGCCCGCTAAGTATTTGTTTCTGTGGGATTCTTATCTCTTTCTACCCTTCAAAATACTTCTCTTTTTTGCAGAATGGTTTAAACTTGATCTATTAATAATGTTTATAAAAAGTGTGTTCTTCAACACATTCTTTGGGCAGTGCCAGAAAACAGCCCTTGAAGCAGAAAAAACAATCTTAACTATGCTGACCACTTGAGGGAGGTGGTGTGTTGTCTGGAGGGTTGAACCAAAACCAGTATAGTTACTAGCTTGCCATAGAAATGTCAAAGGTTTAAGTCATTTGTAGGCAAAAGGGAATACTGGACTTCAGCAGTGGCTGCTTTTCCTCACAAGGCCATTCCCCATGCAATCTATGATTATTCGTGACCAGCCAATTCCTGCTTTCTGAAGGGCATACAGTTTACAGAATAAAGAAAAATTGTCAGACCAAATAAATGTCTTTGTTCTAATCAGAAACAAATTTTAAAAAGCAAAATCTAAGGAAGGGTTCTAAAAGCCAGCAGAAGAAAATGTGAGATTTCAATAGCTGTTCAACATATTTTTCAGAATAAGGATGTTTACTAACTGGAATTTAATTAAAATTATGAACGTAAAAGTTCTTCATTCCCCTCAGTGAGTTACGTGCAATACTTGGAGACCTGACCTCTGTCTTCTCTTCCATCCCACGGATGTTTGGTCTGGCGGCGCAGCAGTTCTACCAAGGTAAAGACAAATGTGATACGGCGTTTTCCCATCTGAAGGACTGGGAGGTTAGCCTAGAGTTTTGGAGAAATTAGGAAAAAAAAAAATTCAGAACTAGTGTCTGATCTGGTGTTTGGGCCTATCTCCTTAAATGAAAATGAAAAAAAACCCCAAAACTATGCCAAATGAGCAGCCCAGTCCCCTACATGAGGCACTGCGTTCAGCAGAGAAGGTGAGTATGGAGGCACAGCAGAAGCCCCACTCATTCTGCATGTCCTCACCAACAGTGGTTGGCTCCATGTCCTCTGAGAAGGTATTCCAAAGTCTAGAGTAACAATCATCCTAGAATATAGAGCTTGAGTGGATTGAGAAGTGGAAACACCAAAACATGCTAGAACAGAATAGCAGGTGTTATTTTCTGAGTAGGACAGAAGCTGCTGCATGTCTTTTCTTGTGTTTATAAGTCCTAGCTTAGTGTTTGGCCTGTCCAGAGTAGGATGACGTGGCTGATTTATACTCAGCCAGCAGTACTTTATAACCCCAAGATCTTTCTGTCTTTGTCCACCCAAGCAGTTGTTCCCCATTGTGCATCTAAGAAGCTGATTCCTTCTGGCTAAATGTAGAACTTTGTTGAATATCATCCTGTTTTTTTTCACGCAACTTCAGTTTTCAGGATCATTCTGAGCTTTCCAGTATGTCTGAAGCTCTACTCT
Organism: Oxyruncus cristatus; assembly: GCA_013399855.1. NCBI lineage: Eukaryota > Metazoa > Chordata > Aves > Passeriformes > Cotingidae > Oxyruncus > Oxyruncus cristatus. Next base: position 608,586 of record VXAY01004412.1, on the reverse strand, counting down.
TCCTATTGTCTGCAGATTTAACAAGGACTTTCTGTTTTCCATCACCTAGACTGTTCATGAGAATTCACTTGCTGAAGGAGATTTTCCCCAAACCCTGTTTAACAGAGCTACTGGCTTAAATTTAAAACATATCCAATTGTTCTCATAAAGTTTATATCTGCCTACTGTAATTCAGGATATTCAGCATTTAATGTAAACATTTTAATTAGCTGAACTTTCTGAAATATATAGCATAATATCTTCAAGGAAAAGGGTGCTGCAAATGTGGGTAGAGACCAAATAAGTCCCTCTAACTGTGAATTCTGTTTTCTAATCGGGCTTCCTACCTAAAATACTCTAAATTTGGAAATCTGTACTCAGTAGTTTGAGCTCTGTGGAGGGTTTCTGTCTCTTTCTGTTTATCTGCCACTTTTACTCTGGCCTCAAATGGAGTTTGAACACCAAAATATAAATAACTGTGTGAGTTTGCCAATTATTAAGAAGCTGAAGTCTGCTGGGAAGTGAGAACTCCGAATGACAATTTTGACACAAATAATGTTCAGCCTCCATATTAATAAGAACATGCTGATGAAGTGTCAGAAACAATATCCTGTAGCTAAGTAAGTTACAATAGTCTTCTTTTCCTCACCAACAAAATAGATTTTATCCTACACACTTACATCATGTTGACTGCTAATTTTGACAGAGTCTGTGCTGTCCCACATTTAGCTGGAAATATTTTAAGAAGCCACAAAACCTCCTGTTTATTATCCTCTTTCACTTTTTTTTCTGCATCCTGTCTACTTAACTGATATTTTGTTCCATGCAAACTCTTCTACCAGGGGCTTGCAGAAGCCTCTTTTCCATATTAATCCAATCAACTATGACTGTTTTGAATTCCTAAAATGCAATTCTGAAAGTACTGAGAAGGGCTTGTTATTTTCATATGAAGGAGACAGTAGTAAGTAACTGAAAATGAAAAAAACCTCCAAAATCAAACCAAAATGTTGGATGATCTTCATACAAAAAAAAAAAAAAAGGGTGTTAATATGACTTAAAATATGCATACTATATATTGCTTTTCAGTTTTGATAAACACTTACCAAAAAGATAGAAGATACAGATGAAATACAGTTAAGTGGCTCATAAATGGTAACTGCACAGGCAGTACTTCCCAATGAACTGTGTTTTTTAGGGTTTGGTTCTGATTTGTTTAATACAACCCTTCTTAATTATTGCCTTTTGTTAGTGTTGTAGTATTTCCAGGTGATTGCTACTTTCATTGTTGATGAATTAATCTGTGAGGGATTTCTTGGGATTTGGTTTATAAAGATGAAGACCAAAGAATCTGAGCTCACTGCCTACTTAAGAAACAACGACCCTTTGGCATTCCTGGTAGGTCTAATGCTTAGATAACATAGCCCTTTTAAGTTAGACCTTTTTTTGGTTGCTGAAGCCCTGTGGTACATACTAATAGGTCACTGATTAAAATGCTTAGAATCCACTTTTTAGCTAAATTATTGTTTATTACATTAAAAAAAGGCCAACAACAGAAGGTTGTAGCTGTGGAGGTTGTACCTGTGGAGGCTTTTAGGTGGTTTACATCTTAATTAAAAACAAACCCCAGCAAAAACATCTTAGTCAAAGAATTCTGTTGTAAATACGCCTGGGAGTGGCAATGCATTTTATTATCCGCTCTTCTGACTAGCTTGCTCCGTTATACTTCATTGTTGGTGATTAAAACAAAAGTTATATTCACAACTACCCAAACTAGTAGAGGGAAGACAGACATAGCAAAAGACTTCCGCTATGAGCTCCATTATGGTGAGGTTTGTTACACCGAATGCAGCAACACAAGCTATTAAAAAGCACTGCAGTGCACTCTCTGTTTTCAGGACTGATTGATGACATTTCCATATATAGTTAGGAGTAAGACATTGCTTTTGAAAATAGAATTAAAACTTTCCCTTTTTAGGAGCAAGCACCACTTTGGCAACACAACCAAACCCAAGTACATTAGTTCTTTTGGTCAAAACATTAACAGGATACTTTGCTAACAAAATGTTCAGGTCATGACAAGGTCAAAGCATGAACTCTAAGGCTTTTTATGAGCTAAATGTTTCCAAATAGTACTCCAAGTTGAAAGTGCTGAAATTAAAGCTTTTCTCCTGTAAACGTGGTGTTGCTGAGCTGAGTGTATGTTGGGTTTTTTCAATTACTCAGCACAAGATGACAGGACTGCAATGACACACATTCACTGAGCAAAGACAGATGTCACCAGAAACATGGATGGTAGGAACAATTCAAGGAAAAGATGATAAAGATGTATTTTGTACTTGCGTTGCCACTTTCTGTCTCTCTTTCCAACTTGGCAAATATTTGCCTGTTTTCCAAAATGAAAACTTTGTACAACTTACTGTCTCAATTGAAAACATGAATCAGATCTTATAATCTGATCTTATGATCAGATCAGATCTTATAATCTGACCTAATTAGAAAAATAATAACTTTCCCCCTTGTATTCTTACTTCTCGATTCAGGTCTAGATTTGCAAATGCACATGGACATACATTCCCAGCAGGATGTAGGGTGGTAGGAAGGTAGGTGGAACCTCACCAGCTGAATTGAAGGTAGGTAGCACTGCTACCCCATAACATTCCCACGAAAAGTGAGATATGATTTTGAATACTGTTTTAATGTGGAAATTATTTCACTTTGCTACTAACTCTTTTAGAGACACATTTGCACTGCGGAGAAGAGAGATCATAATAAAAATTTAAAGGACTTTGACAAGTTGGAGAGATGGACAAAGAAGAACTGTCTGAAATTCAACAAAGGCAAATGCAGAGTCCTGCACCTGGGGAGGAATAACCTTGGGCACCAGCACAGGCTGGGGGCTGACCTGCTGCAAAGCGACTCTGTGCAGAAGGACCTCAAGGTCCTGGTGGATGACAAGCTTTCCATGAGCCAGCAGTGTGTCCTTGTGCCAAGAAAGCCAATGATGTCCTGGGGTGCATTAGGAAGAGCACTGGCCAACAGGTTGAGGGAGGTGATCCTACTCCTCTACTCAGCCCTAGTGAAGCTGCATCTGGAGTGCTGTGTTCAGTTCTGTGCTCCTCAGGACAAGAGAGACATGGAGCTCTTAGAGTGGGTCCAGCAGAGGGCTACAAAGTTGATCAGGGGACAGGAGCATCTCTCTTATGATGAAAGGCTGAGGGATCTGGGCCTGTTCAGTCTCGAGAAGAGATGACTGAGAGGGGACCTCATCAATGTCTACAAGTATCTGAGGGAGGGTGTCAAGAGGATAGAGCCAGGTTCTTCTCAGTGGTGCCAAGCAATAAAGAGGCAATGGGCAGAAACCGATGCACAGGAAATTCCACTTGAATATGAGGAAGAACTTCTTTACTGCGCAGTGACTGAGCATTGGAACAGAGAGGTTGTGGTGTCTCCCTCACTGGAGATACTAAAGAACTGTCTGGATGCAATTCTGTGCCATGTGCTCCAGGATGACCCTGCTTGAGCAGGGAGGTTGGAGCAGATGACCTGCTGTGGTCCCTCCCAACCTGACCTGTTCTGGGATTCTGTGAAAAGTTGCATAGTATCTGCAGGAGTATAAGATAGTCCTTATATAACTAAATCCACTGCTTATTCCTCATAAGAACATAAATTGGCAGCAACAATGCAAGGCATTAATGTCAGATAATTTTGGAAAGACGTGGTTAAAAGCATCTCAGTTTTGAATAGAGAGGAGTAGAAATGCAGTTTCATAAGCTCTGCAGGCCATGCTATCATCCGAACCAGACGTTTCCAAAACTGCATGTGGGTCTGTGCAAGTTTCAGCTACTCAAAAACATTCCAGGTTTTGTTTTGTTGTAAAAAATTACTCAAACATGAGGAACAGTTACCCAAATGTTTTAATGCACATTTTTTCTACCACCTTGAATGAAGCATGACAATGTTAATGCTGACTTCCCCAGAACTGCTGCTTGCATTCTGAAATACAATATTATTATATAAGCGCCTCTAATTTGCTTTGTACACAGGAGAAAATTGGGAGGAAAACTGTTGAAATAAATGGCACTGAGCTAGAACTGAGCTGTATGCTTTTCTTGTCAGGCCATCCGTAGCTTCACAGTAGAAATAACAGCAGACTTGAGCATCATGGTCTTAATTGACAGGATCAGAGTTTTGGAAGACAATGTTTTGGAGAATAAAATATGAAGTGCCCGTGCTGAGAGGAGTGGGTGTTTTTTATTACATACACTTTATGATATAATTTAGAGAGTTCTGTACCTAGTTCTTACTCTGCATTTAATCCATTATGTTCTAAGAATATAATGTGGGTAATAGAAAAATCTGTTCTTGTGACTTAAATGCAACAGCATTGAAAAATGAGCTGAAAATAAATGTTTTCCATTGCTTTTTCCTGATCTCCTGAATTAAAACTGATGCTCAGATTACTATATAGAATAAAAAAAACTACATTAAATTAATGTCAAATACAAATTTCAATTTATTGCAAAAACTGTCACAGTTGTTAAAAAAACCTAAAATGAGATCTAGTAAAAGTACAATTCCATCCTGCCGTCATTCCTATTTACAAAATTTGGTATTTTGCACTGAATCTCATTTAATTTGAAAACAGCTTGTGAATTATTGGTTAGACAAAAGGGAGGGATCTGAGGAATCACTGACAGAGCATGCATAATGAAAGTGCCACCATAGATGAGGAGTTATTGATTGGGGTTTCCATTTTTAAATATTACTTCAGTACATTATTTTGAGAAATTTGAAAAGGCAAAAGGGAAGAACTGCATTTGAAATATACACCTAACTATAGCCAGGGGTGCAACCCTGCAGGTCCAAACTGGTACAGCTGCTCTCCCAAGAGACACAGCAGTAGATAAAAATACATGTCCATGCTGATACAGCCAAGCTACCTGTGGATGTGTTAGCTGGATATGTGGGCCACTCCACCACAGAAATACTGAGGAGAATTCCTGTATCAGTAAAATCTACAGTAGCTTGATAAAAGCATCTCCTCTACCATTTAGCACAGCATGGGAAGTGTGGGTGATTGTCAGCCTGTGGTAATATGGTAGACAAAAGGGATAAAATCATAGGGATATGATGGACCACTGTATACAGTATGAATGCTCAACATGGTTTTGGGGTCTCAGGGATTTGGGTTTGGGGTCTCAGTCTAATTCTGGGTGAAAATTCTTGTACTGCGGTTCGGGACAGCAGAATAGCTACTTAACACCATGCCAACTCGAGTGAGATTATCTAACCTGTGATCACAAATTGGGTCCAATATTACAAGAATAAGTGAAGGGAAATAACGAAGAGAGATAACCTTAGCACTGACTACTGATAAAAGATGTGTGAACTGGATAGACAATGTACTAGAGCAGTCAAGCCAAAAGAAGTTCCTACTACAACTTGAAATGGATGTTAAAATGTTGTGTTACAATCAAGAATACTTGCCTCCAAATTAATGGATTAGAAAAACAAGATACAGTCAGCTCTAAACTAATGAATTATACATGCTTTTGAGTCCTGTCATCCCAGTTGTTTCAAAGCAGCTCAGGAAGAAGCAGCTAGAGTCTTTTCTCTCTCATGTATCAGCCACAGAACACACATTTGTCCTGTTTTTGGAGTCTCACCACATCATTTTCACAGTAATTTATGTAGGAAAATGCATTTTCACTGGAAAGGACAGATTTGCTAAACCTGTGTCTTTTCTTGAGGATTGACTGACCAATGGAACCAAGTGACTTCAGTTAATATTTGATACTTGGTTTCCCAAAATTGCAAAGACTTGACATGGAAAAGCCAAGTTGCCCAGAACAGAGCAGACTTGCATGACTTCAAACACCAAGTTCATGACAGGTGAGGAACAGAACTATAACCTTCTTGGATGCTGTGGTTCTTGTCCCATATACTCAGTAACTGAGCACCAAAGTAAAAAAAAAAAAAAAAAAAACNTCCCAATATCCACGAAAATGAGCCCAAAAAAAAAAAAAAAAAAAAAAAAAAAAAAAGCAGTTATTTCTTCCTTCATTCTCTAATGGGAGCCATCACTGAACAGACCTAATGCTTTGCAGGCCCATGCTGGCTCTATGCCAGCATTTGCAAAGGCAGCGTATTTTCTCTTCAAAACCTTTTCCTGCAAAGCACAGATTGTGGCTGTCAACATCTCCATCTATGGCATATCAGATATGAGTTTTCAGCACATAAGGACTTCATTATGCACCACAGGCTTTGGTTTTCCACTCCCATTGCCTCAGCCCTCCTCAGCGGTAGCTGAAGTTCAGACTAGATCTGTCACTGGCAGGATCACCTGTACCGGAAAAGCACAGGCAGGATTTCAACACACTTGCTCCCTTGTTTGCCACCCCTCCACACCTGCTCTCCACCAGTGGTCCAGGGCTTCACCACCCACGGCAGTGACTCAGCTCCTTCCTCCAGCTCCACCAAGGTTATGGCCAGTGAGAGTCAAGAGGAGAGAGAACAAAGAGAAGGCACCCTCCTCCGACAAAAGAGCCTCTCACAACAAACAGCTTCTCTTTCAGAGCAGGTGAGAAAAAATAAGAGGACAGCCCTTATCAGTCAGCTCAGCCTGGAGAGATGAGATGAAAGCAACCTTTGAAACAATCTCATGAGGCGGGAGGTAGAGCTCATGGGGACACTTCTAGAACAGCTTGCACTCTGCTCCTCACTGTGACATTGCTTGGAGGTGTCCTGAGGCACCCAAAGCAAGCTGATCTGTACCTGACGGCAGTTTTGTTTGAAAGCAGCCGTGGCAGGGATCTGAACACCTCTAAGGAGAAAGGTGCAGCTTGGCCCGCTGAGCTGTACTTCTGATTTCCAGCTCATCTTGCAGGAGGAGCTTCATCTCCCCAGTCTCCCATGCTGTCACCTGAGAAGCAAACAACTATTTCTGCTCCTTTTCCTCATTCCCTGTGCATCTGAGTTTCTGTCAGAATTGAAGCAAGTTCTCCTGACAGAAGTATCCAAACCTGCCTCCAAGCAGCAGACTGGAAGGCTGCATTCCACTATCTGCTGGGATTTTCCTTTTCTTTCCATGAGCTAACGCTGTAAATCCCACAGCAAGGCATGAATAAACAAAAACTAGGAAGGATTAGTATGTACTATTTAGCGAATCATGACTAACACAGCCCCATCTTGCTTCCTCTGAAAGCGTGCCACAAAAGCTCAACAAATATTATTGTGAAATGAACCACAAAGTCTTTACACACTTTAGAAATGGCATCTTCACCCATTTTCTCTGGCAAAAAACAAATGGATTTAGTTTCTAGTTGATGGGAAAATCTCTAAATTTAAAACACTTGATAATTGACACAAGACTGGAGTTTTTCAATTCTTTTTCTCCCTCCTACACCCTTCCTGTATGGCAAATATAATTTAGCAGACGATTCCAAAAGTCAGAGGGTTTTAATCAAGCTGAGAGTCTACTTGCTTTGCCTTTTGCGAAGAAAACACTCAGCAATGACTCCTTCTCTTAAGTGAAAGGTTTAGAAATATTACCAGGACACCCACCTCTTGTGCACATAATTGCCATAGATGACAGGGGGAATGTCAGGCATAAAAAGAGAGGTGTTTTCTGTGCATAAGAATAGTGAAAGGAGAAATAATTTCTTGTTGTGATATGGCCTGTGGTGTCATGAGTGCTTTTGTACTTACATGTGTATGATGTTCTTCTTAGACATAGATATATCTATGGCTTTGAGACGTTGACCATAAGCAGGTCCGCCTTTAAAAAGTAATTGTTATCGTCACAACCCTTGGGATAGATTAAAAGATCCATTTCCAAAAGAAGTCACATAAAACACTGGAAGAGGAAGACAGGCTACAGTTCTAAAATTGCTCATTGCAATATTACTTGCAAATATTTGTTATAATACCATTAAAAACCCCAAATTCCCTAGGCAATACAGATAGATCCTTACACAATTACATAAATCTAAATAAGGATAAAAGGGAAGAAAGAGCAATCATACCTGGTATTGCTGCAAACCTAATTTCTTTTAGTAATGTGGGTGCTATTATTCCATTCCCCTGGCAGATATGGATGCTTTTAAACTCCATGAAAATTGATCACAGGATTTTAGTATTTTAGAAAATATGTCTGTGAGTGTCATGATCTTTCAATACTGGGGAAACAGCCTAGGAATTTCAGGCTTGCCCAGATATTGCCTACACTGCAGATGAGTATTTTTCTTTCACACATGGGATCAATTCCTTTGTGTTAACAAGGATCCACCCACTCCCATTCCTTGTTCCCTGGCTTAGTATCTACCCCAAATGTGCTGAACCCTCATATGTGGTTCCTTGTGCCTGCAAGAACCAGATTTTGCAGAAGATAATCCTGAAGGATGGGGAGGGAAATATGAGAAACAAGTGCTAAAAGTGGTGTAGAAATAAAGTCCTGGTTAAACCAGCCATTCTCACTGGAGTTTTAACCCTTCCAAACTTCAGAGCCTGACTTCAGACTTGCGTTTCCTCTCCATTTGGAGAAGCGTTGTTGCCCTTTCTTTCCACAAAAGGTATTCATTAACTACCTTTAAGCTCCACTTAATAGTACCCCTTTTGCTACGTTTGGGAAAATCATCCCCTGTTCACAGCTCAAGAGAACCAGGAGACTTTTTTTTGGTTCTGATGATTCTGTTTTAAGTGCAAACACAATAAAAGACTGAAACAGATGGCAATTTATTTGTCTTTAAAGTTTGCATGTGTGTTCCATGACATTTTTATAAGACTTTAAAGATTTCTCCTTTCCTGTCTTCAGTAATCTGAAATTGCTTTTTCCAATAAAACGAATCTGCTTGACTCTCACTGATGCTGCAGTCTCAGAAGATAGCTGTCCTTTCTTCACAGTTTTCCTGTGCTAACAGGGTTTCTCTCTCTGTATGTTTTTTAAGACTACTATATGCTGTGATATTCAAGGGTTAGACCCACGTGCAGCACTCAGCACAGATTCATACAGTGGCTTAATGAAGTTTTTGTTTTCCCCTCTATTCTCTGTGCCTGCTGGAAAGATCTTTGCATGCTCACTGTTTTAAAGAAACATTTAATATTTGAGCTTGACTTTCACCAAGAAAAGCAGTTTTGAGTCTTCCTTACTAAATCAAGTCTTTCCATTGTGGCTACTAAGTATACATTTTATTATAGTTTCCATAGTTTCCTATGTGGAAGTGAGACTTACTTCCGCAAATCTTTCCTGATGGCTTAAAGATGGTATCACATTTGTTGCTTTCTGTTTCTCTAGGAATGAAACTGATTTTAAGTGACAGATTACACATAACATTTTCACATTGGCACGTGTGATCCTTCAGAAAACCTGTGTGAACACCATCTGGTCCTTCTGATTTCCTACTTCTCATTTGATAAGTTTTATTCAAAAATCTCTTCTGACACTGCAATTTGAAACAGCCCATCAGACTCAGATCTCTATAAAGAAAAGCTGTGGTGGAAACCTCCCTTACTGAGTAAAGATTTAATTCAGTTTTTCTTTAATGACCTTATCTTTCCAGAAAGCTTCTTTTACAGCTGAATCTGTTGACTCTACAGACTTTGTTACGCTTCTTGCTTCTGATGCATTTGAAACCTTGTTAAGTTTTTATTTCACTCCTTCCTCTATTTCATAAGAATTCTTCATGTTTTGAAAACTCCCATGAAACTTTAGAACTTATGCTAAGTAGGCAGCAAAACATTGCATTTATGAATAGAACAGCTAAAAAAAAAAAAAAAGGACAAAATATAAAAAAGTAATAAGCTAATGCCTTCTCTTTAAATCTAACTCAATAGATTCAACCCCCTCCAGTATTAATAAAGTACACAATATAATATTTATACTGAGAAACTACTAAAATATTGATTCTTCACAAATAAAAAATAAAAATACTTTCTCTTGGCTAACAAAACCAAAGGATTACAGATACCACTGTGTGTTGTGCTCCATAAATGAAACTATTCCTTTCCACATGCACTGCAGATTACATTAGTTTTGCAATTCATATATGAACTGTCTAGCTTGGCGTTAGATTACATATACACTCAGACACACAGGCATAAAGCTAGAATATAAATACACAGCTTTGCCCCTTTCCAAATGCAAATGCTCAAGGCTCTTCCAGCATCCATTGCAGCCAGCTCCAAAAGTAAGTGTTCTAGTTCATGGAGCTCAATTTGTCATGAAGGAAAATACTGGAGACTGTCACGGGTGAGTGCTGTTATGGGAAGCTAATCTGACTTGGACAGGAGAGAAACTGAATATTAGCTTTTTGGTGAGAAGGAAGAAAGAAAACATGCAGCTTTTGTTATTCCACTGCGAGGTCTTCCCCATTAAATCTGCTTTATCACGGATGTACCTCTAGACCAGAAAGATGAACTGCCAGGAACTCTATTTGGAGGCCACATGCAGGCTCACAGAAGGAGCTGGATCCTGGCAGCTATATACACACAGAGAGATTTATGAACCCTTGCCTCTGGTTTTATTGATTTAGCAGGTTTAGAGCAACTCTGATAATGTTACTGGCTGGAGTTCACATTTCCATCTTGCATTGTAGCCTATAAACAGGTCCAGACTTACTGACAAAGGAGATAGCAGCCAGAAGATTAAGTGGTAAACATAAATTTAAATATCAGTCACTCATTGTAGAATGAGTGGCTCCCATAGGATTTAGGAATCAAAAATAAAAGCAGATAAAAGCACAGATATGGCGCTGCGTATTTGCTTCCTACCTTTCCTCAGATTGTGAAGCTAAAAGCATAGCACCATGTGTTATACCTCTGTGTCCTGCAACAGCAATGTGGCTCCGCTCACAGCAAGCGTTGGTGTTTCTTAAACACAGTCTCTACTATGTCAGCTGAGGATATTTGGATTTGGTCCTTCTCTGTTGCACAGCTGCATGGCCCACATGATACAGCATTTAAAAAAACCAAAACCTGGTTACCTGAGGTTTTCAATTATGCCTTTACTGAAAAATAGCTCCTGGATTTAGTAAGGGCCAATGTGTAAATTATAGAATCTAAGTATTCTATCAGTACTACCTCCAGGTACCAGTATGAAGTGAGCTTTCCTATGATATAGGTTATTAACAGCTTTTGGCATAGAACTGACTGTTCTTCTGGTAATATCAAGGACTGATGTGGGTAGGTCCACAAAGATGTCTCAGTTCTAGTGTTTGCATATTTAATTTCAGTTTTCCAAAAGCAGGAATGATCCGTGTGAGATGCCTACATCTCGCCAATCCCATTCCCCCTTCCCCTGCCAGCACTCTCCATTTCCTCCTCTCACGTCAAATGGCCATAAATGAAACAATCCCTTCCTGGTTCAGCAAAGACCTTTTTCTGCCCTGGCCTTTCATATCTTATCCATCTAATCCCTCTCTGAGGGAACAGAACATTCCCTAGACAGGAGTAGAACTGCAAGGAAAATCAAGAGCTAAAGCAAATTTTTGTATATTTCATTTCTGAAAAAAAATTATTTTTGCTTGACCATGGTCCAGCATTGCTTTTGCTTTTCAAGACTAATCAATTTGTGGAATTAAAAGATCATGATTGCTGTCTGTAAAAGTGCAAGTGTTAGGAAGGAAGCTGAAAACAAACACAAAAGAAGACAGCTAACCAGCTTTCTATCACAGTCTCCAAACATTCTTAGTAGTGTTCTTGTTGAAGGTAAATTGAGTTCTAAAAAGATGTAGTATGTTTTCCCCAAGGTTCTCATTTACCCATGCTGAACAATATAACAGCAATTCAAACCCTACTTACCAAAATGGTCCAGGTCTGTTTCAAAAGTCCTTTCTTTTCAATATTTTTATATATATATATATTTTCAGTATTTATATATATTACCGCTATTTGTATTATTTAGAGATTGTATAAATAATGATTTAAGGTTTGCTCCAGGCTCATTGATAAAAACTGTTTATATTACAGGGCCATGAACTGATTTTAGTGGCCAGAGATGGCTCTTGCTATTTCACTGAAGCAAATGAAATAAATTTTGCTGTGCACTTCTGCATGTTCATAGGAATTCAGAAAAATTACTTTGTTTTACCTATACTGTAATACAGTAACGAAGATGCAACTCAATTAAAAACTCACTTTTGCATTTAGAATTGATCTAAGAAGAGCAATCTTTTCAAAATTAATAAGATAATAACAACAACTTCATGCACTCTAGGAAGAAGAGTCTTAAGGGAAGGCAGTCTAGTAGTCACACCAAGCACTTAGAACTTCATCTCTGAAACTCAGAAGCCTCATTTCTGCATTTATTTTGATGTGTAATAAACATGCCATAGTCTCCAAAACAAAGTCACTTGACTGGGGTCTTAGAGAAGAATGAATTTGACTTAGAAAAAACCCCAAAACATGCTAACTTTGTCCTAAAATTTCTAGGAACTATTTCAGGGCAATATACTCTGCAATGATGAAGCCCACAGCTGTTTACATTGTCAAAGAGACATGAACATATAAATGCTGATCAATTATATAATTATATAATATTTCCTTTCCTTTTCTGTTATTCTAGGCAGCTGTGCAGTTTGTCCCTGTGAAACATCATCTTTTTCTGAGACATCCAAACCTTCATCTGCCCGGCATTGCTTACAACTTTGAAAATTCACTTGAAGTCTATTACCCACTAATAAGTGCACTGAACTAGACCTGTGTGTTTCATAGCTGTAGTGCCTCAATCAAAATGTTCCACAGTACTGAACCAAATATCCCATCATGGAAATTATTTTAACCCTATTATTTTTATCAAAAAGCCCCAAAGCCTCATAATGTTATTTTAAAAAGTAGTTTGAGATAGGTTCATGAGAAAAGGCTATGCAAATAAGAGTTCCTTGGAGACTACCTTCTTATAAAATCCAGTACTGGTCACTTCATTTTGCTTAGGACTGAGGGTAGTTTGTCAGGCCTGCAGATTACTTCATCACCTTGTTTACCCTTTTGAGTAAGCCCATCAGATGGCACTGTTGCATATAGACTTGTAAATTCTCTCAGCCCATTTGAGCAAAATTTTAGTCCTGCAAGAAAAGGGGTTTGCTGATTCTTCCCCTCCACCCCCCATCGGATCCTATTGCCTATGCCCTCAACAGGATCCACGAGAAGCAGTCACTGCTTTTTTTTGTTTGACCATTTGTCACAGAAACATTTGCACCAGATAGAGATTTCTTACCTTGAGAATCAGGCATAGGCATTTGAACAGTGGTCCTCAAAAGGAAAGAAATTCCTCGAGTAGTGTGTAGGTGTATTATAAAACTAGTTACATAGAGACAGGACTAGTGTAACACTGATAACAATGGCAAAGCTGCAAAGTCATTTTGAAAAGAAGCCATTCTCCCTTTCCTAAATTTTTCCTCTCTTGCCTCCATGATAATATAACTGTCATACAGGTGGGTCCATCTCTTCTCTGCAACTTCTGGGGGTGCAGCTTCCCTAGGCCAGGGAGGGGGGTAGAGTCTTAATTCAAGACAAACATGGAATATTAGATGTAAGAATCATGGGAAGAAAAACCAAGGTGCAGCTCAGGAAAGTCTTATTTGTTCTGCATGGCTTCAGCATTTCCCTTGTCTGCCTTAAACCAACTGGCACAACACATACACTCATTTTGTATGTGTTCTTTACATTGGTCACTTCAGGACAGAGGTTATATTAGTTGATTTAAAAGTGCTTTATTAGCCACTGAGGGGCTCATGTACAGCTGTATCTTTGCCTATGCTGTTCAGGAATTTTATTTTGTTAGGAATCTAGCAGTAAGTTAGTAAACAGTCAATTTGACCAAAGCAGTCCTACTACCTGTTAGCAACATCCCCTACTTAAGCTGGCTGTTTTGGTTTCTTCACCTCAGGCCAAAATCATAACTAACAAAGATTTCAAATGCCCTGCAAATTCAGTCATTTTCCTAATATAGTATCACATTGTTATGGTTATAATAGGACATTCTCTGTGGCAGATATTCAGCATCTGAAGAAGCATCCCAATCATGCTAGGTCCTAAAATAAAACTGAGGAAATGATGTATCTGTGCATGTATGCATGTGCACTGTGAGTATATAGATCATCTTTTGCCTGAACGCCGTGTTTTAAAACACCCATTATTTATTAATCCAATCTTAAGATCAGTGGTTTACTTATATTTCTTATTTATTACCAGAAAAAATACTGCGCTAGTCAGAGGAAGCACGAGAAATGACCTATACAGAAATTATTTACCCAGTCATGAGAGGCTACAACATTCTTTAAGTAAAGCCCTCAACCAGTTTTGATGCTGAATGACAGAGGAATTAAAATTTTCAAATACTGGGTCAGATCTTCACCAAGCAGAGTCAGTGTAATTATATGAATATAAACTGAGAAAGACCTGCTTTGCAGAATATAGGACATACATACAAAATCCGTTTAATTGAGTGCAGTAGGTCAGACAGTAATATTACCTTGGGTTTAGATAAAACATAAAGTCAGACTCCTCCTAGTTTGATTTGCTTTAGTCTGACTTTAACCACCACCTTCATCTATTTGTTTCAAATTAATCAATTCTGGTTTATACCAGTGTGGCAGGAGGAACAGGTCTCTTGCTGTGGCCAGACACTTTGGCAGTGAACTCAGTGATGGATCACAGAGCTATTCTTAAGCAAGAAAACATTTATAAACCATTTGTGGCCCATTTATTTTGTCTGTAGTCTTGAATTTAAATTAATTCCATGCTTATTTGTGAAATACTCACTGACCAGGAAGAGAAGTTTGAACTTTAAAATAACCCCATAGCAACCAAGTTCTGCATGGGAATTGCATTACTTGGCTTGTAGCTTCAAGAAAATTACTTGCTGTAGATAATTCTCTTTTCTTCACCCCGAGTTTAATAAAGATCTTTCCATGTTGCAACTTTCACAGGCCAACATGGATGCTCTTTTTTTCATGATGCCCTCTTTGGAATAGAATCAGCCTATGAAACGTCCCCGTAGAAATGTCCTGCGACATGTTTCATGGGGAAGGAGGAATGCCAGGGTGACTGATGGAGGTTTTGTATGCTAATGTAAAGGTACAGGCTTTCTGCAAAAGGGGACAGAAGAAATAATTTTTTTCTTCCATATATATTCTCTTAGTAAATGTTATAGTCTCACAGTACACCTGTATCGCCCTCTTCCCAGTACACTCCTCAAGTCCCCAAATCTCAAGACAGCGAATGCAGCAAATGACTCACCACACATGAGTTAACGTATCAGCAGTCTTGCAGATGAGTCCCACAAGGATGTGAGCACTGCATGGGGCAGGCAAAAGGCAGCCATCTCTTAGGGTTCAGCCAAGCTCATGGTATCCTGGTCCCAGTACCAATCACTTTAAACTGACTGTGACCTGAAGATACGAGGTGCTCATTAGAGGCCTTAGTAGCCTAATATCATCAGTAGATTGAATCAAGCTGCTCTAGTCTTTGCCAGCACAAACATTAATAAAAGGGACCATGTCAATAAAAGTTTCCAAAATGAACCCATAGAATGAGGCACTTATAGACTATTATAAACAATTTGCCCTTTGGAGGTTGTCTGTTATCAGGCCCAGTCAAAGCCTTGATAAGCTTTGCCTCTTTAGGAATCATTAATTTCCTTGGAAATTTAAACAGCTGTCACTTGTGATATTCTTCAGGTGTACATGTGGGAAAGATTAGCTAGTGTTTATAATCCAATCTGCTCATTAAGTGCCTGCCCATGTGGAACCTCCTTCACAAGCAGAGAGTCCAGTCTGCAAAGCTCCCACAGATAATTGGAGGCAGCCATGAATTATGCGAATGAGCTGTCGACAACAGGGATTGTAAGGCCTTACTGGCATCAGCTGGTCTCAGGACAAGGTTTAGTGATTCCTTGCAAACAAGATCTGGCCTCTCTGTGCTTAGTCCCCATCAATGAGGAGAGCTGGGTTGACGGCTTGTGCGTCCTGCTTGGGCTGCTCTCCTTCTGGCTTGCTCCTGCTCTCTGAGATGGTATCTTTCTGTAACACAGTGAAATGCATCCTCCTGGAATCAGGGCCATGTGAGGTAACTGTCAGTGCCTCGAGGGTGCTGATAGGCCTTAGTGGCCTCAGCTGGCCCCACTTTGGGTGCTCACTTGCATTTCCTCTGCCCAGAGGCTCTCTTGTAAAGTCACAAATGGGCACTCAGTCCTGTTCTGAGCTATGCTGAAGGTGTGACTATCTCCAGCCCTGTCTCCACAATGGACTTTGGACCTACTCTGTATCTAGCTTGAGTCCTGAACAGATCCCTTAGTCATATGTTGCAGCTTCTCTCCAGATCTGTCTTCAGCTCCATCTGCTTTTGCTCCTGGCTGGAGCCCCTAGGTGAACACTGACCCTGGTTCCTTCCTTATGTTGGGAGCTGTGGATGGTCCCTGCTACAGATCCTATGGGATCATGCCCTGCTGGTGAGGGTATTTCTGTGCTGCGGTCACCCTTGGCTGTTGACTTCTCCTCCTCCATGGGACAATCCTGTTCTTGCTGCTCTCTGACTGTAACCCCGTGATAGGCACAAGCTCCAGGGCCTTGTGTGTGCTGCTTCCTTGGGAGCACACTTTCTTCCTTGAATACATGGGACAAGTGTCCCTTGGGTCACACTCTAGTACTGAAGATGCTTCTGAAGCTGCTGGTTTGATGGCTATGGTTACAGTCAAGGGGAGGGCTGTCACTGAGTACTGATGTTTTCTAAAACAGTGCCATAGCTCAAGGAGTCAGGGACTTGCAAAAGCATGTCATTAAGAGCACAACTACTTTTAAACACCTACTTATTTCCATTCTTGGTCATTGTGTAATTCCACTTGGGCAGCAAGATCAGACATCATCACAATAGTTGGCATATGACCATTTAGCATGAGATAAGTGTTTCAGATGGCACACAGTTTTGCTAAAGACATGGGGAGCAGCTGACAAAATACAGCCTCTCCCACTGAAGCTACTGAGAGTGGAAGCTGCTAAACGTCTTGCAGAGGACACAAGTAATTTTCTCAATTTACTCCTTCTTTATTCTAAAAAGATAATGTTAATTTTTTAATTCCCCAACCCTTACCCTTTCTTGAAGTTTCTAACAGTTTGAATACAATTATCTTCATTTTCCTTTTCTTTCACTGCTTATCTTAAACCACTGCCTTTATAATGACAAGAGAGAAAGTGTATCTCATTTCAGGGTCCACCCAAGCCTGGTTTAGACAGACTGCAAGAACTGCTGGGTCTTCAGCCAAGGTCTCTCATCTACGCCAGGGTGGAAGGTTTAGGTTTTGAGTGAGAGTTTTTGAAGGGATGGGTGGAGGTGCATGTCAATACTTCTAAAATCATGCTCTGGCTTTGAAGTACTTTTCTGGAGATAAACAGATCCTGCATGTACCACACACCGACGCTGGAATTTGTGCTACTGCCTGACCTCCTTGACTAAGGAAGATTTATCTTTGATTTTCAGATGGGCTCTATTCTTACAGCAGAAGTCTTCTCTGACCCATCACATAGACCAGCAGCATAAGTCAGTGAGTACTCTGAAGGTGTGCCAAGTATCAGATCGGCTCAGAAATGCTCAGTTGGATTGAACTATTTTATTATTTTCTGTGACGCTAATTTATTGAGATAAACAGGTTTGCCACTGGAATGTGAAACGGTGGTCTCTGGGGTCTATCTTTGAAGATCAGCCTAGGTTAACTATGTCATTCACTTACTGATTAATTTCAAATAATGGTTAGATATTTATGGTTTAGAGCAAAGACAGGATTTGACTGAAGAACAAATGAGTGAATAAGGCAGACCGCATATTGGACTGCATTAAGAGGAACATGGACAGTTAATCAAAGAAAGTTATAATTACCATTTACTTGGTGCTTGGGAAGCCCTATCGGGGATACAGCATCTAGTCTTGGCCCCAGTTCACGGAGGAGAAACTGGAGAGAGACTAGAGAGGCTACCAAACTGGTTGGGAGCCCAGAACATACAACTTCCAAGGAGAGGCTGAGGGAGCTAGGCCTGTTTTTTCCTGGCAAAGAAAAGCCTAAAAGGTGATTACTAGCAGTAGAAATGGAGCTACAGTGATGACAGAGTCAAACTTTTATCTTTTCTGGCAAAGTATGTAAGACGGGTCAGTGGGCACACAGTGTGGCTTGGGAGGATGCTAGGAAAAAACTTTTTGACTAGGAGGGTAGGGGAACAAGGGAGTGTGTTATGAGAGCCAGATGCTTCCTGTTAATGCCCAAAGAAAGGGCAAAAGACAATGGGTGAAAACTGAAATACAGGAAATTCCATTTAAACACAGAAAAAAACTTTTTATGGTAAGGATGATCAAAAATCGGAACAAGTTGCCCAGAGAAGCTGTGGAAATATCCATCCGTGGATATTTCAAAATCAGACAAGAGAAGGTTCTGGACACCTCTTCTCCGAGCTGGGAGAGTAGACTAGATGACTGCAAGAAGTTACTTCAAACCTCAGCTATCCTCTGAACCCCTCAAATTAATTTGTTGTTGCTATATTGGTCAGAATTTGGAACCTTGCTTTTTTTTCCCCCCTGGGTATACCTTAGATACAGTCAGTTTTTGATCATCCAAAACAAATTTTCAGGTTCTGCATTAACCACGAAACTTGCGCAGAGACATTAAAGCTAGCTCAGTTTGAGTCAGAACAGTCTCTTTTGAGTTTGTATGGTGCCATACATGACTAACTTGTGTTGGCACCACTTGAATGACTTTTCTTGAATATACCCTCAAAGTATATTTTGGATCAGCTTTCTTTTGATACTGTCTGGCTAGTATTAAATCTGTAATAACCTCAAGAAATTAAAATACACCTTTGTTTAAATCTCCCTACTGATATTGAAACAGTGCAAGTTTGGTGTTTGCTTAAAAATCAGGTTCTGTTGGTGTCACACCTGATTTTCTCTCCCTATATATATCTGATTATGCTCAGTTTTTAAGAATACAATTAATGAAGGAAGTCACTTCTCATATGAGGATGTAAAATGTAATCTACATGTGTCACCATTCTGGAACTCTTACCCAATTTTTCTCCCAGGGGTACCAGTACCGTCACAGGTGCACCAAAAGTTGCTTCTGCTAAATTTTCCAGTAGTTTCTTAAATATAAAAGAAATAACCTAAGCAGTTTTACTTAGTCTTAAGTAATTCATTTTTTTTTGTAGATTATTTCAATTTTAAGGTGCCCAGTTCCCTTTAAAATGTACTACTTTCACATTGCAGTATGCGTCTGTTGAGTTTCTGAAGCTGCAGACTTGAGAAATTGTTTCTGGTGGGAAGACTTTCTGAGCCTGAAGCTATATAGCTATAACAAAAAACACAGAC
Source organism: Oxyruncus cristatus (assembly GCA_013399855.1). Lineage (NCBI taxonomy): Eukaryota > Metazoa > Chordata > Aves > Passeriformes > Cotingidae > Oxyruncus > Oxyruncus cristatus. The sequence continues at coordinate 589,263 of VXAY01004412.1, read as the reverse complement.
CTATAGCATATACATTGATATTTCACTACCTATTGGAAGGTCCCTTATTAAAAAAAAATAAAATTTGAAATGATTGTGCAGAGTAGCTAGGAAGTAGTGTGAGGATGGCCACTGCATTTGCATAGAGCAATTAACGTCAATTATGAACATGTAGGAGGCTGAGGTCTACCACTCTTTTTGACTGTGTGCAAGCAGGTGGCCAACTTTCCCTCTTCCAATAAAACCAGTATCTTTCAGGAAAAGTACCTTATATCAATTTACTTTAAAAAAACCCCAGTTGCCTCCTGCGACTACTCACTTCACCTTTGACAGAAAGTTTATCTGAAAGCCTGTTTACTTTAACAAGATAAACAATTTATAAGAACAAATTGGGTGAAAGAGGACCTAACTGCTTCTTTTCCTACACTGATTATATCAGTGCATCCTCACTTTGTGGTGCTGCAGTCACTGATTGTCTTTGCTGCTCTGCAAAGTCTCCACCCTAGTTGGAACTCAGAGCTACACAAGCCTCTCCTTTTGGTCTTTATTGAAGACAAGTAACTAATGTTGTGACTTAAAGGAGAGGAAAGACAGGAAAGACACAACCTGACCACTTTTTTTTAAATAGTGATTACTAAGTAGCTCAAAAGAGCACCACATATGGAAGGGTTAAGTCAACCCTAATATCATTTCAATGACTCAGCTGCATTACACCGATAGTTAGATGGTGAAAAATGGTTATTTCAAAGCCTGTACACACTGGAGGAAAGTAATAGTACAATCATAGTCTGCTACATCCACAGGTTCAGCTGGGTCTTCTTGCCTTCTTATCACTGGAGGGGCAGTTCTGCATAATGCAGAACTATCATGGGATGTGAAGAACTGCATATGCAGAAATGAGCCTCTGGAAACTGGTCAACCACCAGAGATGAGACTCCGCGTTCTACCAACAATGTGACTTGTTGGAGGAGCTGCAACTTTTTCTGGTCCTTTTAACAGAAAGCTCACATAGGAGAGGGAAAATGACCCATTTTGCCCCTTTCTGGTAAAAATTATGCCCATGTCTTCTACCTCACCTGCGGGGTCAGATTCCTACAGAGTACATTAATCTTGTGCTCTTTTATGTCCTTTGTCAGGGCATCTAGAGGAAAGGCTGCTGCCAGCACTGGTCACGTTTTTGTGAGGAGCTGGCCATGCTGTGCTACATGCTGACCTTACTGCTCTTACACGAGTTGGAAGCGGGCTGTAATGGACTGCAGCTGTAGAGAGACACCCTTATTTCTGGATCATGGTACAGCATAAGTGAGAACGTGCCTCACATCTGAGGTCCTGCTGTGGCTGTACAGGCACTTAGGGGGCTTTAAGACACTGAAAAGGCATAATAGAGGTGCCCACTAAATTTTAGATGTCTTCATGATAACGTACAGCTGGATAATAGCATTCTTCATCACTTTTCTTGAACCTAAGCTTTGTCTACATTGCATTGAACCCACATGCTCTTGATCCTTGTCAACAAATTGGAGCTAATTTTTTTGTATAACTCAGTTATATTTTTATACATTCAGTATAAGAATTTTAATGAAGTTTTGGAATTCTGTTTCCAAGATGAAGTTTGAAATATTGATGTATTTTCTTTTCAGTTCCTCCCTTTCCTTGGCAATCCCCTGCTAGCATTAGATTAAAATATTTGCCTTTCTGAATTGTAGCCTAAATGGTTACAGCTGTTGAATCATCCCAGGCTAATCAGGATGAATTATGGTATCTGATATTTGAACAGACTTAGCTCTCTCTTCACTTGGCTTTGTAAATCACTTTGCCTATGTCTACACAACCTTTGACATGAAACCATTCTCATGGCATGCTCCCTGACACAGCTGCCTCCAAGGAGGCTCACAAGCAGCCTATCTGGGCAAGCCAGGTGGAAACTCAAGGCTGGTCAGGATGCCACTTGTTGGGTCTCAAGATCACCTGGGGCCAGCCTCTCAGAATGGCTGCCTGTCCATGGGAACTGTGGAGCTGGTGCCATGGGTGGCCACGGGGTGGTTCTCCAGGCTGTCCGGGGGGGCAGTAATGTCCAGTAACAGCAACAGGTCACCCAAGAGTCCAGAACACCTGAAACATCCATACAGAACCTTGTATAAATGTTGGGTTTTGAACTCTGAGGTGCTAGAACTGTGCTGCTACATTTTTCTTTTCATTTATAAGCTACAGCAATATTGCCAGTGATATTCACACCAAAGAGGGACTCTTGACCAAATGAGGCAGATTGGCCTGTTTCTACAATGCTTAAGTCTCTGCCATTTGGAAGGATAGTCTCATCCTTGCTGTATATCAATGGTGCGCACTGTGCTACAAGTACCATCTCTCCCTCCCCTTGCTCACAGGCACCACTGAATGTACTAAGGAGTACCACAGTCTTCCCTCATCTCAGGGCTCTTCTGAGCCCTGCCTCACGTGAGATGTGGAGAGAGAAATGTGCCAGGACAATGAGAACTGGGATCAATAATGCTGCCCATCCATAGAGTCTATACCCCAATATGGACTGGCCCCAATTGGTGCTTAGATTTTTTTATCCAAAAGAGTTGTTGGTAAATACTAAAGCAGAGAATGAATACAGACTATGCTGTATTTAGGGAGAATGTGGAGGTGGCATGGGGATGTGGATTAGCATTGCACAAATTGGTTCATAAGGTCCCTAACTGGCAGTGAGAGAGGGGCTCTGGCCTATATGTACATTGAGTGCACAACTCTGCAGTTCTGGGTCCTTCAGTTCTTGAGGCTGTGGCTGCATTTCTCCTCTCAGCTTCTCATTTACAACCTCCACACCTGAGGATCCACAAAGTCACAAGACTTTATTGTCAAACTCCTCCTGGCCCTGACTATGCTGGCGGTTTACAGATTTAGGAAAGGAAACTTGATGGGACCTGGTGTTCCCTTTTTCTGTCCCTTCCTTTCAGGAAGGACACCAGGGAGCAACCCTGGATCTCTCTTCGGGTGCTTTGAGCTGGATGCCTTGAAGGAGCTGTGATGCCCTTGACACGTCTCTGCCCCACCCACATGTTCTACTTTCTCCTACTTTTAGACTCTCTTCCTGTTTGATGTCTATTACTTTTTTTTTGCTGAATTTTTAATTTCATAATCCTTTGCTCTGGCTGGGTTGCTGGTATTAGACATGAACTGAAGTATGTTTGTAAGAGGAAATCCAGTGAGAACAATCATCATAACAGATAACTAATGAAAAACAAGAACAGAGCAAGCAAATGAGTATGCTCTGAAGACTCCCAGTTTTATACTGTTGCCAGCTGAGAGATTTCCTGAATCGGGTGTAGTTTCCATGTATTTAGTACGCTGTAATGGATTTTTCATCCATTAACTGATGTAGTGTCCCCTCAAACCCATCTGTGCCCAACATCGGTACTGCCCATACCGAAAGAAGACCCACAGTGTCACATTTGTTTGGATTGGAAAATGCATCTCCACTTGATGCCTTCCTGGTTTTGCACTGGAGAAAATAGTGAGCATCTGATCCCTATTTATCTCTGTGCCTCTTATGATTTTGTAAACTCCTCATATTTCCCTTTGGTTGTCTATTTCCCAGAATAAAGATGACTGGCCTACTCAGTCATTCCCTGTACCTTTAGATGATCTTTAAATGAGTCACTATTTAAAAATATAACGGCTGTTGCTTATAAACAATTTATACTTTCTTTAGATAATTAATCTTTTATGGATGTAGAGCCACTATTGTTAAATGTTATCTCCTTGTGCTGACTCTATTTACACAAGAAAATATCCCAAGCACTATCACTCAGAGGTAATAACAATCTTTTACCCCTCTATCACAGAGACATTCCTATTTCTATAAACTTGGAGGCTTCTTGTAATGCACTACAATAATTTTACAGTTTAACAGTTTTCAGTATCATTGAAGCAACAAACTAGAAAAAAAAAAAACATGTCTGAAACCTCTTGGAAGGTACAAATTGAGCTACAGTAAGCCTACGTCAAGTGCCTGCAAATGCTTGCTTGTGTTGTTTCTCCTGCAACAACTGCAATAACCATATAATGTGTATGTGAATCTTCAATGAGGCTTGTCCTGAAGGCTCCAGAAATGCTGGTTCAAGTGCTGCTGCCCATAAGTAACACTGCCCCCCATAATTCAAGTTTATTGGCCTTGAGCCTTCTGCTCTGATTTTTGCTCATTTGTAAATGTAAAGCCCATGCTGTCAAAGATAATCTATTACGATGCTCTAACCACAATAGGCTTCTTAACTACAACAGGCTAAAGGATCCATTTTGTATGATCAGATTTTTTTGTAAACGGTAGTCCTTTTTCTGGCACGTGAAACTCTAATGCTTGTGTCTCCTGAACTATATGATGTGCAAATCCGCTTGCTGATGCCAGCATCCTAAGAACCAGGTATGTGAAACAGCTTTTGCAAATAATACTTCTTGCCCTTTGACCATTTAAAAGCCAAACCAACCGAACAAAAAATCCTCCTGTAGCTAAGATGTGATCTGTTTAACTCAGGAGGAGGATTCCAGGACTTGGGTGAATTTTAACCATCCTTTTTGACATAAGTCAAGCTGTGCAAAGCAATGAAATTCTGATTGCCGTGTGGTGAAACGACTGGATAGTGTTACAGTTCCCTCATTACGAGGTACTGGAGTTAAGCAGGGGGAGTTGAACTTTCCTTTGTATTAAAACAACAAGTGTGGGAGACGAGCAGAGCAAGCTGGAGAACAGGAGTTCACCTTATAACAACAAAGACTTAACATGCAGTACATCAAGTCTCCTGAACTTTGTCCTGCTTGGTAGTTTATCAGACAACCAAGATGAACAAAATAGCCAAGACTGATTTAAATCCTTCCTGATTTCAATCTTCTGGCCTAATTTTCAACTTCATTATTTTTCTGTTCTATCATATTATTGCTCTATGTTCCCCCTCTTCAAGAGATGTTCACAGTTTATACTAATCTTAGAGTTCAAAATATATACAGATCCCATTAGTGAAATAAAATACAGTGAAGATGGATGTCAGGCAGAAGTTTTTCAAAGCTAGTTATGATTTCCCTTTTACAGCATTGCATCCTATTTACTCTAAAAAAAAAACCCCAAACATGGCTCAAAGAGTCTCCACTAATTTTTTATCAATGTTAACAGTACCTAACTACTGTTAAAATCTTTGAGAATATACCTGGGGCTTTTTTAAAACAGTAAAGGTTTTTTATACCACCAAGATGCAAATAAACCCTATAATATGAACCAACACTGAATCAAACCTTACAGAAAGTCTGACTGAAAATCAGAAGACTGACTTTTCAGTTCACTAAGTTAAAATTAGGCTATTATGACTGGGGGGATTGGTTCCAGAAAAAAAGACCACAAGTCACAAGACCAACATTCAGCCTTGCTGAATTACTTAGAAGCAATCAGAAAAAATAGTTTGCCCTGGGAAAAAAAACAATTATTGAAGTCCTGATATTGAGGCAAAACCAAGACACCGACAAACGCTTCTGTTGATTACAGTTGAATGAAAGCAAGTCAAGGAACATAATTATGCAATAAGTGAGCAAAGTGGTAAAGTGGTAAAACCTGGTTTCACAATGAATTTTGCCCCAGGTTCTGTCCTACTCTCCTTGGGAGTTGCAGCTCCCTCTTATACCTCCTAGTTTTACTTTCCCATGTGCTCAGGCTTCATTATAGCCATGCACGCACTGATTGTCTCCTTTATATGCACAGATTGATTAGGTTGAGCTGTAACAGGGTTTTGGACAGAAACAACACTAATCCAAGGTTTTAGAAGTGCTTTTGCCAAGATGATAAAGCACAGAGTGGGATACTGTGGATAATGCAGAGACAATGCACACAATGGTAGAGAAGGGAAGGGAACCTGGTTCACTTGCAGCAAGTATGAATTTCAAACACTGTCAAAACTTGTACAAGGCACCAGTTTTCCCAGCCAGGCTATGGCTTGCTAGTGGGGCCTTCAGCAGCCAGCAGCTGCAAGGGTCATCATCTCTTCTGTCACAGGATCTTGTGACAACACATACCTTCATACCTTTGTGTCTAAAACGTGCCATGGAGATAGAATTCAGTAACAGAAGGCTGAAGAGCAGATTAGAGCACAGTCTTAATCACATCTTCTCTTCCAAGAAAACAGAAAAATTTTGCTCAGTGATACTCCCTCAATGCTCGGAATCATTGTGTTTCCTAAACAACTTACTCACTTGTGGGTTAGATAGGCTAATGTCTGGGCTAATAGCCAGAATTTCAGGAGGAAAAAAGCAGTCTTGCACTTTATTTTTTCTTCCTAAATTATCTGCTTTTTGATTTATCTTGCTAAGTGTTTCATTGTGGCAAATGTATGGCTCTCCAATTACTTAGCCCTGGTGTGCAGTGCTATTTAAGAACTTAGTTGGAGCAGAGACCTCATGCTTCTCTATGGTCTAATTCAATAGGGCATAAGACTAGCTTCAACTACTGGACACTGCAGTAGCATAAATATTTAAGTAAAATGTTACTCTTTTATGCTGTATGTTTGAAGTTTGGCCCTCCCTTCAGCAGTCTGCACAGCCTGGGCTGAGGAAGAAAATTAATATGATTCTCCAACATAACAAGAATATATTCTCCATTGCTTAGGGTAACATCACCTGATAAGTTCACTGCAAGAACTTCCAAATGTATTGTTTGACTGGAGTTGTCTGCAGTGTTACCAGGAAAAACAGAGAAATTTTTAGCCTGGATGCTTGACCTAGTAAATACTTACGACCTAATATAAGCCCCAATTCAACAAGGTACTTAAGCACATACCTAAATACCCACATGAATAAAGCCAGCCACACTTTTAAGTGTCTTGTTGAATCTGGGCCATACAGAAGCTGAACACATCAAGCAACTACCCACATCAAGTTCCCGTAAAAGAAAATTGATTTCCAGAGTGTATTCGCTCTGGCTGTTAACACCGAAGAAGAGTGAGTGATAAAATTTCTGCTGCTTCTCCTTCTTGGATAGAGACTGTGCATGTACTTCCTTTCATTGAAATATTTTCTCTCTGGTATCAAAAGCGATTTTTTGAGAATTTTGGGAACCAGACCATATAATGTGAAACAAAGACCTATTTTTTTGGCATTATTTAGTCCCTGAACCTTTCATAATATCAGAAACATTTAAATATTAAGATCCTAATAAATACAATTAATTATTAGATAGATGAAAATTATTTACAGGAAAGCCTGTTGGATTGGGTTGAATTTTGTGGCATGTCTGTTCTTTAAGTGGTTTTGCAGTCAGTGGACTAGTCCTACTTTTTACATGTGGAGTCTACAGCTTTAACACTGAGGAAACACTGCTCTGAAATATAATGGTGAGTTAGCTAGTGACAATTTATCATACATTCAGATGTAAGTTCTCTCTTAAAGTACACTGAGCAGTATCTTGGGATTTATACTAGCACTATTGTTCTGTGGCATGGACATAGCAAAATCACTTCTTTTACTGAAATTATTATTTACAGTGCATTATAAAATAGTCTGGTTATGTGAAATTGTTAATTCTGAATGCCCTCCAGCTAGAATCTATGATCAAGTGTTATTGCACTGCATGTGTTCAGAAGGATCATCACTTTACCGCTATTAGACACCGATATAAAAAGATATTTTGCATTGTGACTACTAGCCGTGAAAAAGTCTGAATGAATACTCAGAACATTAAGTTTTCTGGAGATCAGTGCTGAAGGAAAACATCAGGCTTTTAAAATTACATTTTTTTCTGTCTCGCTTTGGTCTGATCTGCATTTATCTGCCCACCTTTAAAAATGTCTGTCTCCAATTAAACTACTACTAGATCTCTAAGGTCCCTTCCAACCCAAACAATTCTATGGTTCTGTGATTCTACGATCAGATGGTAGAGCTATTCTAACTTGCTCTACAGAGCTCAGGGCAATCTTGCTGTGTAGCAGTGTAGACAAATTCATGGTTACCAGGCGTGCAACAGCACTATCATTGCTGTTTTATTTGCATTGCGATAGTGGCAGTTTACTGGGGAATCATAATACTCTGTTCTAGCCAAATGCAGTAAGATGTTAGTCCCTTGTCAAAGGGGTTTAATCATCCAGTTAAGGTAATGATTTAACCAATGTGTTGAAAGCTGTGATGATAGTAAAAGAAAAATAGGATTGTATGGTTTCTTACGGTATGCAGTTTTCTATATATAACCTACAAATAAAAAGCTAATAGATATTAATGACTCTTTGGATGGGATGATAGCTTGGTACCTTCATTGTTTTGAGAAAAAAGAGACCTTGTGGATTATATAGAGCTGTAAATGACTGTCTGAGAGGGTGAAATGATTTGGACTTGAAAAATTGCAGAAAACATTCTTTTTCCACACTCCTTCAGTGGGAGTTTTGTTGCTTAGATCTCCTTGGTTATCTCCAGAGCAGCCCAAGCTATATATATACCTTCAAACTCACATCTTTGAACTAAGCCACTGTTAAGCCACTCTTTTATCAAAAATTGCAGTATAGCAATTCTTCATGTAGAACATAATTGATTTTTTCAGACACCTAAGGAACCAGAAGTATTTCCTCACTGGCAGCCAAGATGGAACTCATTCCTTACTTTCCTGGTCTTAAATTAAAGCTTAAGGGCTTCATCTTGTATCTCCTTGTGGTTTAGGGAAATCATTCTTCTGAGGGACCTTGTTTCTGTGTTGAGCACTGGTAGCTATCATTGACTTTGAGAAACAGCACCTTGGAAAACTGGACTACTGTGAGGCTGAGCAAGAACTTTGACCTCAGCTTCTCAAATAGTGTTCATCTTTCTTTTTATGGAACATGAGCACATTACTTAGTTTCCCATTTTACAGTTATGCAATGTTTTCTTAAGACCATTATTTGAATCTTCCTCTGAGTTGTGAATTAAAAGGTAATGCAAAGGTAAGGTAACATCCATTTCACAATTCCCAATGAACAGGAAATTTCTGGACATGAAAGGAACTGGCCTCACATTTTCTGGCTGAGGACTCCTGAAACCAGATGGTATAGATTTTGTACCTAAGCTTATTCAGCGTTTACTGCTGGCTGCTGTATTAGTCCTGGCAGCTGCTTGGAAACCTCCTATCCCCCTGAAAATTAACACCTGGTTTCAGAAATACTGAAGTACAAGTGATGGAAAAACTATCTATCTTCATAAAAAGAAAATTCATGCATTATTAAATGGAAATTTGTTAGCCCAGAAGTAACTCCGCTTCTAGAATAAGCAAAAGGCAAATCTTCCGAAAAAGATAACTTGGTCTCACGTAAAAAAATTCTAAAAAATAAACAACTCTAAAGTGTCTTTAAACATATTCAGATAAATAAATATTACTAGGCATGCTTTAAATGATTGGAAATTAAACATGAACTTAAACAGTGTTTTCAGGGTTGGGCATCTATCTCCACAGATCTTAAGCAATACTTTGATAATTTCAGTCCTGATAACCTTTTTGTTATTAAGTATGCCTGCACGTGTTCAGATTTTACGACAACGGTTTGGTCTTAGTATCTTAGAGTGAGTTACCTTGTCTACGTGATCCAAGTGAGGATCATGATTTTTGTTATTAACTTTACTGTATTTCTGTGATGCCTAGATACTTGTTTGTGAAGGTCTGATAGGTGCTAAAGCCATCAATGTATATGTACAGGGGGAAAAAAGGGCTAGATTTTATGAAAGGATTGAAGCACATTCCATTTTGCTTATTTCAGAAGGAATTAAGAACAATTCTACCTTTTTAATACTTTTTTAAATGAACTTAGATCAGAATTAACCCCCCTCAGTTTTAGAAAATGAGCAGATTTTATGCCTGTGAATGTCTAAAGTCTCTTTCTAAAATTTTCCATTTCTGTAAAATCTGTATTTACTCCCATGCCTGCTCAGTGCTTCACACCCTTCAAGGCAGCCCTGACAAATGGTCAAGTGCAATGAATGCCAAAGCCCATGGCGCTTGTGCCTTAGAAACCACAAAGATTTACAGGTGCATGCCTGTGGGCTGTTGTCCCTATTACCCAGCATTTTTTTCAGCTCAACTTGCAGTTATGTGGAATTAAGGGCAAGATAAGGTGTTACTGGTGCCTTGAGTGTGGGGGAACTTCTTCTTTTGCCTCCCCTTTCCTCTTTTTGCTTCCTTCCCATGATTCACAGAATCACAGAATCATAGAATTATAGAATCATAAAATGGTTTGGGTTTGCAAGGGACAATAAAGATCATCTAGTTCCAACACCCCTGCCATGGGCAGAGAAGTCTTCCACTAGCCCAGGCTGCTCCAAACCCCATCCAACCTGGCCTGTTGCACCTCAGACTGTCTCTAGATAGAGATTTTGATAGTGCAGTATGAACTCCTGACATCTCTTTATGCAGGCTAACAGAGGATTGTTACATTGTTTGGGTCTCCAGAGTGCTTTTTCTGAGTATGACCCATGTGTCAGGCAGTGACTTAAATTTACAGATATCTACATAACCTGAGTTTGAACTAATCACTTCCTTTTAACTACTAATGTGTGTCATACAGTTAAGACTTCAGAAAACATAAACAGCAACATTAAATTTACATTGGCTTTAGTTTCCAAAATTTAATGTGTTCAAAATCATGTCTGCACCCTACTAATAAAGTTTTTAGATAACCCAGTAGGAAAAACACATGCTTTTTCTTAACAACTGCAATTGGTCTTCCAGCTGTGCAACACATCCACACACTGATACAGGGGCTAGTGTTTGGCTTTGCATCTGTTCACAGGAGAAGAAATACACATTCCTGAGTTGCATTGTCTTACCAAAATGTAATTGAGCTGCCCATGAAAGCAACAGAGGTGGTAGTGGGTGGTACAGTTTTGTATCATGTATTTGCAAGGATGACTTTCTGGCATTCTTGTCCTTGTGCTCCACTATGAACTATGTTTTCTATTTTGGCTTTGACATGTGAATGAGTGCTAGTGCTCAGTACATGTTTTCCTTGCCAAACATTTACTGATCTCTGGAGTAAGCGGACAGCTACTCATGCAGCTATTGAGGATTCTTTCTTTAGCATTTTTGTTGTGCTTCTATTGGCAGTCAATGGGAGAAGACATCTTGTAAAAGGCAAGATGTATTTATTTAACATATTACATTGTGAAGATATTGGTTTACAAAGATAATAGATGCTGAGGTTGCAACTAATCCTACAAAATTCCGAAAATATCCTGATTTTTTTGTAGACTGTAGACATTTTTAAAGTTGAGTAAGAAGAACAATTGGTGCCATTTAAAACATGAACTTTATTAATGAGAAATGCAAGACACGAATATGTACTTAACTTATACCTCACTAACTTCTGATCATGTTGTTTTATAGAACCATGTCACCCGAAAAAGCACAAGTCTCTAAGACACCAAATTAAATGTCATGGGCATTTTATCTCTTAAGTTATATTAGTAGTTTTCATTGTTTGCCTCTATGAGGAAAAGTCAAGTATACGAAAAAGCTACTGCAAAACTATTTTAAAAATACTACTATGCAAAACTATTATTAAAAACTACCCAATAAAATCTATTGATGTATTTCCTAATGGGATGAAGAATTAACTAGGGAGTGGAAAAGTTAGCCATCGGCAAAGTATCCTAAGTATCCTCATTGTCTTTTGCAGAGGTACAGAGTAAGAACTTGACTAATAATTTTCAGATGCTTACTAAACTTTAAAGATTGAGGAATATTTGGGGTTACGTGATGTTCTTCACGTACTGAAAAATGTATCAAAGTATTAAAATTTCATTTAGATTAGGAAAAGGATCTATATGCTTGGAGCAGTGGTTTTCAGGAAGCATCCTAAGAGGTTTTCCTGTTCATGTATCCATAGATTTGTTGACCCCAGCAGATAACAGACAAATCAGTGCTGATACTGTAAAAACAGTATTTGTGATATTAATGCACGTATTTGGTTCCAAGTTATTTATGATAACCTGGAATATAGATAATGCTGTATAAAACTGCATTAATCATCTAGTTATGCATATAACAATTCATATCTCTAATAGGTTCAGGCAGACTTTTTGCTATGCATAATACAGCAAACGCAAATATTGCACACTTCAAACTACCAGACAAATGCTAGAACTGGAAATCTGGAATCAAATCTTCCTCAAGACAGAATTTCCAAACCCCATATTGTACTTTGTCATGAGTAGGTAATCATAAGCACAGAATGCAGAAGTTCCAATTTAATTACTAAATTCAGTTTTATATAGATATGGAACAGTGTCCCCAGAGGCACACAATCTACATCAGAACTCCACATCCAGATGCTGTTGCTCGGAGAGTTCAGATCTTTTGTATGGGCAGCTGTACATATACATACACCATGTTCTCCCAGAAATTTATGCTCAGACTTGTAGCCATTTACTTGCAGTTTTAATTTTGTGGCTGTGGTATTGCACTACTGTTTCCCGTTGGAGTAAAGAAAAATCAAAATTTGAAACTAAACTGTTTCATGGAAGATACATTTCTTATTCTGTACTTGCTACATCAAGCAACTCTTTGAGTGTCAGACAACATAGTTCTGAGCTCTGCTTAAAAATTGAGAATAGTCTAGTTCCATAAGTGATGCTTTTGTTTGTCTAAACAACACCATGACAAAACAATGAAAGAATAAAAAAAATTGTTTACAAAGCACAGGGCTTTCTCTGGTCACAGAGAGCCTGTGGACCAGACCCTGTATACCCAACTGCCAGCTAGTACTTTCTACTTATTCTTCCATATGGTACTTTTGTGGTGAGTACATTTGTCCCAGGAGATGGATTTTCAGTCCATTTTCCCATTGAATTTTGGAGCTGAAGACTGCATCTCCCAGAAGCATGCCCCAGCCACCAGGCTGTGGACATGAAGAGATGTCTACTTCCCATGCTGCCTGTTGAAATACTATTGCCATAGCAAACAGAGCACAAATCAGGACTAGAAAGAAAAAGGACAAGCAGCTGATATTGTAGGGTAGTGGTAAGGACAGCCTCCAAGGACAGAACAGATTCATATTATGGACCCTGGTCTTGGCTAGTTGGAGCATAAAAAAGCCCCTAGAAACAGACCTGATATGGACCAGCCTCCTTGTTAAGTCTGACCATTGAGCTTTTCTAATTTTGACAAGCAACTTCTTGTTAAGGACTCTTACCTTTCAGCCCCACTGACAGGTGTCTCTACAATCATTACTGCATTATTTCAAGGCTACATGTGCAGTATGCTAAACTGATGGCCAGGCACAAAGTCTGGCCTGCAATAGTAACAACTACTCTGTAGCATGACACTACCAGGCAATAGCTCTGGTCTGACCAACAAGCACTCTCCCAGCCAACTCCTGGATACAACCCAGAGGAAGGTACATGTCAGGGTTTGTCCCCAACAGTGGGGATAGACTAGATAATCCTATATTTAGGGAGAAGAGAATTTAGCTGTAAGTATCTGAGGTGTAAAATTGCTCTTGTTCTCAGACCCATGACTAGGTCTAACATCATACTTATAGGTGCAGAGCTAGCCTAGGAGATCAAAAAGGAGAGTTTTACTCTGAATAAACAACCAGTTTCTGCTGGATCTGCGAAAGGCAACTGACTCACAAAGAACAGATGAAAAAAAAATTATAAAAGATAACTATTTCAAAATGTCCTCGTGCTGGGAATCACACAGAAAAGCAGTAAGGCTGTGAACTGTACATCCAGGTATTGATGCCTATGCATCTTTACACAAACAGATGTATTTCAGGACCATATTTCAGGTTTGTAGCTAAAGGCAAATGAAGAATTCACAAGTTTAAGAGTTGTGGCAGAAGGCGATTGTTAGATTTTGGAAATAAAAATCAATTTACTTCTTTGTAAAAAAATTTAATAGGTAAGTACAATCCTGGTAATTATTGAAATCAGTGAGAGTCCTGAGATCACAGAGCACACAAATTGGATTAATCTGCTAAAAATATAATGTTACAGTAAAACCATTTCAAGGATATGCATTTATGAACATGTGTTTTTATTGGGTCTGGCTGAGATAGCCACCCATAGCAATCATCACAGTGCTGTGCTTTGCATTGATAACTACACAGGGGTTGATAACACACCAGGCTTCAGGTGGGCAAGATCCCGTGAGGGAACACAACAAGGCCAGCTGACCCAATAAACCAAAGTGATATTCCATACCATATGATGTCAGTTAGATATAAAAGCTAAGGAAAGGAGGAGCTGGTTGAGGGGCATTTGTTTTTTTACAATGTTTGTCTTCCCAAGCAACTGCCATTTGTGCTGAAGCCCTGCTTCCTGAGGCAAAGTAGAGAATAAACTTATTGGTTTTTATCTCTTTGCTTGTGAGTGCGCAAACTTTCACTTTTGTTTTAGTAAACTGCCTTATCACAATCTACAAGTCATTTTCCATCCTATTCTCTCTCCCCTATCAAGCTGGGAAGGTTGATGGAGAACTGTCTCCTGGGGGAGAGATCCCATACTAGAGCAAGGGAACAACTTCTCTTTCTCTGAGCAGTGGCAGGAACAATGTGTGATGAACTGACTGTAACCCCCATCCCCTATCTCTCTGCGCTGCTGGAGGGTGGGGGACTGAGGGGAAGGTGGTTTTAAGATTTATTTTAGTTCTCATTGTCCTGCCCTGATTTTGCTAGTAATAAGTTCAATTAATATCCCCAAGTTAAGTCTGTTTTGCCCATGACGGTATGTGGTGAGTGCTCTCTCCCAGTCCATATCTTAACTTATGAACCCTTTGGTATATTTTCTCTCCCCTGTCCACTTGTGGAGGGGAGTGATAGATTGGCTTTGGTAGGTACCTGGCATCCAGCCAGGGTCAACCCACTACAGCATTCTATGGTATAATTTTGTTTAAACTTCAGAGGCCACTCAGAGGACTCTAAATTTAATCTTAGACAAACTGGCAAACTTTTACCTGACTAAAGAACACCAAATAAAGCCTAAAAAGGGCTTGCTAGGATCAGTTACGCCTTGTCTCCAGCTGCTTCGTTTGCACTGGCATTATAAAGATGTCATAAATGTAGCTACATCGGAGAATTAGGCCAGCTTTACAGCTGTTTTGCTTACTTGTAGCACTGCAGAACAGCTGAGCACACCAATGAGCATGAGCCTTCCACTGAATGACTTCTACTCTAAAAATTCCCCCATAAAAACTGCATCTAGGCCCAGTTTTCCATATTCTCTACATGCTTGGATTTTTTCTCTTTCTCCTGTCCTGGCTCTCTTCCAGGACACTTTGCAAACTGGAGTAAGCCTAGTGATATCACCACATTATCAGATAAAAGTGGGAAGAATGCTAGAGAACTGCAAACACATCTTTTGAAGCAGGAAATATCTCTAGACCAGTTTGAAAAACATCCTGGAAAAAATTATCCTGACATCAAGCATATTTTTACTCACTCTACAAGGCAGGGCAGCATTCAATATCCATCTATTGCCATTCAAAAAAAAAAAATCTGAAAAAGCACACACCTGCCACCTTTTTAGTCAAAGAGGTGCCTATGAACAGAAATTGTATGTTTTTCTCTGTGTTGCTTTACGGCAGCATTGAGTAGTTGGTTTGTACAGGGCAAGTGCCATCCGTCAGGATGGCAACAAGCAGCAGTTTGAGGCTATTGACCTCCTCCAAAGGAACTGTTCTATAATACAGCTGGAAACTAGTGCATCACTGGTGATACTAAGGAGCCACAGCTCAGACCCAAATAAGGGTACTTAAAAAATATCACAGCAACCTTACTTACTAAGAAGAACATCACTGTACACTGGAAAACAAAATTTAACCTTTGCCAATATTCAGGCTAGGTAGCCTGCCAATTTGCAATATCTGGGATAAAGGTGAAAGACCTTAGAGCTGACTTCTGTTTTCAAAGTGTCAATTCACATTATATGCTCTTTCAAAAAAATCTTGCATTTGTATTTTGATTCACTCTGTGTGATTATGGTGTTAGCTTTGTTCTAATTGTATGTGTGCTGGTGCAAGAGATGTGACTTTCAGCTTAAAATAGATATTTTTCTTACCTTTTGTGGTCGTTAAGTTACTCTATGTAAGCTCAGCTAGGTAGTCTCAATGTGTCTAGAAAATCAGCATTGCACCGCCATTTACTAAACCAGTTCTAGTAGCTGTGGTGCTCCCACATACATTTACTTACTTCTTAACAACAGGCTTACACACCAGTTTGGGGTAGATGAAGAGACCTCGACATGGCTTCCCGTCTCTGCAGCCAATATGGTTATTCTTGCATTAAGGCTCTGATGCACTTTCTTACAGCAGAGAGCAGCATCTTGCCTCTGTACAAGGCTACAGCTACAGCTGCTATGTTTTAGTTTTATTAACCTGTTGCATTACACCCTCGCTATTTTCTTTTCTGTCAAGCACTGTTTGCAGACAGTGTGTTTGGTCTGTGGGAAAAGAAAATGATGGTATCAGCAGTTGTTTATTTACAAAGCTGTGGTCAAAGTTACATTTATTTAAGCAGTACTCATTGGTATTGTTTTACATTCAAAGAAGTATATACACTATCTTTCACTCTGTAAACTAACACTTCCATTTAATTGCATTTGAAACTGCAAATGTTATTGTCCCCAGAAGGTAAAATTGTTCTAAGCTATTGAAAGAATTTTTAGCTCCATGGATAATTAATGTTTGCAGCTTTTTTCTATGCTTTGTATATGTAGCAAGATACTTAAAAAAACCCCAAACCTGAAACTACATTCCTAAGACAATTTGCAGTTAACTAGCCAAAAGGAAAAGGATTTAGTAATTGCTGTACTTTACCATATACTCTGAAAAAGTACTTTTCCTTCCTCTACGCTACAGCAGCAGCAATTTTTAAAAAAGTCCTTTTCATTTAGGTACCTTCAGAAAACTACTGATTCTCAATACAATCTGGAATAGATTCTATTCTATAGTTTGGGAGCGGTTTCTATTTTATTATTGCTTTTTTAAAAAAAAGGTGTTTGCAGATTTGCAGAAAGCATGACATAGAGTCAAACTCAGTAAGATTTCTGTGCAAATGAAATGCGTTTCTGTAATAATGGAAACTAAAGAGTAACGCTGTCATTCTCAAGAGTGCTTATTCTTTACTAATACAAACCTAATATTTTCAATTATCTTTTTTCCACAAAAAAAATAGTTGAACTCTTGATAGTTTGTACTAGATCATTAATTTTTTTACATAGTTTTGAAGACAAATGATTTCATGTCTGCATACTAAAGAAGGTAGATCACCGAGGAACAAATTGTGGTAAACTGCTTGGCACAAATTATATTACTTCATTTTCAGGTGACTATATTTCTTTTGTCTGTTAATATATAACTTTGGAAAATCTTCATTGAAAAATATTTTCTGATTACAGCCTATTTTGAATTATTTGTATTTTATCTGATATGTTTTCTTTTTTAACTCCCTTATTGGTTACAAAGGTAAAATAAATAAATAAAAATTACTTAATTTTTCCCCTCCTGTCTTTTTGACTGCAGAATACATGCCAACTTTGTGCGCTAATTGCAGCTTTTACTGTAGTATAGATGTATTCCATGCACTCGCAAGTCAGTCTTTAAATTCTTCGTTCACTTCAGTGGCCACTCTTTTTTCTATCATGTTCACACATACAATAATGTTATGGCTTGGCTTATGTCATAAGAAGTGTGATTTAAGTAATCAGTAACCAATTCACCTCATCTGAAACCTAACATGTCTGTTACTTTGTTGGTTTTCTTTGAATTTAGTCTGCTGAAATCCATCATGAGGGGCATTGGGGCAAAACAGCAGGCAGGCAGGCACCCCATTGGTTATCACCTACTAACTATTTATTAATTAAAAAAATATAATTAACTGTATTTATATTTTTTTTGTCCTGATCATGCGATCAGTTGTCTAATTGGCTTTAATGTTAACAAATATGCATATATGGCCCTTTTTTTAGTACATTCACAGAGTATGCAGGCTGTACCAGACAAGAATTTACAATTTTTCATTTACAATGGCATTATGAGCACTTACTCCTCTGTTTTAGGGGAGCTAAGGATTAGTGTCAATCAGAAACACCAGCAAGAGATCAATTTTTTCTTCAGATGTGGCTTTCTCAAATTGTGATCACCCACTTTCCTCTGCAGCCACAGCCAGAAAACTGGTGGAAAGTTGTATAGCTAAGAAGGCCATTCTGTAGCACACCATTTCATGTTACAGAGCTGAAGGAAACCAATGAAGAAGTATGAATGACATTCATTTCACGAATGTAGTCAAAGCAATCACAACAGGTAGACAGTGTCTGGCCTGAGAAAGTCAACTGACTTTAGACAGGTTTTTCAGGGCCTGATATACAGAGAGCTGATACACAGAATGTACTGAAAAATGAAACTGAAGCTTAAATTGTAAACCATAAAATCAGCAAATAGTCCGATTTTCAAAATTAATTTATGATGTTTTGCCTTTCTTATTTTTCACTGTTCACCACTGGGCCTGAAAACAGATAAAAATAGGACTAAATAAAAAAAAAATTAATTAAAATAATTAATTTTAGAGACTTCTCTACTCCTTCATGAAAATAAAAGGTGAATGCTAAACACATTTTTGAGCTTCTAGTATTTACTATTGCAATTAAATTATTGCCATTACATTAATAGTAACAGCCATAGGGCAAAAGTTTCTTGTTAAAATTGCCAGTTCCACCTTCCTTTTCAAGGAAGAGATTTGCTTAAGTTCCATAGAGGAGAGGAAAACATACGATTTGCTCCTTTGTATTATCTTTTTCCCTGTTCCTTTACAAAAGAATTCAACCACACCTGAATTATCCAATGGAAATAATATAGAGATGTAACAGGAGAGTCAGTCTGTGTACCCCAAACATTATGATCAAGCCTATCAACTACATTATAGAAGAGTTTACATTTGCTGAATTGTTATGTTCTGTTTTAGAGATATCCTTTCATCACTGAAGAAAACTTCAAAAGATTTTAGGCTTTGACATCCATATCCAGGGTAAGTTTCAAAGTCTTTCATCAACCACTGAAACTGGATTATCACCAGAAAATATTTAAGTCTCTACCTGATTAAAGAAGAAACTGAGGGACCTCTGGCTTAGCAAGAATCTATAAAATGTGTTTATTAAATTCAAGATTTCACACACTTAAAATGGAATTCTTTGGCATTTTTTGGGGGAAGATTGACTTATGACTTGATGAAGAGCCGATGAAGTGTCTGACATGACAATGTCAAAATCCAGAACCAAAATAATTAAGCTAATACTTACAAGTACAGGCTAGGAGAGCAAATTTAACAAGGCAGGGTGTGCTTATAAAAATTTCAGGACAAAAAGGAAACACTGCTTTTCAACTTCATTTCCAAATATAACCCTTGATTCAACTTATAGTGTACTAGAGGAGTAGAAAAAAATAGACTTTAAATTCATCTCTTTCCTTACAGAAACTGAGAACAAAATGTTTACTGGTTTGTGGTTCAGCAGTGATGGCCCCAAGCTTGGCCTCTTTTTAGTCACTGAAATGTAGGGAAGTGTTTTCAGGGAACCCACATAATCTGGAAGCAAGAGTGGCAAAATAATGCCACTGAAATTGCCTGTGTTAAAAAGAAAACTAAACAAACCTTAAAATAGATTGTTTGTTTTCTTGAAGAAGTCAGACCTGGATGGTAGCATTTTAATTGCTCAATTTTCCTAGCTCTAATCATTGCTACCAGATGATGCCTTTAGTTCTAAAACACAGCTCAGTATTGCTGGAAAACTGGGAAGATGTTGTGCTGCAGCTGAAGCCATGAAACACATTCAGTTCACAAAATGAACTAATGTATGCTTAAAAACTGCAATTGTTAAAAAGTGGAAAAACATGAAATTCTTGAAACACTATTTGAAGACAAGGTAACTGCTTGTAGAAAATGGATGCAAAACTCCTGCAGCTTTTGAACAGGCAGAACGTGAAAATGTGTCTGTAAGGCACAGAACTGCCTTTCTTATAAAGTTGCATGATCATGAAAAAATTAGTGATTTCATCTTTCAAAGAATTAATTTAAAACACATTATGCATTATCCTTTTAGCTGTTTAAATGATATTTCATAGGAGCATTATAACAGAACATTATGGATTCTATCAGAGAGACAGAAAAGGAAAACAGTCATATTCCAAATCAGAAATATAAAGAGAGATTGCTGTTTTCTATGATACACTGTAATGTAATCATTAATCCTTGGGCTAATACAGATCAAGTAATTGAAACAGTTGTGTTTTTTTGAAGTTTAGTTATTTAGTTAACTTATAAAATAATTTTTGTCCATTGCAATGCATGATATACAGCAGTATAATTTTTTCTGCAATATTCCTGTATCAAAATTAAGCTATTACAAATCATATGTATAGAAATAGTTATTGAAAAATAGCCTAAAATACAAAGGGAGAAATCTGAAATACTGAAGTTCATGTTTGTTCAGTAAATCAGACCCTGCAATTTATTATTTTTATATTTGACTTATGTTATCAATTGCTTGAAGTAACTACTGCCATAAATTTTTCAAAATATAAGAGAAAACAAAATCTAGTAAATAAGTAGATTTGAGTCAACACTTTAAATTACTATTTTCTGTGGTTAAAAACAACAACAGAAAACCCCTAGTCCACTAGAAATATAAAACTATCAGAATTCACAAAACTCTAACAGTATTACACTTACTAGTAGATTTTATTATTCAGTTTTTGTCTATACAGCAAGCACATGACTAAAGGATATAGTTACTAGTCTTGAGTCTCCAGTGTCTGTCATTCCATGCAGGTTACTGCACAGTTTCAAATTCGTGTGATGTATTTTAAAAGTTTTATACCTACAGTAGAGACACTTCTGCAGTTCTTACAGTTTGTAAAATGCTTTCCTATACCAGTTTCCAACACCAGTTTCCCACCAACAGTGTGAGATTCTAAGGCCCAATTCTCAGCTGGAGGTCCAGTGGAGCTACTGATTTACCCCAGCTGTAGATTTGAATCTGCTGACGTGCTGAATTATTGTTGATTCCGGTGCAAGTTGCTATGTGTATATTATGAGCATTATAGTATATGACCCCATGTAGCTCCTGAGTCAGAGCCGTTTAGTTAGCTGAAAAACCCCAAATGTTTACTTCTAGCAGTGCTGCTGAACCATTAACTGTGATTATTATTAAACTGTAGAAAAAAGCCATACGAGTTAGTGTGCTTACTTCCTCAGAAAAAATGCTAAGACCCCGATTTTAAGATCTACATTGCTACTGACGAATACTGGAAAGTGACAGTCAAAGCTGAAAGAACAAAGCAGAATTTTCAAGTATCTGACAGAGTATGAAGAACTGGCAAATCTTAAATTCTCTCCTGCTGTCAGATATACTTCTATCTGGACTACACTTTGTGCATATTGTAAAATTAACTAAAATACCAAATCATACAGACTTAAAAACATACTTCAATAAAACTGATTCATATCTGGGTGCTGATACTTTTGAATATATTAAGAGTATATATATATCTTATCAACATTTTAATCTGCAAGCATCCCATAGGCCAAAGAAAACGAAAAACTAATAAATACGCTGAAAAACCCCATACCTCAGTATGAAATCCTGACCCCTTCTCCAACTAAGTACACACAGTCCAAATACACTGAGAATGCCAAGCTACAGGGGCCCCTCTGTGGGGAAACCTGTATTTCAGTCAGCAGCATCCGTCAGTTAAAACAGAAGTCTGGGGACAGATGCTGGACGATGACACGTTAAAGTGGTGGCCGACTTCAGAACCAGCCTGTGTTTCTGCGCACAATTAAGTCAACAACACACCTCTACTAATGCAGTATTTTGTCCAGATTTATGTGGGGAACATAACTATCACTCTAGGCTCATTTTAGTGCAAGATTATGGAGCTACTTAGGCTTCCGGTCCTACAGTCCTGCCACATTTCCCAGCAGGGTCACACAGTGAAGAAGAGAACAAGCGCAATGTTACAACTCCCTTGGCTTCTGTGGCAAACATCACACTTGGGCGAAGACTGCCAAGATAAAATTCACAGCACTTGGCCTGAGGCTTGTTTAGGCAGCGCCGTGACGGTGCCTCTGACCGGTGCCACGTTCCCTCCGTTTCAGGAAACCTCTGCATGTGGCGGCGGTCACGTACGAGGGCTCGGAAAAGCCAGTCGGGAACTGCCGCGTCCCCTCTCTGCCCTTTCGATTAAAAGGGCCTGGGTGGAGGTTTGGGAACTAAACTCAAGCCTCGGTTCGCTCACAAGGGAAGCGCTTCGACACACGTGCTTGCGAGGAGAACGACTGTGGCGGTGTCCAGCAGGGACCCGCCTGTCCCTCGGGCACCTGCTCGGGGAACGCCCCGCAGCCCCCGTGCGCCACCGCGCCGCGCCTCCCGAGCCGGCAGGCACTGCACCCGGGAGGTGGCCGTGCGCTGGCAGCGCCCGCTGGGACAGGTGAAAGAACACCCCGCTCCCTGCCGGCTCTCCCCGCAGCTGCCAGGCCGCCCGGGACGAGCG
>VXAY01004412.1:527886-566667 GCA_013399855.1 Oxyruncus cristatus | reverse complement strand
GTCGCGCGCGGCCGTTGGGAAGTGGCGTCACGGCGCGCGCGCGCGCCTGCGCGAGGGCGGCGGATTCGAACGGCGGCGGGAGCGAGGGCGGCGGGAGGAGAAGGAACGGGAGGAAGAAGAGCAGAGGGAGATGAGGCGCACGGTGCCCCGCAGCACCTTGAGGAAAATAATAAAGAAACACAAGCCGCAGTTACGCCTGGCGGCGAACGCCGACCTGCTGGTGAGGAGAGAGAGGGGAGGGGGCGGGGGAGGATCGAGGCTGGAACTGCCCCGGGGAGCCGGGGCGCGGGTCTGCTCTTGGCCGTGGCGGTGCTGCGGCTCTGCTGGTTGCCTGGGGGCAGCCGTCCCGAAGTAGGGACATTTACGCTCTAAATGTCGTGCTGGTGCGCACTGGAGCACTTCGGAGTTGCTGGGGATTGACGGATTGACGGGATGCCAAGTTCCTACTGATGGTGTTTCTGCAGTGACCTACGGGCAGAGGGGAGGCACAGTTTGTGGGGAGACGGACTATTGGTTTGCCTGGTAACACTTGGATGAATAGAGATCGCTGTACTGTGCTTTGCTGTATTGTAGGGCTTTGACAGCGAATTTGGGGATTCAGGGGTGGGCTGATGCGTAATTATTCTGTCACTACACGTACACACTGCTGTTTAAAGAGTTTGGTGTAGACGGACCGAGAAATACGAATTTGGATTACGTGCCTGTAACGCGCAGATGTTTGTTGTTAATGTAGATCAGTTTGGGTGTGCAGGTGGTCAGCTGTGATCAATGAGTTGCTAAGCTGCTCAGGCATCCTGAATCATCATATGTTTTTTGAAAGCCATCGAAGTAATTTCTATCCAAAACTAAGGACTGACAAGTTTTGTTACTGATATTATAAGGTGCGGGGATCCTGTTCATCGTTTAAAAAATGACTGCCAAAAAGGTGTAGAGCCATATCAAACAACTTTCCAAAAACTGAGGCCAACACAGCTGGATTGCTTCTGATCTGCACTGAGGGATTTCTGACACACGTAGGGTTTGTCTCACCAAGAAATTATTTGACTACAGCAAGGATACCTGACCACAAGAGAGTTTGTGGTAGCTGCTATATTGAAAAAAAACTTGTGCATAAAAAGAATATTCTTTGAAGTGACTTAATAGGCTTAACTTGCTTGACTGTGTTGCACTCTTGTTTACAAATGCAGAGCATTAAAGTGTTAATGCATACTCTGTATTAGTGTGGTCCCTGACTTGAATTGTTTCATACGTATATAAAAGTTGTGTCTTTCAGCATCTTGAAGGTTGGTATCTGGATATATGAAGCTAACTATAAACATACAAAATTAAAGTAATATGAGATTAGTATGAATTAATATGATCAATGCTTGAAAGTATTTAGATTTGAATGTAAACATTAAATATTTCTCCTGTTGAGCTAATAAAAATATTATTTCTTCCTACTGTTTTTGCTATCTCTGGAGTTTTTTATGGACTAAGGACCTGGCCCCTTGCTACTCATGGTCAGACCCACTCAAAGCTTATTCAATGGAATGAAGCAGTCAACTAATCAAACTTACACAATCACTAATACATTTTTTGTAGTCATTGGTAACAATTGGTCTGTGTTTCCAGGGTAATGAAAATTTGACTTCAAACTAGTGTAGCTGTCTGAAAAGGGGTAAGTGGGGCATCCCTCCAAATCTTGGCCTTTGGTTCCCGTTTCTTCCTGGTCCTGGCACTAGTGTTCTGTGTGCTGCAAGGATAATAAGTGAATTGAATTGACTGAAACTTATGGACAACAACAATCAGATCTAGCTTAATATATGACTAATCAAATGTTCATTCTAACACGAAGGATGAGATGAGAATAAATTTCAATACTGTAATGGAAACTTAGATTATCTCTTCTGGTGGTGTCAAATTAAATGGCCTCTAATGTTACAAGGCTTGGCTTTTTTATTTTCTACCTTTAAATAGGAATGTCCAGGTGTGGTTGTTGTCCATGATATTCTTCAACTAGGCACATGGCTAACAGTTCTTTAACTCTTTATTTCTATGGACAAATAATCAACACAGCTGGAATTTTGTCTTAAACTCCTCCATCCTTTTTTTTTTTTTTTTTTATTCTGTACTTAGTAGTAGACAAGTAACAAGTTTTGAGAATATGTTTTCTCTTGTCTCTGTTATTCTCTGCAAACACTGTAAGAGTGATTAGATTGCATACTTCAGAAATTTATATAGTAGCTATCTTAACAAGATGGAACCACGTACATTTTGAGCTGAGAGCTTTTCTTCTCCAGGGAAGAATGAGAATTGGCTAGTTCAGTTTCTGGGCTATCTTCCTGAATGATCCATGCTTTATGTTTGAATCTGCTGCAGTACTTGTCCTGCTCAGTGAGGTGCTCTGCCGTCCTGGTTTAGGAGATAATCAGATTGGGTTTTTTTTCTGGACCTTCAGTGATTATTTTTAGTCGACAAAACCAATATCTTCATGCGTGATTGTAACTAACAAGTTTGAAAGACATAAGAATTCAGATAATTTTGTTAAATACTTGAATGGGGTTTCTTCTTCACTTTTCAGATTTTTTTGATCAAGTTTCCTTTCAAAATGTGAAACTTTGTCAGAATCTGTTTCCTAAGTGTTAACATCTTTCTCTTCTCACAGTGTCGGTATCAACTTTGATCAACCTTTCTCAGGAAGCTGTTTTTGTTTTTCTTTTGAAGGAGTATGATAATATCTTTGGGTGAAGAGAGATGAATAGTGTTTCAGGTTTTTTCAAGGCTCTTTTTGAAAATAAGTGGTAAAGATTTTAGTACCGAAGTTCAGATATTCCTCCAATGGTCCAAGAAGAAAATATGCAAACTTTGTTCTAGCTTGAAATTATAGAAAAAAAAGTAGAATCTCAGCTTCTTGTTTTATGTAAGAAGGGCACATGTGTATTTTCATTGCAGGAAAAGCTTAAAGTATTGCATTGAATGGCCTCTTTTTTCTTCGTTATCACTATAGAATGATTAATAAGTATACGTTTAAGGCAAAATATTTGTCTAAAGAATTTTTTTGAGGTTATGGCAGCAAAATAAAATTACAGAGCTTTTCCCCGCTATTCATTAGTTCTGTTGAGCAGGTGTGTGGAAGTTGCTGTGCAAACAGTGTTGTGAGTTTTTTACAAAGTTATGAAAACTATGCAACCTTTATTTTCTGGGAAGTAAGCATTCTGTTTTGTAAGATGATTTGCATGAGTAGTTAATTCAAAACAGTTTTTAATTTTTAGGCACAGGGACAGTAATTTCACATGTAGTGAAGCAATGTCTTTGAACAAATCACTTGTCAGTAACTGTCCTACTCATGGTATTTAGTCATTCTGCCTTTCATTAGCTTTTCTCAATTGCTTTGAATAATCTGGGATGTTTATTAACCTATGTACTCTGCTGTGGAATATGTTTTGACTTGTTTAAATCTATTCAAGTTCAGGGGAAGCTTCTCCACATGGAGCAATTCACTCTGAAAATAGGAAAATAAAGGTACAGTGATTCTGACAGAAGATGCAGTTTAGAAAGGCAGTTAATTTTAAAATTAACATTTTTGTCTTTAGGTATCTCAGCAAAAGGACTTGCAAGTATGGAAGCTTTTGTTCCACCTTCCTC
The DNA here is from genome assembly GCA_013399855.1 of Oxyruncus cristatus. Classification (NCBI taxonomy): domain Eukaryota; kingdom Metazoa; phylum Chordata; class Aves; order Passeriformes; family Cotingidae; genus Oxyruncus; species Oxyruncus cristatus. The sequence continues at coordinate 563,040 of VXAY01004412.1, read as the reverse complement.
TTCTCCCCCAGGTTATTTCTAGGAATCTAACCTTCACGTTGATAAGTTTAATAATAAGGGTTCTAATGTTGAACATTATTTTAGTGCCACTGCTTGATTCTGTCAGAGATAATTTCTATGTGAGTTACTAGTTTAAAAGCAGTTTTGATATTTTGCAAAGGAAATCTGCAAGAACGTCTGCTTTTTGTGTAGTTGATGCTTTCAAATTATGTCAAATATTATGTAAATTTATCTATTGCATGCTGACTTTGTTTAGTTCAGGATATTGAAAAAAATCCCAAATAGCTTGTACTGTGAATGCTGTTCATATGACAAGAGCCTGTCCTCGAGCAGACTCTTATTGCTGCTAATTCTTTTTTGCTGCAAACCCACTTAATCTGTAACTTTCCACGTTATATTTTGCCAGGCTTTACAGAGCAGGTATGGCAGAGTAAATACATGCCTAATTCATGTAAATAAAATTTTCATATATTTTAATAATATTTTTTGGAGCTCTTTATTGTGAAAGTATTTTTGTACACTTTACATAGCAAAGGTAATACTGTTTGAAAGTTTAATTTGCAGAAGGTGCAATTATCAATTTTTCAGGTGGGACTATTAAAATAGTTCCCGTAATATCTGTATAATGTTAGACATTTGTATTATAGGTCCCTGACTACACAGGGGTGCTACTGACTGATAATTTTAGTCCAAGTTGGAGCAGTTCCTTCCTTGCCTGCTGAAATTTTTTGCTGCTTCTGTATAAGCAGAACAGCATTCCGCGTTGAACGGAATTCTGCCCTACCAGTTCTTCTAATATAAAAAGGCTAAGTAAGTGATGAGCTGGGAAAAAATGGATGGAATCTTCTGACACTAGAGAATTTCTTGTTCTGGAGAAATTAATGTCAACGTCCCTTTGCACTGGAAAGAGACAGAAGTCCTTGAACTCGTCTGTGGTCCATTTGGCAATAGAGCAGGGATTAATTTGCTGTTCGTAGAAGTCTGGCTGTTGTAGTCACTGAAAGCTGACTATATTTACTAGTAAGCAAAAAGGCTTCTGATTCTCTGATATTTATATTTACATTTTATTATTAAAAACTGCTAATAAAAATCAGACTTGATTCCTGTTAGATCAGTTGTTGTTTGATCATTTCTAAAGCACTTTTACGATTTAAGTATGCTAAATTTAAACTATAAGAGTCTTGCAGTAAAGGGGATGTCTTGGAATTTTACTAAGGCTTGAACTGAGTGATTTATTGTTTTTCTGAGAACACCCTTCAGAAATTTGGAAGCAGTTTAATATGCAAATCCTTTGTCCCAAGAAACGAACCTCTAAAAAACCAAACTGTGCAAGTTTGAATCATTCTTGGTTTCTTGTTTTTTTTCTTTCTTATTTTAAAGGTGCATTTGAACTTCTTACTGTTTCTCCATCGGCTAGCAGAAGAAGCCAGGACAAATGCTTTTGAGAACAAAAGTAAAATAATTAAACCCGAGCACACCATATCTGCTGCAAAGGTATTAAAGGACTTTTAATACTTTTCTTTTTTGCATAATGTAAAATGTATTATGAGAGCACACACAAGTATTTTCTGTGCTAAAGTTGGTATTTTGTTTGTAATTCAAAATTTATAGAAACTTAATATTCTTTAATCCATCACTGGCATAATTCACTGTTACCAACACAACAAATTAACTTCCCCTGCCCTATTAAGTATAACCTGTTTTTTTATTATTATTATTCCACGTTTAAACTCATAGTTTTATGTATGGGTAAGTCTACAAAGTGGTCTATCAGAAAGCATTCATGGGCTGAAAGCCCCTCCAAAGCTGAGGATCCTTATTTCAGATGATACTACATCAAGGAAGCATGCTGTCTTAACTTCAGTTATATAAGTGAAGCTTTATGGGACAAGTGAGAAGTAGTTCAGAGCGGTTCTCATATCTTTCTTGCACCTTCAGTTCTTACCTGCTTAGTCTGGAATAAGTTTGTAGTGGATTCTTGCAGCATTGTCTGAATACTACTTGAACAAGCAGATACTTTGTGTGATATTGTGTTTGGCAAGGGAAGAACTAAGGGAGTATTAAACTGTGGATTGCTATATGGGTAATTTAGCATAACAAAAATTGCTGTATGAATATCTGTGAAGGATGGTGAGTTTTGTATACATGCAAAAGAAGGGAAAAAGGAAGGTGTTAAGCAGCTTTCTCTGTCTGGAAAGAGTTAGTGTCAAAATATGACTGCAATCCCTTTGTACCCTGTAACGCATTTCACTCGCTAGGATGTGTCTCGTGTATCTCTTGCAAGTCTGTTTACCTTGGTGTCATGAAGGAACTTGGTCTCTTTAATTTGTTAACTGTTTAACCACTTACTCCTACTGAGCAAACTGGAAGAACAGAACTCGGTGTTATCTGATATTTTGGTCCTGTGGCTTCTGTTTGTTTTTTGTATTTTTTTCCCTCTGGTGAAAGGTTTAGTTTGATACTTTCTGTTACTATAGTAACAAAGATATATACAGGATATGTAGGGTAGCCAAGTGAATGTTACAGTTGGAATCTTATGCATTTGTAATTTCTTTTTAACTGCGATCTTAACATTATTTGAACATTTTTGTGATCCATTTATTTTTTTAAGATGAAAAGGAAGGAAAATCTGCCTGTATTTTAATAATGTTAACACTTTAACAGTCCCACTTGGGCTTTGAAGTTCATTTTTCAATTTAAACTCCAAACCAAAACATGTCCTTCCAAAGGTCTGTGTGCTCTTGATATAGAAGGAAATAAGGCATTGCAAACACAAATTGAGCATAGTAGCTGTATAATGGCAAACCTTAATTTTTCTTTTTTGTCTAGGCCTAACAGGGTAAGAACCTCAAGGAGTCTACTGAGGGCTTCAGAGCACTAGCGCCATTTCTCAGCCTTTATTTTTAAATTAAGCCTTTTATTTTACGGAATTTGTGCTTATGAATGTTCTTGCTTAAAAAACAATCTCTGATATAAAATCTTTCAGTATGCTTTTGCTTTATTTCTATCATTTTCCCTAGAGTTTTAGCGTTGGTGACTCAACTCTTGGAAACAAACTGGCTAGGTGAACCTTTGGTCTGAGTAACCTAGCATTTTGGACCTGAATTAAATTATAGTGATAAAAGCGGTGATAAATATACTTTTTTTCTTTTTGCAGGTTATTTTAAAGAAAAGCAGAGGCTAGAAAACAGACCACTGGAATTTTAAAGCAAAGTTTTTCCATCTTGTCTTATTAACTTGAGATACTGTGAGCCAGCTTTAGCACTTGTGGAAGTATGCAGTTTTATTGACGTCTATCTCCTGACTGAGTATCTTGCTCTTTCTTTAAAAAAAATAAAAAAAAAAAATCTTACCATGTATATTTTCATACACTCCACGCATAATTTTAAAGCGTGTGTCACTTGTCATTGAAGACTTTTGATGTACTTTATTTCTTTCATAATGATGGAGGAATGCCTGTACCATAGGTACTCTTCAAGTACAATGTGGCATTTATTATTTGAAGTGTGAAACTTCTAAAGGAGAACAGTAATTAAAAAAATGCAGGTTTCACAAAATCCATTATAGATTGTGCAGTTCGAAGCAGATTTACTACTTAAACAAAATCTTGGCTTTCAAAATAATCACTGTAGAAGCAAGTGTGTTAAATATCTTGCCTTCAATTTATTTATAAATGTCTTAGTTACTTTGAAAATTAGGTTAAAACTTCTGCGTTCTGGGGAAAGAAGACATATTTGGTATTTAAAATCATGCTCTGAACTGTTAAGCTGGCCTATTGTTTGCTGTGGTGTATGAGACAACTTGGTGGTCTGTAATTCAGTTGGTGTGGACAGATGCACAGATTATGGAGAAGAAAAGATCTGGCACAGCTGTTGTTTTTGAAGTTAGATCTCGTAAAAATAACAAAGATAAATTGTCATGAATGCCCAGCTATTTCCTCCCCCTTTGTGAGTGTCATCCTAACTTGTCAGAGGTCTGGAAATGTACATTATATAAATATGTCTTCTTAAATTAAGATCATATTCTATTCCTAATCTGCTACTTGTAACCATTTACTGAGCACTTTGCTTAAGGGGTGTTTTAATAAAGTTATAGTTGAATCTCACAGTTTGAGCTGATAATACAGTTTTGTGGAATATGTGGTAGCTCATCCTTCGTATGCACAATGAACTATTCTTAAAATAAAGGATCTTTAAAAGTGTGATGTAGTAGTCGAATTTTGTTTAACACCTTACTGAATATATTCTAGAAACTCAACAAAAAAGAATTACATTTTAGAAATATTTTAGTAATCTAAGAAAACTGTATCAATACCAGTACTTTTAATTTCATATCATGTCCATGTGCTTTTTAAAATCCTGTGCAGCCTTTGAAAAGTCATTGTTTTCCAGTATGCAGAAATGAAGGATTACTCTTCCACTCACAGAGCTTAGTTCAGTCAGCTTCTTTTAAGCGTTGACGAGATTATTCTGCTTTTTCTTCTCTTACTCCCTTGGAAGCAACAAAGAAGGCTGAGAACCTACATATGTAGAGGGTTTAATAATCTCAGGTACATTCTCAAGAATAAGGGAGATCTAAGTATTTATATTTTTCCTTGTAATTACTGTCTGTGATGTAACAATTTTATTGCAACACTAGATTTTCCTTTATTAGAAATGTTTTCTCCTAATTTTCCCTGTGAAATATTATAGTCCTGATTTTCCTAGGGGCAAGATGCACTCTAGCTTAGTGGAATATTCTTATTCCCATGTAGCAGATTAGTGATCAGCTACCATTGGGGAAGGGAGGCAATGAGGGGTTAAAACCAACCAGTGTACTTTTAAAATATTTTATACAGTGGTTTTGGCCTGTATTCATGGTTAAGAAGGTGTGCCCTTTTTTAATAGGAGAGAGACTTCTGACGGTTCATTGTTGGTGTTTTGTTATAGCTGAAGTAGGCAGGTATTAAGACCTGGATAGCTTGGCAGGTATTCAGGTTTCTTTCTTAAACTTTAAATACATGCTAACTGGAAATTAATATAGTCGATATAGTGTGCTTAAGCATTCAGAAATATAAAATGCTATTGTTTTTCTAGTATCTTCTTGAATGTTCAGCATAAGGTTAATTGTATTAGTATTTGGCAGCTCTTCTGTAATCCTTCATGTGTATACATAGAGTCTCTCCTCTATACGGTACTCCTTACTGGATTTTTAAAATCAAAACTCCTTACAGCAGTATTGTCTAAATACCCATGAACACTTCCAATTAATATAAACTTGGAGGCGATAGTAATAATCTATTTCTGTTATCAAATCTCTATGTAATGACAGAGCATAAAAGCACATAGTTCTATAAAATATTCTTTTAAACCAGATCTGTACTAGAAGGGTTAATGAAGTTACGTTGTTTTATTTGAATTCCTGTGTTGATTCTCTGCCATTAGGTGGAAAAAGGCAAGGATTATTGATGCATATTGATGCAAGAATTTGGCCAAAGTACTTCTGATTGCCCTTGTCTTGGTTTTCAGCTTTTCGCGTAACTGATTTAGTCCTTGGGCCAGGGTGGTATCATAACTGATTAACGCACAAAAGAAGGAAAAATGTTTATTGATCAACAGGTGACTATGCGGAAAGAGAGTGGTGCTGCTGCTGTATTTGTTTCATCTCACTTATGGAGTGACTGATGAAAGGAGATCTGTTTGCCAACTTGAGTAAGTCTTCTGGAGAGGAGTATGCATTATTCTAGCTTTTGTCCTTGCCTCATTTTGCTTGCAAGATAAGCAAGCGGAGAAGATAGTTGTGAAAGCTTTAAAACTGTATTCATGCATACTGTTGTTTTAATTTGTAGAGCGTGTAAGCTTAATACTTCATGAGTGGTATAAATCACCTGATCATTAGTTTAAAGCTGTTTTAAAAAGTGTGAACATTAGGAATGGGATGTCAGTGAAGTTTAGATCTGTGGAGAGATTTAGCCGTTTTAACTCCTAATGGTATCAGCAGGAATAAATGAACTTGTATACTTTAGTGGGTTAGGAACCCAAATAATCACTGTTCTATTTGAATGTAAATACATCTGCTGTTTTGAGTCAGAAAATCAACACAGGTGCTAGAGAGGACATTCATGGTGTGGAGTTTCATTGTGCTTTTATGTGGAGAAGTGAGGGACTGTTAAAAAAGGAATCTCAGGTTTTGTAATACAAATAGTCAATGCTTTCTGTTTATAGTCATACAATAAAGGAAAAATAAATTCAGAAATATGGATGCTGTAATAGAAAAATTCTTTTTCTAGCCATAAGGTGGGGTTAGAGCAAAAACTCTTATTTTCCCTGTGGTAACTTTCCATTAGAGAAAGTATTTGGTTTATTCCTACTAAAAAGTATGCTATAGATTGTGACATTTTCAGGGTTTTCTTGAAGACTACGAACCCTACACTGCTGACATATGTAGGACAATTAATGTTAAAAAAAAATAAAATCCCATACACATAAAACAAGGGTGTTCTGAACTGTGCTGAGACGATAAAAGAAGCATGAGACTTTGAAGGATCTTGAAGATTTTTCTTTACTCAAAGTTCAGTGTTTCAGTATCATATAGTTTTCTTAATTATAAGTGGTTATTTGTACAAAATAGCCTTAGTTTTAGAAACTAGTATGTTCTGTGTGCAGTGTTATGAAGGGAATTTTTGTACAAGACATTGCTTATATGGCAGCCTTAACTATGAAACATATCGCTCATATTGGCTGACTTGCTGACTTGGCATTCCATTAGTCATTTATCAGTTTAGAACAACCAATGATAGGGCATTGTAACTCCTAAATGCATAGGGTTTTGAGGTGATTTATGAGTATATATTTAGAAAGTGTGACTTATATTTCAAATAGAAGTGCTGATTACAGTAAATCAAAATTCCTTTTTCCAGAGCTGTGAAATACGTGTCACACTGAAGTTCTTTAGAATGTTCAAAGTGCTGTATGTAGTTGTTTTTCAGTTCAATATGCTATATATATGTACTGGCATATAGATTCCTTGATATGTTTTAAAGGCACTGTACTTGTAGCTGCTGTGGTAGCTTATTTGGATATGAGAGCATAGTATAACAAATCTCTTACACGTTTGAGTAGTTTCAGTTCTAGGGTGAGAAGATGCTGACAGTATTTTTGTTCTGCTAAATACTGAATTGCAAGAAGCTGAAGAGTCTTTCCACCTGACAGCTCATGGTTCTGCAGACATAATCAGTTGGAATTCATTCATTTACTGTTTGGTGAACGATGTTGAGGGTTTGTCAGTTTCTTTGCAGTCCACAGCCATCAAATTCACGTCGGCTTTGGTACATAGTTTTCTCCTGTGGGCTGGGTTATTAATGTTATCCTGACCAAACTGCTGAAAGATCTTTTCAGGTCATTTGATACCTGTAAGATCAAGTTTCTCACTGAGAAGGTCACTTTCCTGGAGGAGTGATTTCAGTGCATGGAGAATTTGGTGGAGCGTAGAAAAATGCCTAAACAGCCCTAAGGTAACCTCTGGTTTTAAAAAAAAAAAAAAGTAGACGCAGTCTTACTACTGGGTAATAACAGGCAGTGACTGCAGCAGTAAAATAAAAGCAAGAACACTTCCTACATGAATGGCTTGCTCTTAACCTTCTAGCACTAGGTCAGGCTCTACAGAAACAGACTCCTGTTTTGTGAGTCTGTAGAAAGCACAGAAATATATATATGTTGGCAATGGGACAGATCCTGAATCAAAAATTATATAGGGCAAACACTTCCACACGTCCCTTATATTGGATTTAAATCGGTGTAGTTGTATTTGTGCTGACCTCTAAAATTGACAGCCTAATGTAAATTGTTTTCATTTAACTTCAGTAGTTAGGAACACACATTAGATTATATCACTAATGAGTTTTAATGAGACTGCTGCAAATTTTATAAATAAACCAGAGAAAGGAATACATTTAAGCAACATGTAAGCCAGTTTTTAAAATTCTATTGCATATCTGAAATCTTAGTACAAGCAAGCTTCTAGTCTTAGCTGTTAAAACTGTTATTCACAGGGTCAAAGCTAAAGTTACCATAGTGATGGTGGGTTACATTTAAATGTTTAAATTCTTTATTTTTTTAGTTGGCTTTCACTGTTCAGACTAAAAAACTATGTGTGTACAATGCTGCTTCCAAAATTCATCAAAAAAAAAGAGGGAGCAGTAAAGAAAAGGGAAAGATGAAGGCATGTCATAGGAGATTATTATCTGGATTATTAACTGCATTTCTGTAGTTTCACAAGTTGTGTTTCATGTTGGAGTTTAATTGTAGGTTCCCACACTTTCCAGATTTAAAGGGTTGGGTTTTGGGGATGGTGGACAGTAGTTTTCTTACAGTCTAAGTAAAAATACTCTCCTAAAACTTTTTCCAATAAAGATATGGGATATCTTACTAAATTGCCATCAGAATTCCACATGGTAATTAATTTTGATGATAGTTTTCCTGTTACCTATTCTGGAAATTTTTCCCTGAAATTCATATGGAATAAACCTTGAAAATTCTGATCAAAAGTGGACAAAATAACTTCATCTTCCTTTGTCTTTTGTTTTCCCTATTGTTTCCCTTTCCTCTTCTGGATAAGACTAGAGAGCCATAGTGAAGGCATATTTCAGGGCAGCAACAATATTTAAAAATCCAGTACTGCTAAAAGGATAGATTAGCTGTCAATTTTTTTTGAAGGCACATTACTATTCACAGAATCACAGAATGGGTCACGCTGGGAGGGACCACAGTGGGTCATCTGCTCCAACCTCCCAGCTCAAACAGGATCATCCTAGAGCACATTGCGCAAGGTTGTGTCCAGATGGTTCTTGAGTATCTCCGTGAGGGAGACTCCACAGTTTCTCTAGGCAATCAGTTCCATTGCATGGTCACCAGCAATGGCCCTCACCTTAACTTTAATATTTCTCTGTATGTGTAGCCTGAACACAAACCCTGTGAGACTGTGAAAGCAGGGCCTAGGGCTTAATGATACTTTTTGTTGACTGCAATTTTTGACCTTAAGTTCCAACAAAATAGGGAATAACTTACTGTCTTGAGAAGGTGTTAGTTGTACTATAAGTTTGTACCTGTGAACACAAAGAAGTTTTATTGTTGATGTTACTGTTCATACTACCATACCTTCTGTTGAACTTTTCTTATTTGCTAAACAGCTAGCTGGCAGTGCAGCTGTAGCCAAGAGTTGGAAGAATATGCAATATTAAAAACACAGGATAAATGCAAGCACAGCAGTTTTACTTTGGCATATTATTTTCATGAACCTAGCATCTTTTGCAAGGTTTTCCTGGAAATAAAAAGAAAACACCTTTCCAAATCGTCTTGACTTGGGTAGAATGGATACTTAGTTACACTGAACTTCTCCAAAACAAACGTTCATGTATTGAACTGAATTGTACCTTGAATATTTCTGCTAACATGTTTTTTCTTTCTTCTTGCTTGCCCACTTTAACTCAAAAGAGAGGATGGGATAAGCTGGATACTCCTTTTATCTAAAGAAAACATTTATAATGGCTCTTTTTTTATGAATTTCCTGGTGAAGGAGAACCCATGTATCTCTAAATTGATCTTAAAAAATACTAAAAAAGTATTTTTTGTCTACTACCTGTAGTTTAAAACATTTGTTCTGATGTCTGAAGACTTCCGCTGCATGTAGCATGTTTTATGCCTATGACTTTTAATTCCCTTTATAAAGATTGTTTTTTTTCAGTTCAGAAATTCTAGATATATTCTAATATATAAAATCCAGATGGAACTTAGACAAGCTGGGGCTATGTTTTATTCACTGAAGAACCCATCAATGTAAAATATCAGACTACTCTCACTGAGAATGGAGATTTCTAGTAGATTGTTTTACATTTTTTTTTACTTTGTTTTTATTTTGGTTTGGAGTTTTTTGTTTGTTTTCTTTGGGTTTTTTTGCTAACTACATGGGCTGCTAGATATTTTTAAGTTTTTTTTACTAAATATTTGATATCATATTTCTTTATTCAAGCATGAAAATTTAATTATGACTCACCTCCCAGAGGAGTCTTCCAGTTTCCATAACATTCCTAATATTCTTAATTTTGAAGACTAAGCAGAGTTTCTTCCCAGTATTTTCTGTTCCTCTTTTTCCAACCCTTAAATTCAGTGCTAAAGAGAGGGAGAGGGTGGTTGTGGTGTTGCAGAGCGTTTATACTGGAACATAAGCAATAATACCAACAAGTAACAGGCTTTCAACTGAGAAAACTGTAGGTGAAGCAAATGCTCGAAGTTCCTTACCAAACATACATGATCCTTTGGGGACACAATTTGCAAGATGAACCTTTCTTAGCAATGCTGTTGCTTTTGTTAAAAATTGTGTAAATATTCATCCCTCCTTCAAAAAAACCCCTTTTTTTCCTCCTCTTTATTATAAATAAAAAAAGAAACATTCAATGTAATCAATTTTAATTATTTTTTTCTGTGTTAATTATTGATTGAAAAATGTTTTGGTTTAGTTTCTTTGTTTTTTCTCCGAGGAATACATACTCTTTTGAGAAAACTTATAAAAATTAGAAGCTGAATGTTTAAAGCTGTACCTGAACTGGGACTTTATAAATTGTAGTCTTTGTTAAAAAAGTAATATGAAGTTGTGGTACAAAGGAGCAAAATACTCCTAATAGTAAAGAAATGCTTTTGAAATACCAACTTTTTCACATTTTCTCATGCAAATTCCATGTAAAAGGATGATGTCTGTTAAAAAGCTTGTGTGTAATATTTTTAGAGCTTAGTAAGTTTAATTCTTGTCTGTATCCCTCTTGAAAAGAAATGTGGACCATGTTTGAGACATAATTTGTGTAACAAAATATCTTTATTTCTGAGGTAATTTAATTTTTACATGCTTGTCTTACAGAGGAAGTATACTTTTAATAAAAGTCATGTGTTTAGAGCAGTAATTTTTTGCGTTCAGCATAAATTATTTTTATGTTGTTACTGTTTGATGTGAAGTCTACATTTTCTATGAGTAAACTTAGCAGTTACAGTATGGATCTCATCTTCCTGTATCAGTACCACTATGTTGCCAATCACTATGTTGAAAAATATATCTTTAGAACTTAATATAAAATTTTAAGCAAAGCGATGACTACTTTTAATACAAGAGGCACTGACAATCATTTTTTACCTAGGCTTTTTTGTATTACGCTTGGAAACTCAAAGAGAAATACATTTTCCTCTGTTCTTGTAGTTTCACTTTTAAATGGAGTCTAGCACCACATGAAACACTTTCCTGACCTTTAGCAATGTCAGAACATGAAACAGAGGAGAAGGATATCCTATGGTGTATAGTACATTAAGGGGATTACCTCATCAGCGTGAAAAGTCCATAACTAATCTGCACCAGAGACATGTAAGCTGTTGGAGGAGGACATTCTTGAGAATACAAAGAAACACATCAAAACATGTTCTCTTAGAGTTGTTCAGCACGTAAGTGGAGCAGCCAGCATGGGAATGTTTCTGCACTGCAGTGTCAAATTTGTTCTGTTTCCAGTGTTTTCTATTCATATGTATATACCCATACCGGAAATTTCCAGGCAAAGGCAACATTGATATAAGACACAAAAAAATTTTTTGTAAAGAAAAAATTCTTTTCTTATGTAAAGTTAAATTTGAGAGGAGGTTGTTCCTGGTATTTTCTTTACAGTAAGAAGCGAGATTCTCCCTACCTGGTTAAGATTGCAGAAGGTAACTGATAAAGAGGGAAGCAAGCTTTTTTTTTTTTTTTTTCCAGACTTCCTCAGCTGGTTTGGAACTGTACCTTACACTAGTTTAACATATTATTTCTTCAGTCTTGCTTTAGCTTTTATGGAGCCAATAGAGCAACTAATTATGAAGATTCAAACTCTAGCACTAGGTAAATAATATGCAATTTTGCCCATCCATCACGTGCAACTGCTGCTATGGATTTGCTGTAAATTACAGTATTTGTACTGTCTTAATACATGGTTTTCTGTGTATAATTTTTGTTTTTCCTAAAACGATTGGTGATAAATTTGAAAAATTTGCCAAAAACTGTAAATACGGTTTTCCAGAAATAAAGAGCTCATGTAAATGAGTCAACCCAGGGTTTGATTAGCCATGATTAGATCTTGCAAATACTGTGGTTTCTGTATCATTTGATTTGGAAACCTTGTTGCAATTTGTTCTTGAATCCTTCTTTGAAAGTATTCCTTAGTATTAAGAGAAAAAAAAGAACCCAACACTGAACCTATGGAGGGTTGCCAAAACTTGTTTAAATTATCCTTATTAGGTCACAGTAGTCTATTCTTCAAACATGCTAGAATTATTGGCTCATCTACATTGCAATATATTCCTTGAGTAGATGAGCAAGATAACGGAAGTCACCCTGAGCAACTAAAAAAATAATTTTTATTCTGTTTCCATATTTTTCAGTTTCACATTTCTTTTTTGGTTTATCCAGTGAGAAATTAGATTATGTTGCCCTATAAGACTGCCTCATGCGCTGATTGATCAAATTTTTTAGTATCTCTGAAATTCATTTTTTTAATTATATTTCTTTTCAACTGCAAATGTACCTTATTTAAAAGTTTTCTTCAGCTTGCAGTACTGTAAAACATTTTTGAGCAGATAATTCACAAAACCTTTTTTCTTTATCATGAACTTTTGATGTATAATTCAGTTTCTTCAGGTATTGTCACCATTCAGAATTGTTTGTGGAATATTCTGTTGAATATTCTAGGGCACCCGCTTGAACAAGGGAGGCTGGACCTCCGGTTGTCCCTTCCAACCTTATGCATTCTGTAAGTCTTGATTTTCCTCTCATGAAGCAGCTGTCTGTTTTCACTGATTGCCATTTGAAAGGCAGCAGTCTGTAATCTGCTGGTTAGTTTGCATGTTATGTTTCTTCATCCTGATTGAACATATGTAATAATTCTTAGCTGGAAGCTTGCAGAAGACAGAAGTAAACATGCCTTTCAGTAAACACTTTCTGAAGTGTCCTTAAATTGCTTAAATCCATATTCCTAATGATAAACTTCATTTCATTGACTTGGGAAAAGCTAAGCTAAAAATATGTCTCTTTTTAAAAATCTGAATTAATGCTTGTGGAGAAGATTTCACAGTAGTTGATTGGTTCTAGCTGTAGAAATATATAAGTGTAATAAGTAATAGAGCCTTACTGAAGTCCAAATACTTTTTTTTTTTTTTTTTGTTGAAGTGAAATACCATATTTGTACAGAACGTAAGTAGTAGATGAGAGATTTGACCAAGTACATTGGGAAAAACCCTTCCCCTTAGGAAAAGTCCAGGAAGAACAGATGTAATCTCCAATATAAGCAGTTCTAAGAACTGAAGCCCTTTGATCTGAACGGAAGCCAACTACTAAAAATTTGCAGACAATAACTTCTTTACATTGCCATGTCCTCAGTTATGATTTAGAGAGGCAATCTACTTTCTCTGTTTATCTGTTATCTGTTCTGCAGTAGGATCCAAATCTTAGTTCAACTGAGGCAAATAACAGAAGTTATTAACATTTAAGGGATCAGTATTACAAAAAGATGTAAAATTGTTTATCTTGTTTCCAGTAATAAGAGCCATTCTTGTCACTGCCTTTAAGCATTAGATTTTCTTAGGGGCTCAGCCAACTGGGCATTGCAGTTGCTGAAGGGACATTATCATCTGGATGAGATAAAGAACTTTTTAGATAAACTTTTTGTAACTTCCATAATTTTTATTTTCTGGGATTATTAACTTTTTTTTTTCTTTTTTTTTTTTCCTCCCCCTGTAGATACATTCTGGGCCAAATTTCCCTCATTTAGACTGATGTAAAATCGAAGTTGTACAAAGTGATCTATATTGCTGAAAATGGGAGCAAGTTTTTCCCCCAATAGTTTTGACCACTGCATCTTGCTCTGAAGCAGTTTCCAGACTGCTCTTAATTTGTCTATGATATTCTGTGTTAACTAAGTAACAGCATTTGTACTGCTGCTAAATTGAGGAGTTTGAACACTAGATTTCCACACTAGCAGATATTTTTGGCAAGTATGTACCTTTACCACAAAGTTGTTGCTATTATGGGATTGTTTCAATCATACGCTGAAACTCATTTTCTTGAATGCACTTTTAATTCTTTCTTTGTTTTGTTTTTATTGTTTGCATAAGAACACCACATGCTAATTCACCACATGATGTGTATGAGCAGTCCAAATATCACAAAGTCAGTTCCAAAGTCCAGACTCCCTCTCATAAAGCATATGATGGCAAAATCCTTAGTCCAAAGTCAAGTCAACCAGAACTTTGGAGCATCTTCAGAGTAAAATACTTTTCAGAACAGCTGCAGGAATCTTGATATATAACCCACAGTGGGGTGGACGCAACCCTCTAATACTGAAAATATACTACATAATTTACACATGATGACAAGATAAAAGTTTTTATAAGAATTTCTTCAAAAGAAGAAGGAGTAAAAACAACTAAAAATAAATAGAAACACTTTTCCTGTTCTAAGCCCACATTGGGCACAGCCATGATGGCAGCCAACACCTTTTTGACATAGAGCCCTGCCAGTTGCCCTGTCCCAAATTTAGAGACATAAAAATCCTCTTCTGCAACTTTTTCAACCATTTTGGGTTTTTTGAAGTTTGTCTTCCTGAAAAATGCTTGGGGGAAGAAGAACATATAATACTTTTTTTCTCTTGCTTCCTGCTTGTTAATAATTTAATGTTAATAAATTGGAAATTACATAGTCTACGAACATACACTTATTTTGTAGGATTTCATCAAAATGCATTTTTTATACCAATTATTTTGTCTCTGATCAGACTTCTCTTATGTAAAGCAAAAGTAATGCATTTTAAGTGTTCACTGTATCTTATGAGAGCATATGATAAGCCTTGTAAAATCAACTATTTAATGTCAAGTGGAAAAATCTCTTTTGGAGTTTTCTAGGATTTTATATATCAAATTTTGCAGCAGCATGAATCCATGGTTTGATAAGGATTTAGTGCATAAGCTTTTCAACCGATTTGGTCCCAGTGTGTGCTAGAAAGATATTCCTTAACAATAAAATTTCAAGAGCAAAGTATTATTGTAATCTGAACAGGAGAGAAAGGGAAGTTTTCATAAGTGTACACATACATGTTAACGCATATACGTGTGGGTACTTTTCTACATGTATGCATTAGAGGAGTCAGCCCACTGAATGTCAGCCCTGGCAAGATACAGCCTCAGATCCTGGCCTTGTGTTTTCATTCTCATAGCTGAGAACTGTAAACATCATCTGGAAGAAGAGCAAGACTGCAAATGCAGAATTTGGAGTCGCAAAGGCTCTCTGCTGTACACAACAAGGTGAAAGGTATTTGATCTGTTTCTCTAGTTCACATAAGTCCTCATATGTCACTCCATGAATAAAAAAAGGTAAATTCTGGGACAACTAGATCTGTGCCATGTCATTTTACTTTTTCACATCAAAGGTCCTAGCACAGGGTGAGGCATGAGCTGCTATTGCTGTAGTTACACTTATCTGCTGAATGATGTTTTAAGACTATTGACATCCCGAGTATGGCAGAAGAGTTTGAAAACTTCCATCACCTACCCTAGAAATATTAGGCTGGACAGTTCTTTGTAGTTCCTCTTTCCTTTCTCATCTTTTCAGGTGAATGAACAGAGGTTTTGTCTGCTTCCCCTATAAAATGTCTTGACCTGATTTATTTGGTTTTTCTAAATTATATTGTTAAGGAAATCTGGAATGTGTCCTAGTCAGAATCATTGCAAACTCAGTGGAAAGGATGACTGACTTTAGGCAAACTCCCGTACTTCCAACTTTTCATCTCCTGATATGAGTGAATTTTTTGAGTGCCAGAAGGTTTTGCAGTCATTTACAGTGAGTAAAACATCTTCATTTTGCCAAGATATGTTACTTGGATATGCTTTTGAATTGAATCATAATGAAAACAAGATACAGTCTAGAAGAGAGGATTTCTCATCCTTCCTCTGTGGAATATGACTTAATTTTGCTAGCAATGGGGAAGCACAGTTGATCTTTCGAAGCCAAGAAAGGACAAACTAGTTGGTTTCAATAAGAGGTGCTGGAAGCTCTCTTTTGTTCAGATACATACAGGTGGATTTTAAGTCACTTATATTAAATATAGTTCTATGCTGTTCCTGTTCTGTTTCATTGTCTATCCAGAATATCTGGAGAAATCATATGATTCTGTAAAGATGAACTGACTAAAGCCTTATGTCTTTATTTCTTATCAGACCCATTTTTACCAGATTGTTATACTGAACACACTAGGCTTCAACAGTATGTTAAATTTTAGGTTGATTAGATGATCCGGCATTGTATTTTCTCGTTCATTTGGAGGATCTTGCAGTTCACTGTTTCATATTAACACCTGGTCATCTAAACGTTTACATTAAAGAGAGTTTAGTCATGTTTGTTTTTTTTTTTTTGCTTTCTAGATACTACGGCTGCTAAGAACATTGTGTGCTGTGAGAAGACATATGACATTTTTCTACATGTATTGAGAGACTGGGTTAAAAGGCCAGTCCTTTTAAGTCTTAGCTCCTCAAACAGTGAAGTGCCGAACTCAGCTTTTGGTACATTAAGTGGAGTTTTCCCAAACATGGCATTTTTAAGATGGGTGTAGACTACATCTGTTTAAGTAAAATATGCATGGTGTCTAGAAAAGAAATGGTGGAAGGATGGTCTAGACATAGCAAAACATTAATTACAATGGAGGAATTTCTTTCGTCTGATTGTAAATGTGATCCAATTTACATTTCTACTATTTTGATTCATCTCACATTCACACTGTAGCTTGTAGCATGAAGCCAGTTTCAAAACTTCCATGAATCCTGTTCCTTGTTAAAATGTTTTCATGTTCTAATTTGTTTTGGTAAGCTTAAATGTCTCCTTAAAAAGACCATATAGTCTTGTACTTCCATACATAAGTTTTATTGGGTTAGATTGTTCCAAAGCAAAAGGATGGTTTTTTCATCAGCTTTCTCACTTGATTCCCATTTCATCCCAGTGAACTAGTAGGTTTGTTCATCCAGAGTTTTTTAAATTTTAACTGATAGACAATTTGGAGTGTTGTAAAGCAAATACTACAGAACCATGAGATAATTGTATTTCATTGTTACATTCTTTTCAAGAATGATGGGGCAAGGCTATTTACAAGAGCATGTACTGACAGGACAAGAAGGATTGGATTCAAAGTGAAAAGAGAGTTTAAATCAGATATTAGGAAGAAAATGTTTACTGGGAGGGTGGTGAGGCACTGGAACAACTTGCCCAGAGAAGCTGTGGATGCCTCATCCTTAGAAGTGTTCAGTTCCAGGGTGGATGAGGCTTTGAGCAATCTGGTCTAGTGGAAGGTGTCCCTGCCCACAGCAGGGGAGTTGGAGCTAGATGATCTTTTATGTCCCTTTCAACCCGAGCTATTCTATGATTCTGTGAGATGTGAAGGATTGGTAGTTGGATGTTCTTAGTACTGGGGCTGAGCTCTGGATTTTGCTTTTCTAAGAACATCTCAATTGTTGGGCTCTGCTAGGATTCCTGAAAGCTAAAATCAGAGCTAGATATTGAGACAGATGTAAAGTCAGAAGATATTAGTTTAGCTCGTAATCTGCTGTAAAAAGGGTTTATTTTGAGCTTTTCTTAAGCTTCTGTGTCTGTCTTGACTTCGGTGGGGTGCTATTGTAAAGATTACGTAGACATCTCGTCACTCCCAGAGACTGCTAAACTTGTAATATGCTGAAGCTGCAAAACCTTATACCGATTTGGAGGTTTCCATGGCAACTGTAACTAAACACATTAGATATAGCAAGAGTAGCTTCGTTAAAAACGTCCCTGGAAGAAAGCAGAAAATACTGTAGTGTTCTTTTCTAAAGCAGTTACATTGGCATTACTTCTCAGTGGCCATATAGAAGCAATGGATTATAACATTATGGCAAATAGCTATCATTTTGGATTTTTTTAAATTCAGATAATTATTTTTGGTTTTTTAGAAGTATTTAAACATCTGAAACAGGAACTGTGGTCATAAAAATGCAGACGGAACAATTCCTTTAACCTACCCACCTGTGAAAAGCTTCCATAATTGAATCAAATGCAGTTTTCCTGAAGAAAGAAGGTCAAGAAAGAAGTTATCTCTCCAATGCGCTGAGCATGTTTTGGTTTTTTGTTTTTGGAGCGAGAAGGGAAAGCTTTGAGTTATACACTAGCCATTACCTTTCAGATATAATGCAAACTCTTTCTGCCAAACAGGTGTAATAAATAATTGGGCCAATTGCACACTGCATTATTTATGATATATATATTTATATTATATCTTTATAATATTATATATTTATATATATATTACATTTATATATATATTATATATATATTCTTTTTATACTTTGCAGAAGTATTCAGTTATTTTGTAGTGGAAGAACAATGAAGGAAATAGTAAAAGTTTCAAAATGTGTTTCAGGACTTGATGTATGGGAGTACGTAACAAAGGATGAGAATTATTGTTTGGTGACAGTAACGGTACTATATAATATAAGGGAAAGAAATACAGAGTAGTAAATACTAGCACGGTCCTGAGTCTTTCCTTTAGGAGCAGAAAAGCACAAAAAGGGAAAGTTGTTTTGAGTTAATGTCATAAGTTTTATAGAAGTTCAGGGGAGGGAGGAACAAGTGTGGAGAAGGGAGTAGGTGATGAGGAGCAACCTTGCTTCCGTATTTGTACAAAATTTTAAAATATTTTTAATTTTTTATGAGAATGACCGTTCGGATAAGAAGTTTATTTTGAGGATATATTTTGTTTAATTGAAATTACCAGTTCTGCTTCATGACAAAAGCAGGCATATCATAATACTCTTTTGATGGGGTTACTTTGGTGTTTTGTATGGAAGTCTTATAAGGATATCCTTTCCCTTGGTATTTTCTTTACATATTAGAGGCTTCAGTGGGTCTGATAGATCTAGTTTGAGTCAACAACATGATTTGTAGGGTCTTGACCGGGTGAGGGATCTCCAAACATTTCAGTTATAATTTGCAGTCTACCTTTCTGGAATGTGTGGGTACAGTTCACAAATACTTATTTTTCAGCTAAATGGAGCTCTTTCAATCAGACTGTGCAGACTGCAGGATTTGGCCCCGTTTTTAAAAGGTTAAGTATCTTATCTCCTGTTATACTTAGCTGAAAGTAAATCAGAGGAAAAAAAAAATCAACTTTAACCATTTTAAACCAGATGATCCTTTTCATCTGGAGTAAGTTTATCCTTAAAGGAACTACACAGTGCAGCCCTTATAGTAATACCTCATTAAAAACCATGTATTGAATAACCACATTTTCAAAAGAAGCATTTCAACTGATTGCAGCAATACAGCTGTCCTTGCAAAGTCAGCATGCAAGGGAGGATCATGTGGATTAGTACAGACATAACAATGTGAGACCTTTGGGTCAATTTGAGGAAATGGCAAGAGTCATAGCGGCTGGGTGCACACCTATTCAAGGAGATCACATAATCATTTCATCCTGATGATATCATTTCATCAGCAAGTGAATATTTAAGCTGCTGTTTCCTCCACACATTTTACCCATTGAGTTATAGCTTTCTTTAGACAAGCAAAATTATAGCCTTTTTTCCTAACAGAAAAGAACTGGTCCAAATCGGATTCAATTTTCTGCGCAGTGAAGATTCGCGGATGAATTGTTTTTCAATTGAAGAATACAATTTGGGAAATTCTTCTGCCTGGGGACTTCCATGAACTTTAAGGGGGGGGAAATCAACAAAAAAACAATCCCTGCTAAAAAGCTGCACTGTGCAACATTTGATGTCAAGATTTCTCTGGTGTTCCACTGAAAATTGCTAATCACCTGGCCACTTGAATTGCTGGTTTTCAGGATGTAGGCATGTATGGCTTCTTGTAGCCACATCTCCTAGTTTGATTATATCAGAGGCCAAAACACCTCCTGCCATCCCACAAATGAGGAAACCTGGTAGTATATCCTGGCGTGATAGTGCAATGACATGGAGAAGCGCACTTGGACAATACGTTAGCTCTGATAAAACATAGGTTCCATATCTTTTTGCAAAGTTCCCTCTTTTTAACTTATTTTGAATTTGACCAGATATCTAATGTGCTCTCGTGAATGCAGTGCAAGGATCAGAAATACTTGTAGGGTTAGGAAAGAAACTGGAGAAAAACTACTTCAACTAGCATTTCTGCTGAAATTCTTGAATGTACAGTGGCAAAAGCACAGTATCGTTGAATCAAATTGATCATAATGAAGTTCTGTGCTAATTTTATATTGTTTATATTGGTACATGAGTTATCTTTTGGACAGATAGTTTGAGTGTTGCACTGTGCATCGCTGTGTAGTAGCTGAAAAGTCTTACTTACTGATGTCCCTACACACCCATGCAAAAGGGCAGCTAGAGAAATTCCTGTTTTCGAAATGTCTCATCTGGGCAGTGCTAAGAGTTGTCAGCTTTTTGCAGGTGGTTAATTCCTTTTTAGTACTGAGCTTTATGACTTTCTATCCTGTCTGGTTCTCCAGCTATGGAGAAGCATGGGGTGAATATGTGTACTCTGTGCAAATAAGCTAAACCCATGCCACAGCATTATAGCTCATGATAAAAAAAAAGGCTTCTTGTAGTGATAACTCTTCAAAAATTTTGTATCAAAAACAGTGAACGTAAACATTTACTGAACTAATTTTTGCAGTGACACAACAGATGATAGTCAGGCCACACAAGATGCTTAAACAGTTCTCTGTACATAGAACCATACCTTCCATAATGATGGAATTCATTTTGCTACCATCAGTTTCTGAGTAACACTCCTGAGGCAAGCAGTCTCACAGCTGCCATCAAACAGAATATGATTAACGGGAATCCAGTAAGTTTAAAAAACCAAGCCCCTGAACAACTTTAGTAAATTTTATGGTATGTTTATAAAGGCTGTAGTCATAGTGAGACCAAGGAAAGAATTACATATTGCTTAGAAAAAAATAGTGGGAAGTTCTGTTTCTTTGCAGTCTCTGAAAGCAAGTCTCCACCCTTCTGCTTTGGTTTAAGGTTTGTATAGGAGCAGAAGTGAAACTGAGTTATCTTTCCTGGAGAAAGAGATCACCTTGTAACAAAGGAAAAAAACCCAGGCGAGGTGATTTGTTTAATTAAGAAGTTTATAGTCCCTATGAAATATTAATTAGTATTTTCTTCTAAATTATTTCTGTAGTGTTCTTATGGTTTAATTTCTAAAAGTTTCACTCCTAAAGTAGAGTAATTCAGTTTTTCTCTTCTCACCCCAAATACTTTTTTGTTTGCTAACTGTCAATGTTTAAAAATAGGGCATACTCTGCTGAAAGTTGACCTTATGTGTTATTACTCTATGTGAACCTTTTGAGCTGGTAGAATTATATGCAAGTGTTAGAACCTACTTCTGGGACAGTAAATAGAGTTGAGTAATACACACATCTAAAGACAAATTTTTTGCAACAAAGCCTTTCTTTTGTTAATATTAAAGAAAGAACTGAACTTGAATTCTTGAACAAGAATTCTTGAATTCTTCAGAATTCGTAAGTCACTAAAGTTACATGAAATAGCAATAATAGAGAGGCGAAAGGTATTTAGTGAACTTTTGTATAATAGCATTGCTGACATTTCTTCAGATATCCAAATTAACACTCACAGTGCAATGCTATAAGCACATTTATCAAGACACTGAACTCTCAATTTTGAAAAGAAAATAATTATTTTGCTTGAGAATTTTGGCTAATCTTTCCTTTAAATGCCATAGATTTCAAGAGAAGAATAGGTCTCAACTGCCCCTTACACAAATGAGGTGGACTTGGCATGTCAGTTCATGACTTCAACACAAACCTGATATTTGATTCCTTTTTTTTCTTTGAACTGGCATGGATAAACCAAGGTAAACTCTATGAAAATATGTTCAGACACAAAAGATGAGGGAGCAAAAAGCAGCCAGTGATTTATATACCTGCTGTTCTCATTTCTGGTCGTGTGCAGAAGCTTGCTCAAATACTACCAGAGACATCCCTTTGGAGTGTTGGGCAAGTCTGCCTCTTAAACTCAAAGTAGCAAGGGTCTCTTGCTTGTATTTCCAGGCAGTTTAGGTGCTCTGCTAGAAGCTTATGGCTGTGAGAAACAAACGAAAAACAAGTGTTTAAAACCTATGCCTATTGCTTTTATGACCTGTATTTAGAGCAAGACAAAAGTTTGTCCATGGCAGCGTTCTTGCTTATTCAGCACTACTGACCCTGAGCCGGCAAAGTTCTTGTCCACTGCTCTGGAGCTGTAAGAGTTCAGCCAGTAAATTCCATAGGATCACAGTCTGCCCTTGACAATAAGGGATTTGACAGAAGGGCTCTGCAAAAAGCAGAAAATAGTGAACAGCTCTGTCATTACCACTCCTTTTACCAAATGAATTTGTACCCGTATTTCTGATGATTAATGCCAGGCAGTTTTGTGATCTGCATGGTGAGCTGTGACAGGTCTCTCTGCTGACCTTTTTTGGATCTACTTTCGGAGGCTCATTTTAAAAGGAAATATTTAAATGGTTTGCTGCTATTCTCTCACAGATACTGGAGTTTTCAAAGATATTGAAAGCATTTTGTCTTTGGATTTAATGGGTTTAGGAGTTTATGACAACTCTTTAAAGTACCTAGGTGAGATGGTACTTAGTGAAACACCGCCTACCCCTTAAATGCACTGCATGTTGTAGAAGTTTCAGTCCCACATCAGATGTCCAGGCTTTTTAATCATTATTGTGGCACAATTAGGCACCCAAGAAACTGATCTTGGGAAACAGGTAGGGAGTTTCCTGAATTGCCAGGAAAGAATGGAGAGGACAGAGGTGAACTTCTTGCTCCAGGGAATTTTTATCCTCTCCTGTAGCTGGACATGCAGAAAGGTAATTTTACTGTGTGTAAAAAACTGAGGAAAACTGAGGAAAACTGTGTATTAGTAGTGTGGAACCAGCATTCAATCCCTCTGCTCAGAAAAGGTGTTTCTACAAATGGAACAAATCTGTCAGGAGAGAATGAGAAAGCTCTGCTCCTCAGTGGCCACTATGCAAACAGTTAGGGCTCTCAAATGGGACAAGGCAGCTTGGGATCAGGTTCTTGTTCCACTCAGAGCATGGCAGGGGTTTCAAGAAGCTCACCAGCTGTGGCTCATTTGCACATATACAGACCAGCAGAAATTTAGATCTTCCCTGGATTAAGTGGCAGTTAAGTAGCTGAAGAACATAAAAGATGCCAAAATGTAGGTTAAAGGTGTAAGTAGGAATGCAGACACTATGATACCATGGAAGATGTGAATCTAAACACTTAAACTTCTTGAGTGTTAAGTAACCTCAGCAGAAATGCATTGCAAACTCTACAGCTACACTTGGATAAATTCATAAACTATGAATGTTTGCTATTCCAGCAAAAAAGCATATAACCAAGAACTTGATTAACCAAGTAAAACTTTATGTCCTTTATTACCTCCAGCTTGCAGTGCTGTTTTATAATCCCACAGATCTACTTGTTTTAAAACTATACAGAAGGCCAAACTTTTAAGAGAATCATAATCTGTAATCTCTGCCACAGTGCACTGTAGCCAAGTGGTGTTACTGGAAGGAACAGCACACTGAAGAATAGTTTCCAGATTATTATAGTACTTTCTTCCTCAGTTTTTCCGTATAAATACTGTATCTATACAATCATCATCTTCATCTGAGGATTTTGAGATTTATAGGAAAAACACCATGATAAGTGTTGGGTAGAGTGCCAGTTATGTGAATATATAATACTGTTCTATCAAGTCTGATCACAAGATTTTCCCCAAAATTATGCCTATAGGCGGCAGATTTATCTCACTCATACAGCATTTGCAAGGCAAAAAAACCCAGTATCATTGTTTATCTTAGAGATTTTGTCATATTTGAGGATGGAATAAAAGCACTTTTGACCTGAGGAAAAGCTGGACAAAATGTAGTGCTTTCTCAGAGAACAAGGCTTAACCTTCTAAAATTCATGGAATAGGAAGTCCATATAAAAATTTGATTCTGTTAGAAACTGTTTATACTACATGAACTTGTGATTTCATCTTCCCCCCCCCCCATTAAATTTATTTGTCAGTGCACTAGAGATCTTTTCAAATATGTTGTTCTCATTAGCTAGTGAGTGTATTTGGTTGGTAAACTGCTGAAGACCCTGCTTCCTACACCCCTTACTCATGTACCTCACCAACAGAGACGTTTCCTTTTCCTCCAGCAACTGATTCATGTAGGAGCTTTCCAGCTGCTTGCTCTAACCTGTCTTTCATGAGCTATCTGACAGCTTTGATGTTTACTCTTTCAAACTGATAAATTTCACACAATAATTTAACTACTTTTGTTTTTACGAAGTTGCCTTTCCTACTGAAACTAGACAAAGCTAAGCTATCAGGAGTTAGATTGCGCTGGCCATGGGAGGTACACAAAAGAGCAGAGATGCCATACAAGTTGTTTTTTCTCTGATCTTACATACATCTTGCAAAATCCAGTTCTAGGGGGGGGGGAGAATAGTTTAATCTACCTTTCTGCTCATATGTTAGCTTGTTGATGAGAGGAAAAATAGTGACTCTATAGTTAGACCTAATGTTCCTCAATCACCTCTGTCTGGCTGCTCAGTGGCAGCGCTGCCAATGTTTTTAGACAGCAGCTGTTCAAACCTTCCAAACACACACCATGAACAGAAACATAAAGCACCTGTAAGTTTCTTCAGTACTGAACAATACCTGAAGGGGGCCTAGAGGAGCTCTGGAGAGGACTTTTTACAAGGTGTTAGGACAAGGGGCAATGGCTTTAAAATGAAAAAGGGTAGGTTTACATTAGATATTAGAATGAAACTATTTACTGTGAGGATGATGAGGCACTGGAACAGCTTGCGCAGAGAAGCTGGGGGTTCCCCATCTCTGGAAGTGTTCAAGGAACAGTTGGATGGGGCTTTGAGCAACCTGGTCTAGTGGAAGGTCTCCTTGTGTATGTTGAGGGTGTTGGAACTAGATTATCTTTAAGGTCCCTACAAACCCAAACCATTCTATCATTCTATCTATGAAATAAAGTTGTGCTTTGCTGATTTCTTCATGTTCAGTTTTGTGCTTCGACAGAGAAGGATCCTGAGAAGATGATCAGGGAAAGGTGTTGCCTCAGCTTTATATCAGGGTTTTTATAGTCTGGTTGAACAAACACAGGCACCTTATCAAAAGTAAACGCAAATAAAGCACATTTTACTAGGTAAGCATTCTGCAAACCAGGGTCTGTCTATACCAAATTACCACAGCATAATGTTGGGTGATGTCATGCAGCTTTCAAAACAATTAAAAATTGCTGGTAAAAGTTGCCAAATATCTTTAAATACGATGTACCCAGCATTACCTGTGTGTCTCCTGCCAAGAAAAGAGTTTGCTCCCAAGGAACAGGTAACAACACTTAGCAGTGCAGAAAACTAAGCCAAGAATTTGAAAAGATGTTAAAAAGAAAGGAAGGATGTGGGATTGTGCAGAGTGAGCCAGAACACTGTAACTAAGAAGAATAACAGTTTTAAATGTAGCATAGGAAAATTAGGCTGATTTATGGGATTTTTTTGCTAATAATGAAGTCTGTTAAGCTGTAGAAAGTTTTCCAAGAAAAGTGGTAGAATACCCATCCTTTGGGATATATAAAAAGAGCCTGAACAAAGCTCTCTAAGCCATAAAATAAGGAAGACTCTGGCACTGACCTGCAAGATGGAAAAGATGAAGAAACGGCTTTTTCAATAACTAATTTTCACAAGTCTATGAGAACATAAAACTAAACAGTTAAAAAATAAATGAGGCAGAAATATTGCTGTAAACACGAGAGATTTATCTGGAAGCACTAATTGATTGTCAATAAATCAGTTCCCTGGTGAGAAGAGAAAACTTGAAAAAATATTTCTAACACCACAAAATTGTCCCCAACTGAAAACAAATAGAAGACTTATTTTTAGCAGTGTATTCATCAACTGTTACTTGAGTGCATATTTTTTTCCCTTGCCCAGTGAAATGATGCTCTTTGTTTCCTAATGGTAACCAAAGGAAAAGGTGATCTCTGAAAAATTAACTTTATGAGTGAAAAAGAGACTTTTGGAATACAGATATAAAGGTCTTTGTCTCTCTTCATAACAGAAGTGCACAGCCCTCATGAATTTTAGCAGTATTTGGACTGTTTAACAGTCTTAACATCACTTAACAGTCTAGACATCGTACAGGACAGCCACTGTGTAAAAGAAGGAGATCAGAGCGAGTCTTAAACTTACTGAAAACTGCATCTAGTGATAATAATCTCTTTTTTTTCCCTACAAGAAAAAGTAAATGTAGGAAAAGTTTGCCTTAGAAAGCATCATCAAAATAAATACATCATTAGCTTTTTTAGTGTGTGGGGTATTGTTGATGAGAGTGAGATATGAATATTAGAAAAATTATGGTAATTGCAAGTGCTTTGGAAATCTGAAGTCCCTTTAATTATTTTTTTACAGTGAGGTTAAAGGTATAATAACATTTTATTGATTTGGCATGGAAGGTCTTCAGATCCTTGGATTTTAAATTGCCACCACAATTAGATGGTACCACCATTTGTTCTTTTCCTGGGCTTTGTGTTAAATAGAGTGCAACCTCTCCAATGATTTGGCCCTGTTTCTCCTCTGCAAAAGTGAGAAGACCACCAAGATTTTCCTCAAAGCTCCATGAGGTAGTGGTCCCAGCATGCCACTATTCATTCAATATTTTTAATTTTTGCAGTATGTATGGAGATCATTTTGGCCACAGTTAGTGTATTTCATTCAAATAAGAAAGCACTCTTGCTGAAGGGAGTGAGTAAATTCTCCCAAGGCTATATGCATCTCATTACCTATGATTTCCAATAAAGAAAAACCAACTAAAAACATAAATGCAGAATTAAAAAGAGAGAGTCACGCTCTTTGTCACATCATACAGCCCATTATTGAAAGAGACTCCATGAGTTGTCACATCTCCAGCTTAGTGGGGAATAGCATTTTAAAGCATTTGAAACTGTTAGTTTAATAATAGTAAAAGGTTTTAAGACCATTTTTATTATGAGGCAAAGGATATTGACTTTTCTCATGATTTCTCAGTTCCAGCATTCTATTATTAATTAAAACATTGTGTGCCACTGGCCTTTCATTCCTTTTCCACTTCCCTCCACTCTTTAATTTTCAGTTGGCCATGGGTTTTATATATTTCAGAGCTGAAAAAAATATGTTTTTTTTTTCATTCTTGCCAAGACAAGGAACCAGCTCTATCCTAAAGAGAAATACAGCTGTTGAAAATAATTAGAATGGAATAGAATAAAATAGTTCCTGTTGGAAGGATTGATGAGGCCTGTCTCAATGGCTAGGCATTCACCTGAGCTGGCCATATTGCAAAGCATATCTCTAAACTCTCTGTTCTTCCTCTTATTCTGAATCACACTCTGAAAGTGTGATTCACCTATGACCACTGTGAGTAGGACCAAAATGACAATTAAAAAAGAGAAATGACAATTAAAAAAGAGACTTGAGTTGGAGTTATGACAATACAGATAAAGATTAGGAAAACATTTTAACACTAAGAATTATGAACTGTTACGTTGCCTTGGGAGGTTATGAAGCTTTCATAGATTTAGCACCTTCAATGGCAGATTCTGATGGTACAACTGCATAAGTAATGGATGATTTTTTTTAGGACAAGGAACAAAGTAGATGATCTGTTAAGACCCTTTCCTATTTTTGAATCAACCCCTGGGCCTGATTTCCTTATCTGACCTGAAAGGAGCTGACCGTGCTCTCCATGCAGGTCTAGCACTTAAGTAAATTCTGTTACTACACTTTGCCATTAAATTTCAAGGATATTTGCTGAATGCAAAGTGTGTTTCTCATTCATGTCTAGAGGCTCATTCACAGAGAATATAGCAGCCTTCTATTTTTCCCAGTTTCTCCATTCACTTAACTTACCTAAGTCTGTAGTCCTGTTTCCAGAAGATCATTATCAGTTCAGTACACTGAGTAGAACTACTCTGGAAATGAATCAGGCTTGATAGTGATTGCCTAAAAGGCACAGTCTTTGCAGAAGTTGGAAAGGACTGCCAAAATTACAAGCACATTTACATTATTAAGGTGTTAGCTACAATAAAGAACTCGATTTTTTTATTTTCAGCTGCTACAAAGGGATTAGGCAGTGGAGATTTCATTTATCCCCATTCCTTTACACTTAGTTACTGGACATGCATGACTCATTTTCTCTGTGTCAGACTGAAGAACATAAGCTCTGATTTGCAGAAAAGTTGAGTCTTCGTATGCGTCATTGGAATCTCTGATCCTTGTGCTTTCAACATATGAAGACTTATGCAATACTTAATATGTTGGAAAAATTGGCCAAGAATGTCTTAATTTTGACACCAAAAACTGATGGCTTGTTTTCTTTTACATCTGTGACTCTGTTGCTTGAAAGTATGCTCTCTTCTGGTAATTTAGGGAGCAGATACAAGTGGTAAGAATCAGAGATGAGCTCATGACAAAGAAGGGTAACCTTTTAAATTCAACATCTAACATTAAGTTGCCTATCACAGGCAGGGAAGGATACTAGCTTGTCTTACCATCAAAACCACTGTATCCTACAGAAGATTTTATACAGAAATTCATATACCTTTCTCTGAAAGATAATGTTTCTACTTTAACTTGCTGGAAGACCTGCACCAATGAGCAGATGTTTTTGGGAAATGCAGTGAAAAAGAAAGACGGGAATACATCGGAAACTAGATTTACTGCCATTCCCAGTTACCAACACTTTTGTGCTCCACCTATAAGATGGGAGAATTGTTTTGGGTGCTGGTTATGCTTATTATGAAAGTAGAGGTTTATGCTTAAGAAAATTATTTGCAGGTCACATGAAAATTATCCTGAACTGACATCTATCTAGGATTTTCTTCTTCCTACCCCTGTAGAAATTGTTGCCAAATATTCCTTTGAACTAAATTTACACAGAGCACAAGAATTACTTTACCTTTGTCTACTTCAGTGAGTTTCAATATGGTCCTTTAAAACTCTTATGATGGATACTGCTGACCGTTCAGGATTACACTCTGAAATGACATTTTTCATCTAGGAAATCAAAAAGTTTGATTTCCAGTATGCTGGAGCACATGGATGCTAAGTAGTTTGCCTGAGGAAGGACATGCTAGCAAGGGAAGCAGAGCCATAGGATTCTGATGAGCAGTTCCCTGCTACATGTCCTGGACAAAGCAATTGTTCTGATGCTTGTTACTGAGAACATAAAGCATAAGCTCAGTAATCAAAAGTATTTCTTCTTACAAGGAAAAGACCTTTCACAACTGTGTGCTAATTTAAGTTAGTTTATAGTCTCACTTCCTTCTTATCTGAACTGCCATTTATACTGACTAGAAATAGAAAGGTTTCATTTTTTGATGAAAATGTGTTATTTTAACACGTTGGGGGCGACAGGGCATTTGTGGGGTAAAAGACTTTCACTGTGTTATTTTATGAACACACGTGCATGTGCACACGTATTTATAAAAGCTTGATTTAACTCCCTGTTTTCTTCTGCTTCATTCTCTTCTGTAACTATGGCAGCAATTGTGTAAGAGATGGTGGTTATCACCAGCAGTGTTGCTATATTTTAGTGTTCAGAATCAGCCCTTTTTTTGTGAATCTTGGCTCCATTAGTACCAAGAAAGCTGTATCTTGTCAGATTTCTTGGCTGATGCTCTTCTTACCGTGACCTCTCACTTTGAGATGTGCCAGTGACATTGAGTTCTAGTGCAAAGCGCACTGTAAAGTTGTGGGATCACCACAACATGACACCACAACAGGGCTCTTTTAAGCTGAGAAGATTTTCTTAACTGATGGGTTAACAAGATGATAGACCAAAAATACACTGGGACAGATTCAGTTCTGTATGCTGGCCTCTCTGTGCCTCAGGAATTCAGTCGTATCTGGCCAACTGAAAATTCCCAGCAGAAGGCAGTGTTTAGTAGACATTATATTGGCATGGTCCTGAATCGTACCATTCTAGACGATACAATAATAAAACTAGAGGCTGGAGGGGATGAGACCTGAGTGCTACTGTGCTCCAGGTATTTCCAGCTGGCTACATGTCACCTTAAGACCATTGTCATCTGGTGTAGGTTGGACGTTTCTCTGAATTGCTCTATAATGCAAGCTGCCCTTGTGGCCAGTGCTGGTGGAGAATCAGAGTCGTAACCAAATCTTCCTGATCACTCTCTTTGTCTTCTGCACTGATCCACTCCTGGACATAGCAATGATTTGTCTCTGTGTGCTCAAGAGTTGCTTTCCAGACTATTGTAGCAGTGTTCAGTATAGCAAACCAAAGGTGGTTCTTATCGCTGGTACATTCTTCTCTATCAGAAATCTAGCAAATATTACTGGAAGTCCTTTTTAGCCATCATTATTCAGGCTCAACTTTACTGTTTCTTTTTCAGACATTTAAAATCTGAATAATGAAAGGAATAGTGCAAAGAGTTATAGAATATGATATCACAAATCAACAATAAATGGGAAATAGATATTTTAAACTAGAATTTTGTCCTAAATAGAGCTGTGCATAAAAATTGATGCAGAGTGAAAAACCAGAACAAATTCTTTCCCTGCAGAAATTTTATATTATGTTTCATGCAGCTGAAAAACATCTGTACAGCTGTTTATTTCATGAGAGGAAAATTGTGCTGTGTATGAAGCAAAGTGAGCCTAGAAGCTTTCAGAATTCAGAAAATGTTTGCTATATTACAAATATAAAGGTAGATCAAGATAGTACCATATACCTAGGTAAAGTGTTAGGTGAAGTTTGGATGTCAAAATCCAAATTTCTGTCTTGCAAAATAAAAATTTAGTTGAATTAAATTGTCTACATTCCTAAAACTACCCCAGTCCTGACAGCCTGCTTAACTCACATCTCTGCCTTTTTGGGAAAGAATGAAAATCACAGCATCTATATTAATAAATACTGTATTGGGAGTGTTCCTGGACATAATAACTCAGTCATCTAACTGTTAAATTGTTAGGGTTCCTAGTATGATTTTGACCTGAACCAGCTAGCACTATCCCAAACAATTGCTGAGTACAGCAAGGATTTCCAGAGGCCTAAGGTCATTCAGGGATTACAGACAATTTGGCTGCTGCTAGCATGTTTTGGAAGATGAGAATTTAGGAGCATGGATGTAGACTGCTCCATGCCAGTTGGACTCAGTGACAGAAAGCAGTCCCACGCTCATTTGATTTAGTAGTATATATGTAGCCAATGTGTTTTCTATCTATCTCCCAGAGAGACCTAGTTTGTAGGTGTTGTTGAGAAAACTAAACACTTCCCAAAATTTGGGATTTTCAGAAAATGAAGTTATAGTTGACACTTTATGCCCATCCACAATATTCCATTTTCCCCTCTCCCACTACCTTATCCTGGTGTAAAATACTGTTACCTCCTGACTGAGTTCCTGAGGGAATACCAGTCTGCATTCCCAAAATGTTACAACCCAGCACAACCCTCAAACCAGCCTTTAGGGGAAGAAGCCTTTAGCTGAAATGGGACCAGTCATCAATTTTTTTTTTTTTTGGAGTTGCATCCCAGAGGAGAGAATTTGTTCCATCTAAGAGAGAACATAAAGGCACATAGGCAGAAGTCTGACACATAGCCCAGAAAAAAAAAAAACAGCACATGATGGAAAGACTGGGGTTCCAGGCCTTGCTTCCAACACCATCCCTCTACTTTTGCAGTCACTGGGATGTAAGACAGAAGAAAAGATCTCACTCCGCTAATAAAAACTTTGAACACATAGGAGTTCGTCTTACCTTCACTAACTTTGTAGCTCTGGCTATGGGTGAGATGTGAAGCTGTGTCCATCTTTATTTAACTGAAAAAAAATCTTCACAGAAATAAGTAGTAAGAGGAAAGTGGGATGAAGTCAAGTGTCCAAAACCTCTTAGCCGTAGCAGGGTCTACAATGTTTGCAGCATAGAGCTGTTCAGCTTTGTATTATTTGTAATGAGGATACTGGCTTTTGTAGATCCAGAGTCACTTGTATATAGCTTACATCAGCGATATTTTTCTAATAAATATGACTAGGAGTTCAACACTTGATCCCTGCTTTTCCAGCTCTAATCAGTTGCCTTTGTTTTCTTTATCCATGTTGGGCTAAGGTAGATGCTGAGTGTCTACACCCAAACTTATAATCAGGTACTGATGCTTACTAAAGAAAGGGTGGGTGCCACAGACATTTCAAATTTAGTTTTAAAAATATTTTAAAAATGGTTTTTTTCTTTCTTTTAGAAAAAGACTTTAAAAGAAGATTTTTGATCTTTCTGATTTTAAAACCGAAATTAGGTCTTTCCATGACTCAACTGTGTTTTCACATGCAATGAAGAATTTTCTATTTGCATGTGTCTTTATTGAATAAATTTGTCCTGAGACTGCACATTTTCTTTTTTTTTATTTTCAGAGTGACACAAAGCACTCAATATGTTGGAAGTTTAAACTGTAGATGCTCATGGCAGTTCAAGTGCATGGGTTAACACTGCCGAACTATTCACCTTGGAATATTTTATGTATAATTTTACTGTTATCGTGTTCAACAGGGTGGTGGTTTGTCCCATGCAGCTAAAGCCTGGAGAGAAGGCAGCCTGCATTATGTATTATTCTTTCCAACAGACTTTTAGCTCATACAGCTTGACTGCAAACAAAAACCATAACCTAATTAGTACAGAAAAAAATGAGACTAATTTGAAACTGTTTCTTTAAATAAAATTTGCTATGCTAGCTGTACATCATGTCATACTCTTCACAACATGATAGCCTTATGTGTACTATCCATGTTTTTGAGTTTGACCCAGATGAGGGTGGTTGCTTAGCTGCAGCCTTGGGGCCCCAGGGATGGGCCAAAATAGGCAATAAACATGCATCTCTGTCTCCTTGGTCCCTTGAACGACTTTGTATCATTGAATCTTTGGTTTGAGAAGGAAAATAAATTCTGAAATAGGGTCTCCTGGATTTCTTCACCCAGCTCTGACTGCAAATAGTAATAAATTAATGTATTTACTGTATTGCTGAGGCCCACTTTCATAAGTGTTTACTCTGTGTTTCCAAGAAAAAAAGTTGTACAAGTCGTTACTATGACAACCACTGGCTCTGAAAAAGCATTTAGCTTTATAACCTTTTGATTCTCATTTTAATCATCCTCCCAGATTTTGTTGTGATCTTAATTTAACTTTGTGTGGTTTTGAGGATTTCTCTACTGAAAGAAATGGTTCCGTTTGAAATGCACTACTTTGTACGTCTGTGGTGATGGTCATATTGCAAGTGGTGACAAGTGTATTGCAGTCTCTGAGTATACAGTTTGTACCTTCCTCTGATCAGATGGGATGCAGAGGAATGTGATAGTTGCTGGGATTAAAAAAGAAAAGGAATTTAATGTCTCTAGCAGACATCTATTGCATATATTTTATTCTGATGGTAGACTGTAGAGCTTTTGAAAATCCTCTCTTCAGGAGATTGTATTTCTTTTAATCTCAGTTCTGTGCTAACTTGCAATGTTTCACAGGTGTGACCTCACAAGCACTAGTCCTCTATCCTTGAAAACCAACAAAACCAAGTTGGAAATTCTGATGGTGAGCAAATACACTGCTGGTTTTAAAGGTATGCAAGGATTCCAACATTTAGTTCTTAAGCCAGAACCCATTTTTAGGGCTGAGTGGTTTTATCCTTGCTGGTGACCAGTAGTTCTGGCCACGGTGGTGTCCTTACTATGGGTCAATGGTGGGATTACTCAGGCTTCCTCTGTGATCTGTTCTCTTCCTGGAGATGCCTTGGGTAAACACCTTCTCATCAGCAGATGATGTAGACCTCTGTTGTTGCTTTATGGACCTGTTTTACTGGTAAGTTTAAGCCATTGTTGAGAGACTACTTCTGACTGAGAGGTAGATTATTCCTCTGAAGGGATGTGCTTCCCATGTATCCATGTTTTCTTGCATGTCTTCACTGTCTTTTCCTGTTATCATCTTACAACTAAAATCTTATCAATCAGGAAACAAGGAGACAGCATAAGAGTTTGTTCTCTCTCTTTGCTATTTGCGCATTGGGTAACTCAAGGAAACCAAACGCCTGTCCCTCCAAAGCAGTTTCTCTGAAATCCCCGGTAGTGCCTGAATAAAGGTCCATAGGTATGCTCCAAAATGTTTAACAGAGTCCTTTAAAAGACTCATCAAAAGCTTCTCCCAGCAGATTCCTTCTCCAGTAAGTGAGCTTCATACCTCCTAGTGAGCTTTTAAGAGCCAACTCCTTTAGCATGAGTAAAACTTCTCAGAAGTCATTGCTCACTAAAGATCTGCAATCAGACATTTATCACGTGTCCCTCACTGACAACTTCTTGAATCCAGCAATCATGAACTCAACCTCTTCCACAACCAAAGACTTTCTCAAAGGGAATCCATGGTGTTATCAGTCAAAAAACAAGGTGAGATTCGGACAGTCACATTCAGCCTAAGTAGGTGAGGCCTTGTCGTGGGTTTACCAGCCCCGCCCCGGGGTTGAAAAATAGTTAATTCCAGGTAGACTTCTGGAGCAAAGCCAATCACAAGTTTTAGTAATGCCTCTGTGAATGACATATTTAAGAAAACGGAAGAGAAGATGAGTTGCGCGGAAGAAATTCCAGCCCGGAGGAGAGCGGAGGAGAACAAGAGATAGCAATGAAAGGAGAACAAGAGATAGCAGTGAAAGGAGAACAAGAGACAGCAATGGAGCCTCCAAGGTCAGTGTAGCAGGAGGGGGGAGGAGAGGCCCGGGGGAGCCTCCTCTCTCCCTCCAGCAGGAGAAAAGACTTAAAAACTAAAACCCCTGCCACCACTGGAAAATTATTTGGAGTGAAGAAACCCTCTGGCAGCTCATGAAAGAGCCTCTGCCAGAGCAGAGGAGTGCGTGGAGGAAGCTGTAACTCTGTGGTCGGCCTGAGATGAAACAGAGTCTTGCTGGAGACCTGTGGCCCTTGGAGAGAGAAACCTGTGCTGGAGCAAGTGTCCTGGGTGGGACATGTGATCCCAGTGAGGGATTTATGCTGGTGTAATTCATTTGTGAC
>VXAY01004412.1:502806-527545 GCA_013399855.1 Oxyruncus cristatus | reverse complement strand
TTTAGTTTTTATCCTGCTACTAATAAATTTAATATTATTCCTCCATGTCAAGTCTCTTTTGTCTGTATTAAACTTCTCTCATCTCATAGCAATTGTGTAAAAGGTTTGAAAAAAATTAGCCCAGAGTAAACCCACAACAGGCCTCTTCTCATTGCTCTGGAGGAACATATCCACATACCGTTTTTGGTATGTATTTACTCAAAAATTGACAACAACCTCTGCTGAGTTTTGTTTTCCAGTCTGGGAACACATCAGCATCATAGCTACTGAAACTAAAATGCTTAGGTAAAAAACAAATGGGAATTTTATTAAGTGAGAGTATAGCTTCAGTAGAAAAAAATCTCATTTTTCTCCTCAGGTCATAGAAATACATGGGTCAATGTTTCAATAAAATTGACTTATTAAAGGCCTGTCTGATGCAGATTGATGGTTTTCAGATTTTGGGACTATGATCCTCCCAAAAATGGAATAGTATAAAAGACAAAATATATCGCGGAAAAAATTGTCGCTACTTTCACAAGTTTTTTCACAACTTTTTCACAAGTTTTTTGAAACAAGTTTCAAAAACATGATCAAAATTACAGCATACTTGGGCCAAAATACAGTGTATGCAAATATGTACGGTGGGTATATATGTATATATATATATGTAATAATTTTAAGTCATGAGTAAAATTCTTGGAGACCAGCACCCTCACCCCCACCTACCTCATGTTTCACTGTGAGGCTGTTCTCCCCATCGTGGTGTCTGGCTGCTTCTGCAGCTCTCTAACCTGAAGGAGCAGGACCCTCTGCAGCAGCTGCATGGGGAGCTCAGGACCCAGCTGTGCTTACTGGTCACAGCCATGCCAGGTCCCTCAGCAGCCGTACCTTGGAGAGTTTTTTTAATGAAGTTGCCCCAGTAGTAACAGCTTGATTTAAAATACATGGATAATGAAACTAAAGTCATCATGGGAGAAAGTGGCTGGCTGGATTTAAGTGTCAGAAGCTAAATCAGTTATATTCTCGGTTTACACAGAAAAAGAGGAAAGCATGAAAGCATAGCTCATCACCTTTGTAAATTATTGGCTCTCTGTACCCCTTGGTCAGCCAGACAGGGAGGCAGCTAACTCTGCTGAGAGCATTTACACCCTAGCCATGTCCAGAGGAGTCTGCTCAACCCAACACAGATTTCACATCTCCCCCCCTGCCCCGCCCCATTTTAAAACAGTCGTCTACACACACATATATGCATAATACTGCATGGACTCACTGTTTTCTCTGGGAAGGGATCTTCTGATGCAGAGACCATCTAATAGTAATCATCAGCTACTTGTTGAAGGCTTAGCGATCAAACCTGGAAACCAGCTTGCTTGTACAATGCATTCTGGCTTGTGCTCCCTCAGTTAGATTAAGTTTTGGTGTTTTTTGAGTTATGCAAACAAGCTGTCATTTGCTAGAAAAAAAATAATTATGACCAGATTTTCACAATTCCCCCATCACAACCTAATTAAAATCCTTAATTGTATATAAATGAATGGGCTCAGTGCCCTGGTCTTTCCTTTCCTCTTTCTTGGCTTTCCCTGCATTAAGTTGGAGAAGCCACCAGTGCCTAAGCAGTGTGTTGATTCAGTTTGTCTCTTTGTAAAGGTTGTTAAAATGACCTGCAAAAGCAGATGTGACTGTCTTTTGTCTGAGGCGCTTACCTGAGTTGCTATAAAGCTACTTGATGTTCATGCATTTGTCACTATTGATTTAGGCTGAATGTACTGTTTTATTTACATATATACGTATGTTTACAACAAATAATAAACAATTAATGCCATATGCCAAGTCTCCAAATTGTCTATTTGGCTAATGTTGTTTGTTTCATGAATTAGTGGATATTTATCTGCATTTATTGCATTTTTTTAGATAAAAACATTACATTTTTAAGTGTTAGAATTTCCATTTTAGAATGAAAGAAAAGAAAAACTGGTATTAAAATACCCTTTTTAAATTATGTCTCCCAAAGGAAAATGAATTAAGGATTCTGGAAAATGTTTCAGTCCCTTTCTTGTACAATAATCTAATCCTGAAGGATACTCTTTGATTCCCTTCTATAATACTTTGGTTTTTTCCTTCTTGTTATTTTATTTTACTTATTCCCACAGCCAGCTTCAAATGACCTCAAGAACACAGGGCAGCTAAAAGATTGCTTAAACTTCTTAATACTTTTAATCCTTACTTGTTATAATTTCATTACCGAGACAGATTTTCTCTCTGGGCCTCATATTAAATCACTTTCAAGTTGAAACAAACCAGAAATCCTTTCAACTTAACAGAGCTTGTATTCAATACGAGTTAGTCAGATGTAGCACAGAGACTGTAGGACGTTGCATCACATGCTTCCTGGATTTTAATACAAGCGAGCTTCCATCAGTGTTACATATGATTTTACCTTCATAGAGTATCTATTTTTCAAGAGCAAACATGAGTAAGTGTAGTTTTTGAAGTGTATGTATATGCATGTGTGTAAATGTGTGTGTATCTGTACACAAGCAGACGTAGATTTCTATGCAATATATATACCTTTGCTGATACTATAAGCTCTGGAATTGTAAGACCTTATTTGTTGTAATAAGAATGAGTTCCTAATACAATTTTTCTTTCATGAAACTCATTCCTTACCTCATCAACTATTAAAGAAAAAAATTACTTTTTTCCAGGACAGCTGTTCAGTTAACTTCACAGTATTATTTGAAAGTGATAAATTACTAATTTTCCTGGGAAAGATATGGTGAAACAAGAAGGATTTGAATTCAGCAGTAAATAGGAATTGTATGGTGAAATTGTGACTTCTTCACAGTGGAGATTTGATGTGTTTGCCATCCAGTTTCATTCTGAAGCTTTTGTATGGAAATGTTTCTGAGAATGTGAGTTTCACCTACTCAGCCTTCGTGGTTGATCAAGACAACATGCTTTACCTAGCTTTGTGATACCCAGAGGCAGTGGGTTCACAGGGTTCAGGTCAAGTGCTGATCTTAATCAAAATTGCATTCTGCTAAGGAAAGGCTGAGGAAAAAGGTATTCAGGAAGGGTTGAATTCAATGAAAACTTAAGGGGATTCATTTGCTGGAGCAATCCCTGAGGAAGGGGAATGTCAGGAGTTGAAACTTCCAGCAGCAGCCTGTAGGGAAATTATTTTTATGGAGATTAATAAGGTACTCAGATAACAATCACCTGAAGATAAATTTTAACTGAGGGCTCCTGTCCCCCAGCACAGCTTGTCTTGTCCACCTCTGACCTCCTCTGCCATCACCCCTTCCTGTGTAGGCTCTTGGTACTGATGACTGCAGAGGCTCTTATTGTCTCACCTATTGAAAATCCAGTTTTTTAAAAAATGTAAAACTGTAGCAAGAACCTTAAATTTCCGGTGAACTGCCTGGGGCTGATATCTATCTCCCCCTGATGCTGAGGGTGCTACTGCCAAAGGCTGGTGCTGCAGGGATTTTCAGGAGGGCAATGCTGAAACGTTACTGTAGCGTACTTTTCTGGTCATCTCTGACCTCGGGCTGCAGCTGGCGTAGCTTGCTCTGCCTCTGAAGACTGGCTGTACTGGGGCGCTGTGTCACAGTGGAGATCTCTCTGAGCTAAACTGCTTCCAGAATTGAGGCCATATTTGCTAGTGAAGTCTACAGCTGCAAGAGAAATGCAAATCCCTGCAGCCCTATACTCTCATCTTGGCAGAAGAAAAGCCCTTTCACCTTTAAAATACATTACAAGAAATGGGCTCAGATTAAATCCCTCGATCCAAACCCACTGAACTTTCAGAATGATTGAATCCAGACTCAGTCTTCTCTGGTTGGGCCCCTCACTGATATCTGTACATCACTTATAAACACACACAGGTGCTCTGTGAAAAATGAGGGAACCTTAGGTCTGTTAGCAAATATACTGATGCACCTTTTAAGGGATTTCCATCCACTCAGCCATTGCATCGAAGCACCAATAAGAAAAGTCCCTTCTTAAATGCTATCTGTTGGTTTCTTACGTCTCTATAACTTAAAGGAGGCCAAAGAGATCCCTTTGAAAATCTGAAGCATAAAAATTGTTTCCAGGCTGAAAAATTCTATGCCAAGTTCCTTTTGTAGTCTAAAATCTAGGGAAAAAAGGGAATTTTAATGAAATCAATAACCAACTATTAAGTTTAATGGTATTGGTAGGCGTTGCTTTCATTTACCTATTGGGCTTGAATTACGAAAACTCAAAGGAATTAATGACTGCAAACTCTACATAATAGATTCAGAAATTTAATTTATGTTTGTGGATCAGGTCCTGCAGTTTCCTCATAGGCAAAGCTACTGTGAAGGTCAGTGGATTTCTCCTGGGTTGAAGGCAGTTAATAGGGCTTAATAGCATATGTTGAGAACAAAAAAAAATTCTAGCATTCTGAATATCTAAAGAATACTGAAATTTCTTGTTCTGTTTTGTGGGTTTTTTTTTGGTTTGGTTTAGTTTGGTTTTTTTAGTTTGTTTTTTTTTTTTCTTTCAAATTAAGCTATCTAACTCTTTCACTCAAATATGAATGTACTTCCTCTGCTTTAGTGAAGCCAGTGTATTCTCACTCAGAATATTAAAATTTAATTAGAGACTGGTTTTTGTTCATCTTCTGCACATGCCAAAGAGCATGACAAATGTTTCCATATAAGAGCCTCCTTCAGTCCCATCACCCTCAAGTAGCAGGCCCACAGCTGGAGTATTGTGGTGGTGTCGAGAAGCACCGGAGTCAGACCAGGAGGACTGGGAGCTGTGATCAGCAGCAGGATGGCTGTGCTTGTGCAACTGCTGCAGCTCATCAGGCATGCCACCTGGGAGCACTGATTACCCTCTCTGTGCTCAGAGCCATGCCAAACCATGGATGGGCTGCTGGCACCCAGCTGGTGCCACGCCAGGGCCCTGTGCCCAGCTGAGAACAAGAGTTGCTTTGCTGGGAAGTAGCTTCGTACATACTGGCCTTGCAACTGGATTAAGTGCCTGAAGACAGCTGGGATGAAACCAGGCTGGGGAATGTCCGTCCTGGTTGCAGCAGCTACCATGGTGCTTATTTTCTGACCATGCCTCCTGGGTCAGGCTTTGTACAATGTATGTCCTATATCTGGTGTTATAATTTTTTCTGCTCCCGTGGCTCAGAATTAACTCTTACACTGCAAATATATGTTCTACACATTGAAGGATATTCCGAGCCTGGGATGTCTAAAGCCTTTCTCTAACAATTTTGTGTGAATGGGCAACCATTCTACATTTGTGCCTTCTGGCAGTCAAGTAATATGAGCACAACTATACAGGTCATTGGAATCAGTTTTTCATTTGAGGGAGAAGTTTGATCTCCATCCAATTAATACTTAATTTCATAGATATTAAACAGTAATTTTTTTTATGGCTCCAAATTTGTGTCTTTCCTCTCCCAAACGTATATCTTAACATAGAGTTGCCCAGCTTCACTTCTTACTCCCTCACCAGCTCTGTGTGAAAGTATTTTCTCCAGTCTTTGAGTTGGATTTGTTGTTCTTTCCTTCCACCTTCCCACCGTTTTGCCGTCTTTCTAAAATGCGCACCAGAGCATTGTGCATCACTCTAAAATGAATAGGGCCTGTGCTGTATGAGGGATAAATTAATTTCCATAATCCCATGGTTTCCCCCCATAGGGCATTTGTTCCCTCTATATGTAGAAGGATTGCATTTGCCCTTTTATTGTAGATTGTGCACAAAGTTCAGTCTCAGCTCTCCACCTGCTGATTCATCAGTACTTTTCAGGCACTTGTTTCTGGGATACTGTCTTTGCAATTTGTGGGTCTGACTTAAGGCTGCTGTTTTTAGAAGCTGACGTTTTTCTGTTATCATAATCAAAATGTACAGCTGCTTTTATTTGTATCTCATAAATTTGTTGACTACCATCTGAAATAATATAAGTTCCTTGGAACCTCACTAAGAATAACATAATGTAATTATGATACATTTTGGAATCTTTCAGATCTCTCATTCTTAACACATTTCACACGTGCTATTGTGTTGATTTTGAGACTTTTCTACAGAAGATGAAGAGTAAGCATTTTATTATGTCACTGCTGAGAAAATTAGCGAATCCCTTAAGTCAGCATGATCAATTGATTGGTGGACACATTTGTGTTTTTGTTAAATTACTATTCACTAATTCTTTGGTAGATTCCTGATCACTAGAAGTGAAAAAATCTTATTAGCTTGCTCAACCAAGTCCACTGACTCATTAAATGCATGTATTAATCTGATACCACAGACTAATGCCTATAAATAATTTATCGTAGAGAATTGCTCTGAAAGCAAATCCATATGGTATAAAGAGTAGGACACTGCAGCTAACCTTTAGCCTTTTACATGCTTCGTGATAAGATTATCAGCTTTTTTAAGATGTACCAGTGATTCAGATATAACCATTGCTTTCACTGACTTCTAACCAAAAATTTGTCTACCAAGTAGAAAAAAGGGAGTTTATGGGCTAGATAAAGTAGCAGTTTTATTTCAAGCATGTGTTTTTATTAGACAGGGCTAATAAAATCTTCAATGGATTTTGTGTATTCTTGTAGAAATCTGTAAATGCCACCCAAAATTATGAATTAGAGGTGATTAGAGTTAATGGGCTACTCCAAAGGAAACTTGAAACTAAAAGGTCTTTTTACATGTGATTTAAATTATTTTGAAACATTAGTATCAGAGAGAGAGGGAGCCTGCAAAGGACAGAGGAAGGCTTAGATTTTTGGATGTTCTATGTGAAGGGGGTACAGGAGGCTGACTGAAGCCAGTAACCTTACAGCAATTTCTGGTATCACCTGTATTAAATCAGGAAAGGCTGGGGAATTATCAAAGAGTTTCTGATTTGCTTACAAATATTTTTGTTTACTCATATTATTGTTTCTTCTTTCCCCCTTTCTTAAAACCAGCCTAGGCCCCTGTCCTAACCCTGTGTGCTACACCTGAATCACTTTCCAGCTTTTAACATTGTTCTGCAGGGAATGAGTAATTCTTTGATTAATTGGGAAATCCAGGTCTTACAGTTCTGGTGAAAATGAAAAAATATGGAAATCAAAATTCCACTGATGAAGAAAAAACATGTTTTCTGAGCAGCTACGGTCTAAAAGCAAAACACCAGGGAGCTGACAAAGATGAAAATATTGCATTAATTGAAACAAAAGCAAATATTTACAGAAATAAATACAAATTGGTAGTTGCAGGTTATCATGACTCTAAGTTGTCCTAGAATTTCAATATTATCTTCTTAACCAGAGAAATAAAATGTAGTTATAAAATCAACAGGACAAGTTTTTAAAAACCTGGCATGAAAATCTATCTAGATATAGTGTGACTGACAGAAAACATGCTGAGTTGGAGTTTGCTTTCAACATTTGTGTGGCTGCCAGAGTACTATACTCAGAGATATTTAGGCCAGAAGGGACATTAGATCATCTAGCCTGACCTTCTGTGTATCACAAGTCATTGCATGTTACCTAACTGCTCCTGTATTGAGTACATCTAATCTAGCTTCAGCTGCCATCACTGGTTCTTGTTAAACCTTTCTTTTCTAACTTACAAAGAAAGTCTTTGAACGATTACTTTTTTTTTTTTTTTAATTTCTTAGTCCTGATTTTCAAGCTACAGAACTTTCATCCTTCATTTTTTTGTTTTGAAAGTTTATTTCCTTTTAATGGTCACAAAGTGAGTTTATAATGGTATTAAAACTTCAGTACAAACACACTGGGACACCGAAAAAAATATAAAATACGATACTTTGGCAGAGCAAATTTGCTTCCAATTGTGGCCTGAAGCAAATGTTCCCAAAAAAGTAAGGACAGGACAAATGTTTTCCTGAGTATTGCCCCAGATTCCTACTAGTTTCAGGTTAGGAGATTTCCCAAGTTTGTTGTGTTGTTTCTCTTTATTCCCAACAGATCTCTCTTCCAAATCCTGTCCCAAGACAGTTTTGAACAAGGGGCTCCACAGATTTTTACCTTGTGTATCAGGACTCCCCTTCTTTTGCTGACTTTGAAACTGGCTCCTGTTAGCTGTACTAGATGGTTCTCAGTAGAAGAGATGGAAAATTGCAGATCCCACTTCGCTCAAGATTCTGGTGGACCATGGCCATAATACCCCTTAATTCATCTCTATTCCAGGCTGCAGGGTTGACTCTTCTCAGCCATTCCCCTCCTGGAAGCCATACCATACCTTTGGTCACTTCCATCACCCACCTCTAAACCTTTGCCATTTCTACTACATGCTTTCTGAAAACGACAACTGTAGACAGTATTAAAGAAACACAAGTTTATACAGCTGCATAGCTATGTTTGCTCTCCACTCTTTCCCTAATAACTCCTAACT
This sequence comes from Oxyruncus cristatus, assembly GCA_013399855.1. Classification (NCBI taxonomy): domain Eukaryota; kingdom Metazoa; phylum Chordata; class Aves; order Passeriformes; family Cotingidae; genus Oxyruncus; species Oxyruncus cristatus. The sequence continues at coordinate 519,178 of VXAY01004412.1, read as the reverse complement.
TTCCATTTACTTTTTTGATTGCTAGGAAGAAGTTGTTTTCATAGAACATAATCCCAAGGTCTTTCTCTTGAGTGGTAATAGTCAACTCAAAGCCCATTATTTTATGTATGAGGTTAAGATTACTTTCCCCATATCACTTTACATGTATATCCATGAATTTATTCTACTGTTTTGTCATTTGCTCAGTCTCACAAGATCCTTCTGCATTATCTCAGCCTGACCATACAAATATTTCTATACGTGTTTTACTTCCCACAGTGTGGAGTCACACTGACATGAAGGGAACAAGCTTTGTATGCAAAAGTCAGCACTTTCAGAGCTGCACACATTTGACCAGCTTGAACTATGGCTAGAGAAAAGCAACGTGGTTCAAAGAAGCTGCCAGCTCACGATGCAGCCTCCAAAAGTAATTTAACCTAACCTGCCAGTGACAACATAAGCATAGGTAAATTTATTGTGCCTTGAGGTCTACAGCGCACAGAATGTTTGTACTGTGTGAAGAAAGAGCCAGGCTGCTCACGGTGCTACATGACAGAAGGACAAGAGACCATGCATATAAATTAAAATAAGAAAGGTTCAGACTGGATACAGGGAGAAACTTTCTTCCCTGGGGCCAGGGGGACAGAGGTGCAGGCTGTCCAAGGAGTGTGTGGCAGCTCTGATCTGGGGGGTTCCAGCTCCAGGAGGGCACAGCCCTGAGCAGCCTTGTCTGACCTTGGTGCTGAGCTCATCTGACCTCCCAAGCTTGAGCTCTTCTGCAACCCTAAGATATCAAATGCACACTAGTACATGTTATAGTTAGCTTGAAATCTTCTTTCAGAGGTAAAACTAAATACAAGGGCATTTTTTTCCTTTTTTTGGTTTTAATAGACTGATATTGAAAGAAGTGATTATCACCCACTTTCCAAATGGTCTGGACTAAAGGGATCACTGGTTTAGACTTGATTTAGAATTATGAAGAGTAAAGCAGAGGGCAGAGCTTGAGAATAGCGCTGTGAAATGTAACTAAATCGCTTCTTTTTTTGTAGTTGCCCTATATCTGGCCCATTTTGATTCCGAGTGGACAAACCAGCTTTTTCCTGTTGGTACTTGTCTGTATAGAAATACCCTACATCCAACTCACTATTTGAGAAAAGGGTAATTTCAAATTAACCTTTAGGATCTTATGGGAGTTCTTAAATTTTCCCTTCTAAGAAGTGGTTCAAATTGGATAAAAATATTTACTGGACTTCAAAGCAATAGGTATTTTCTGAAAGGAAAAACAGATATTTTTTTCCCCAAGCTTAAGAGCATAGTTTCTCTGTTGCTAGTGAAACATGATTGTGACCAGAGAAGGGTGGACATGCACACAGATGGCATAACAAAACTTCCTTTTCACCCCAAACAGCTTTGAAACAAATATCAGATGGAAAAGGCAGAAAAAGAAAGGCAATCTATTTGTACGGTGTCTCATTTAGCTGCTTTCTCAGGCTAGTTGGGACGGCTCTAACCTACTTTACACTGATTAGAAAAGTCTGAATAATTAGCTGCACTAGATACAGCTTTCCTCATTGCAGACCTTTGCATGTTTTTGAAATTCATAGCTTGTCTTCAGTTGTTTGTGCCCCTGAAGTCGTCGCACAGTCATCCCTGGATCTGAGGAAAGGACAGGGAGAGGCAATGGGTGTCTTTCATAACCAAGCAAGGGTGTTCAAATACAAATCCCTGAGTAGAGTGCTTCTCAGTCCTCAATGTGAAGGTATTACTGAGGTATAAAAGTGTTGCTAAACTGTGGGTAAAAGCTGTTGGGGGGCAGGTTCCCACCTTGCTGGCAGTTGGTCAGCCCAAAGTTTGGAAAAGTTCATGGAAAAGGAGTGACTATCATGAACACTTTGATTTTGCATGTGTGAAAGATGATCATAAACAGAGAGAAAATTAGGGGGTCCCCTGTGTGGGACCAGGACCATGTTTCAGTGCTATGGGGCTCTATAGTCTCATGGGAAAGGATATGTGGATATCTTCAGTAAAGTGTTTTATTATAAGGCTGCAGAAGGTGCTGAGGCAGAAGTTCCCTTTACCCAGCACTGACATGTCATCAGGAAAGCAACTAGAGACGGTGAACAGAGCAGGATCTCCCATGCTGCTGGATGTGGATCTGAGCCCCCTATTCACTAACGCTGCATCACAGGCTGTGATGGAAATAGGAGGGGAAGGGGAGAGGGGACAGCAGACATGTGTGGAATGAACCTAGCACTCAGCCCAGAGACTTGGGTACTGAATTAAAAGACTTCAGTGAAAGTAGTGGTGGGATGGGTGTTTTATTTACTAGCTGTGTAAATCCTTGGTCTGCCTTTCCAGCATGATGCCAGCCCTAGTTTTTCTAGGACATTTTATATTCTAATTCAAAGCTTGTAAATACAGAAATACTTACTTGGAAATGTTGATGCACAGGCAGGTGCCCAGTTTTCATAGACACATAGAATGGTTTGGGTTGGAAGGGACCTTAAAGACCATCTGGTTCCAACCTCCCTGCCAGGGGCAGGGCACTTACCATTAGACCAGGTTGCTCAAAGCCCCATCCAACCTGGCCTTGAACATTTATGGGGATGGCATTCACAACTTTTACCCAGATTCCTATGGGAAGTATACTGATCTTAGGATGGTCGTTATTTTTAAGTGAAATATTCGAAAATTTGAACCTGACTTTTTTTTTGCTGGTAGGAGGAACACAGCTATAGAAATAATACTAAATCTATCCATGTCCTAAATCCTAAAAAATATTTGTTGTGGTATGTACAACCAAAGTTTTCTGATGAGATTTTAATTCAGACCCTAGTCTAGGAAGAAGTCTGGCCCCATTTCTGGTTGCTTCTTATGTGCAAACCTAAACAGTCTGGTTTCTATTGTATCCCAAAACGTAGTGGTTTGTTTTCAATTTTGCTATATCTTCACATCTGCAGAAATATTACATCTTAAGTTGCATACATCAGATATATACAAGACTTTTGGTTCACAAAAAACAAGCTTTGGGAAGTATCATTGCAGATTCTGATTGCAAAAAAAGTTTAATTATTATGCATTTGAATAGAGAAAAGTAAGAAGTTACCCAGTTTAGTTTTGGGTCACTACTGAATTTTTAAAGAAATTTGCTTTTGAAGTTACATGTTTGAGAAAGTTATCAAGAAAATAGTTCTTATGCTGAAGCAACAATAAAAATGAGTAAAATAAATTTTGAATTTGCTTTCTGTGAACTTTACACCAGAAAAGTAGTTACTTGTAACCCCTCAGAAAAAGAAAACATATCAACTGGTAATTTTAACTTTCAACCTCAATTAAGGTAAAACAGGATGACAAAATCATGCTCTGGAATGATGAATACATTATGTAAAATAAGAATCTCTATTATGAACAGAAAAAATCCAGGCCTATCAGATGACAAGTCCAAGGAAATCCAAGCTGCTTGTAAGTGAAGTTTGTGTGAAGAAGAAAGAATTCGGTCATTTCTCTGTGCACACAACTGATGTGCATGTGATGTAGTCTAACCAGTCTGGAATACATTTAGTTGGATGTGCACATTGCATCTCTGGAGTGTGCACATAATGAACTCAATGCCTCCTGTATCACCTGCAATGCATGAGTTTGCACAGGGTGCATGCCACATGTGGCTGTAGTTCCATGTGAGATTCTCACCTCTGGGAACCCCAAGAGCAGAAAAGAAGAAAATTTTTACACCAGTGTTTTACTGTAGTGAGAACATACAAGCAATATATTACTTCTTTTTTCAGGGACTGTATTGTATAGTTAACACTTCAGTGGAACTTTCTGTTGATGCTCATCAACCCACTTTTTCTTCAGGCAGACTCACATCAGTCCTTTAGGATTTCCTTCTTGCATTAGTGTGGCTGAACGAAGAAAGACTCTTACATTAAACTGTTTAGTTACAGAAATCTGCATACCTGTCATCAGTTAATTTTTTCATCGTTTATTCTGCTAACGAACATGAGATATGCTGAAGCTGCTTTTCAGTTTCTGTTTTGTTTAGCTTGTGCTTCACACAACTGGGAGCACTGTAGCTACTTTTTCTAGTTAAATGTTAATACTGAACAATCAAACATGCTTTGCAATAGAGAAACAAATGATTTCCATATGCATACAAAATCCCTAAACAAATCCATCAAATATGTTGTCTCAACTATTTCTCTTCCAGCACTGAGAGAATACTGGCACAGAGTTAGTATACAGCATCTGGTTAGCTGAGAATACATAATATCTCTGAAGTTTTAAAACTTTTTATTTGAAAAGTGAGTCTTTCCCACAAAGTATGAAACCATCCATGGCTTTTGACTATGATACCGATCGCCCAGACTTTTAGTAGACTTAACAAGTAGACTTACATGCAGAAGGTAGCAAACACTTTCAGTGCTGGCAAAAATGGATATTTTTGTAATTTGTTTTTTGATAATTAAAATGCCATTTTAGGTATTTGTATTTAATGTCATAGATGTATAATTTATGATCCCAAGGCTAGAGAAAATGGCATGTCATTTGCTAAGTAGGCTATATTTTTTAATTTATAAGTGTTCCTGGTCTAGCTCTAAATAGGAGCTCTTGGCATTGCTGAAGGCAATAGTGAGATTCCCATAGACTTCAGCAGCAGTTGGCCTCTATTTCACCATAGGAATTTAAGACTGGATTCCAAACGAGATCTAACTCTAGGTCCAAAATTTAGATCCTTAAAATCTCTGCTCAGATGCTCTCTAGGCACCTACATTTATGATTTGTTAAAATCCTCCATCTGTCTATAAAATTCTCCAGCTGTCTATTACCTTTGGAGTGCACTAAACTGTTTGGTGACTATTTAAGACCCACTCCTCAAAAAGAATCACACATAAGTGTTCTCCAAGTTCCTTTACCCACACTGCTCAACCTGGTAGCAACTGCAGGGGAGAGCTGAAATTTGATAGACTGGGTTGTGTATGTGAGGGTAAAGGTCCTTTCCTCATCTGCTGCTCCACTCCTCTTTGTTGCTATTTCTCTCACTTTTTCAAGATGTTGTAGCTCTGGCTTAGGGTCATCTGAGCATGGTTTTGTGGGGTCTGACTGATGAAAGGACAGAGAAACAAAGGAAGAGCCCAAGGAAACATGGTGCTGGGAAGACTTCTGGTTTCTGCTTACTCCCTTTGCTCTGCTGCATGTGTTTTATTCCGGGAGGTTTAATCTAAGACTATGCACACTGTCCTTGGAGCAGGGACAGAAAACTTTGCCTGAGCCTCTCTGATGAATGTTTGCTAGACTGCAGAACTGCACTAACAGCAGCTCTCTCTCCCTTGCCAAATTTTTATTTAATTATTCCCTGTAAAGCAAAGCAGCTTCCTGTCTCTGAGTACCCAGAAACTTGGCAGTTAATAGTTCAGGCGTTTTTGCAGACAAAGTGTGAATTCAAAGCACCTAAGGGATGGAAGAGGAATGAACTTTTGGCTCCCAGCCTAACTGTACCTGTGGTTCTACTGGGAAAAAGTGGCTTTCGCAGTGCTAGGAGTGTGCCTGGAGGACTGTCTTGCCAGACAGAAGTGCTGCGCTGATGCAGGGCCCAGAGAGCTTCTCTCCATCACCCCACCACTCTGGACTGAGCTGCTGAAGCACAGGCACTGGGCACCACCTGAGCAGAGATTAACAGTGGGGAGTTATGAAGAAAACATGTTTGTGGAGAAACAGCACTGTGTACAGGGAGCTGTGGGGGGAAATCCTGCTGGAAGAGATGGTTGGGGTGCCAGCTAATGCTTACCAGACTGTTAATTCTTTTTATTTCTGACCTTGTCGAGATCCCAAGGCACCCAAAAGACAATGTTTGGAAACTATGCTGTAAGCTGGTACCTTTAAAGAGCAAGCAAACAATGAACCCATGGTCTAATTACACCAGGAATTTTCCAGACTTTTCGACTGTTATGTAAAACATTTTGCCTCCCTGATAACAATTATAAACTCCTTAACTAGACTGATTTACCCAGGAACAATAAAGTGTAGTCTAAATTTATGTTATTGAAAGGAAAGCAGCTCAGGGACTTGCTGTTCAAAGGGAAATTTGTAGTGCGGTTTAATACAGAGCTAAAATTAAAAAGAAAGAAAAGAAGTCTGTGTTTTACATTAAGCCAAACCTTTTTGATAAGAATGCTGGCCTGGAGCAATTTAAACCATGAAAAATGAACTCCCTGAGCACTCCTGTCAGAGTCCAGTGATGGAAGGATCCCTGTAAGTTCTTAATCTGCCTTTCTTCATGGCAGGACAATATAGTTCTATAGAAAGGAAGGTCAAGGAACTGAACCCCCACAGTAGGTATCCAAAAAAGCAATCAAGCTAAACTAGCAGGGAGTGGATTCCAGCTGAACTCTGTAGTGTGGAGCTTTTCTCTTCCACCACAGGTACCTTATAGAAGGGAAGATTCCTGGGACTAGTGGTTTAATTTCTCTGGCTACCATGCTAATCACATACGTCCCATAATTACTGTCTTTCTTTCTTTTCCCCAGACTGTCATTCTTCTGTCTCTTAGCTCCATCCAACAGGCAGACAATGTGGACACAAAGGCTGTGCAAGCTGGCGAGGCACCTGATGGAACTCTGAAGCTCTGTGACACACTACCCCATGCCCCAGTCTTTCAAATATTTAATTTGCATTCTTTCCCAGCAATAGCCAAATGCTCAGGGGCTGCTTTCCATTTTCACCTCATTAGATTATACGTCTGAACATAAAAATGACTGAGAGCTGTGAACCAAATCAAGCTCCTGCAATTTGTGCTGCAAACATGCCAATCATAGTGATGGCACAAGGCAAGGATTTGGCAAAAGTCATGCATGGCATTAATGTTAATTGTGTATTTGCAGGTTAGACCAGTGTCAGCTTTATAGCAAACTCATTATCTTCTTTATGGAACGATGATGGATTTCCCAGAAGGCAGAATAAATAATGCTACAGCAGGCTATGAAGAAAAAGGGTCTCTGATCAGAGAAAATAACACAGCACTGGTTAAAGGAAATGGTCAAGGGACAGTGGCTTCCTACATCCCAGTCAAATGCATGGGTCACATTGTGTGGCTATGTAAGACAGAGAAATAGGTTACAAGTTAGACTAAACCTTTAAAGTTGGAAAAGCTTTCCAAGAGACTTTCAGGTAGTTTCAGACAGCCTCTGCCTCATGGAAGCACTTTGCTGACAGGGTAGGCACCTGGGAGATGTTTGTTATGGCCACGAGTGGGAATTCTGTCCTCTCTCTGTGACCTTCCCTGAGCTGGACCTCTAGCACAGAGGCCACCCTGCAGACTCCCACTGTCCACCTTCCCAGGCAATTTGCTCTACACTAGCAGCAAAGGGGCCAAAGCCCCGTGGCTGTTTCCATGCAGAGCACAGCCTGCAAATAAAAACAATGAGGAGGGCTCTGTCTCTGGGAAGAGTCATTCATGTAAGTCTACAAAGTCTACTTCTAAATTTAGAGAAATATATTTCAGAGATAGTTTTACACAGTGTGGTGTCCCACACAGGGTCTCCATGGTGAGCACTCTTATATCTTGAAGGAAGAAGGAAATTGAGAGTTTTTGTTAATAAGTGTGGGATACCTATACAGTAATTCCTTTTGTGGTCTGTTATCATAATAAGAAGGTAAGACAATTAGGAGATATGCACAATGGTATAATCAGGTTAAAAAACGTGGCAGAGAGTTCTTTGCACTTTTTTGTTTCCCCTGTTCAATTGGATACTTGTTTTAGTAACACTTCAATATCAATTCTTGTGTGACATAGTGTTTGGAGAAGTGCACCTCATATCATGAAAGAAAAGGCGGCAGCCTGAGATGTAAAAGAAAGAACGTGCTAGGGAGAAACCTATGCTGTGCCTAGCCAGCTCTGCGCTCTGGGATTTCATAAGGACTGTAGTTAGAGTGGCAGAAAAGCCTTTCTCTTCATCTTTGAAAAATATGCCTGCAGCCTTCCTGGGAACCCTGATTAGGCAGCTGATTTGAAACTAATCTGCTGTGTGCGTTAACTGTGAAAATATACCTTCAAGCGTTTGGCAGTTTTCTGCCTGGCTTGTGGAAGATGTGGCCCTCAATTTGCACAATTTGGATTGCAATTTTCCTGTAGCTCTAGGATATGTATATTTAAGGGTCTGATAAGAAGCGGCTTCTATACACTGGGGCAGAGAGCCTGTTGTTGGTGGATGCGTGAAAAGATGGGCAGGAGGCGGTGGGGTGGCAGAAGAAGGTATTGGGAAGAGAAGTCAGTTCCCAACAATCCTATGTAGGTTAATGGTCCAGGGCAGCACTTCTATTTAGGAGCCTAAGCAGGGATTTAAGATCATAGAATCATGTGCAACTATGATCAACAGTTTTGTGTGTCCCACATTTCTGAATCTGAGGCTGCCTCAAGCCCTTACACAGATTCTGAGTTTACTGGAGCCTACCAATGGTGTCTGAATTTCATGTCTGTGTGTGAGCTCTGAGCCTGACATACATGCAAATTAACTCTTTCTTTGTGGGTGAACTAAGATGAAATTTGTGATCCACAAACCTTCCCACTAGCAACCAAGATGTGCTCAGGTCCTCTTTGCTACGTTATATATGACAGCTCCATGCAGAGTCACTTGCCCCTTGCCTCTTTCGAGTGGGAATTTGTATGCTGTAGAAGTGGCACAAGCTAAGAGTTTGCATAAAGTGTTGACAGCATAGCTTATAATTATACTTTTAAATTTCTGCTGCTTTCCTACTTTCATATCACAATTTTCCATGGATATTAGTAAAACTCTCCATAGCTTGCAAGCTTAAAGAGCTTTCTTTTGAGGAAAAGAGCCTGCTTGCTTGGTGAGATTTCTCCAAGCTAAGCTGCACCAACTCTACTATAAATCTAAATTCTTGCATTTTTCTTTATATTCTTTGGCAAGGACTCGCTCATATTCCTAGATTCTTAAAGCCAGATTGATGGAAAGACCCAAATATGTAAATGGCTCTTTGACTTAAAATCTAGGACAGAAATTTCAAAGAAAACATTGGCAAATGCTTTAAACTACAAAATCATAACTCAGCTACTTATAAATAACAAAACTATCTTCTAGTATTTTACTTTATCGTTGGGCACTATCGTCTTTAAAGTGACTACTGAGACTGGCCAGCTTTATTAATGACCTCATAGCTGATAAATTTTGCAGCTAAGTGTCTTGCTGCCTGTGAGGTAACACTGGAGAAGCAGATAAGTGCGTCTGTCTGACTGACTGTAAGAATTGCACTTTTGTGAGCTTCCCCCTTAATTCCTTCTTTTAAGGGACACTATAGCCAGGTTTTTTTCTTTTTATCTGCACTGTTAACTGCAGTTCTCCAGGGCATGTTATAAACAGAACATATAATATATTTAGTGTTCTGGTTGAACTGTAGATGGGCTCCCTCATAAATGTAAGAAGGCACTCAGCAAGTTTTAAACAAGAGAAGGAAAAGCTGCTGAAAGGAATGAGTAGACTTGCAAATAGTGACATAAAAGTCATCTGAATAAGTAAACACAGTAAAAAAAAGAGATGGCTAGACCTATGTTAGCAGAGGAAACTGGGGACCTCTGTGAAAACTATCTCCAGAAGATGTCTTTCCAAACAGTGAGATTATGGATGAAGTTTTTCGATTGTGAGCCAATTATTCTGAATTATTCTGAAACAGCAGATGCAAAGGTTCGAGGACAGAAGGTGTGGGAGAAATGGATCCTCCATCAATGAAACCTGCAAAACAAATACAATACTTCAATTAGGAGGTACAGCAACAGAGATAGGACCAAACAACAGCAGACCAACTGTCTGTCTGTTCATACATTACCTGTTTCTGAGGAGCATCAAAAACTTCACATGCCACAGCAGGCAGTCAGGAGTAACTCACTTAGAGAGGAAGTTTCTCCCTAATCGATAAAGTTTGACTTATGCATTTTATGGTCTCTTTTGTTCTGTAAATATTTTCTACTGAAACTCTTCACCCATTTTAAATATCTCATCTGGTTTTGATTCCTATGAAGACTCTGGATTTAGCTGAAACTTATGGCTGTACTTGCCTTTATTGGTGTTAAATATTTTGCCTGATAATTTTGTTGGATATCCTTCTTCCTTTTATTTTTTTTTCAAGTGAATGAGTAGTAGGAATATAGTTGGCCACAGGTCTATTAATAAAAGCAAATTCAAGTAGAGAATGTATTTTTTCTGGAATGAAAATTGCTTAATAAAACTGTCAGATTCACTATAATTTTGTTATAAAAGAAAACTGGAAAAAATGTTCCAGAAACAAAAAAGTCCAATCTTGCATTTCATTTTGAAATCTTGTTTCATTTCAACATTATTTGATTTTATATTATGCTTTAGAGTCTCAGATGAAATATTCTGATATGCCTGGATCAAGTTGTATTTTCAGAATGCTCGTTTATGAACAAGTTGGAAATTTTCAGTTCTTACTGTGATTCAGAACAGGAGTTTTGCAGTACTAAACAGAGCATCCTGAAGTGGAGATCTTATGCTCAGCTACAGCTTTGTTTAGCTCTAAGCAAGACCCACAAATCATAGAATCACAGAATGGTTTGTGTTTGAAGGGATTTTAAAGATCCCTTCCAACTTTTCTGCCATGGGAAAGGACACCTTCCACCAGACTAGGTTGCTTAAAGTCCCATCCAACTTGCACCTGAACACTTCCAAGGATGTGGCATCCATCACTTCCCTGGGAAAGCTGTTCCAGTGCCTCACCACCCTCACAGTAAATTTCTTCCTAATATCTACCCTAAACCTACCCTTTTTTAAAGGGATTGCCCCTTGTCCTTTCATTCCATGATTTTGTAAAAAATCCCTCTCCAGCTGTCTCATAAACCCCTTTTAGGTACTGGAAGGCCACAAATAGATCACCCAAAGCCTTCTCTTCTCCAGGCTGAACAAGGCCAGGTCTCTCAGTCTGTCTTCATATGAGAAGTTCTCCAGCCATCTGAACGTATTCATGGCCCCCCTCTGAACCCGCTCCAACAAGTAGATGTCCTTCCTGTGGTAGGGACCCCAGACCTGAAGGTAGAACTCCAGGTGAGGTCTCACCAGAGTGGAGTAGAGGGGGAGAATCACCTCGCTCAGACTGCTGGCCACACTTTTTCTGGCGCAGCCCAGGATACGGTTGGCTTTCTGGCCTGCAGGTGCACATTGCTGGGTCACTTTGATCTTTTCAATATCAACCAATGATCAACCAATACCCCCAAGTTCTTCTCCTCAAAGCTGTTCTCAATCCATTCTCCACCCAGCCTGTACTTGTGCTAGGGATTGCTCTCACCCAGGTGCAGGGCCTTGCACTTGGCCTTGTTTAGCTTCGTGAGGTTTGCACAGATTCACCTTTCAAGTCTGTCAGGGTCCTTCTGGATGATATCCCTTCCCTCCATCATGTCGACCACATACATAGGGCTTGATGTCATCAGTAAACTTGCTGAGGGTGCACTCAGTCCTACTGTCCATGCTAAACAGAGTATGCTAATCAGATACTGAACCCTGAGGAATGCCACTTGTCACTGGTTCTTCACTTGCACACCGAGCCATTAACCACAGCTTTTTAAGTGCAACAAACCAGCCAATTTTTTTATCCACTGAGTGGTCCATCTGTCAAATCCATGTCTCTCCAGTTTAGGGAAAAGGATGTCATGTAGGACAGTATCAAATGCTCTGCACAAGTCCACAGTCACATCAGTTGCTCTTTTGTTATCTGCCAACACTGTAACCCCATCATAGAAGGTTGCCACATTTTTCAGCCTCAATTTGCCCTTAGTGAAGGTACGTTGGTTGTCACCAACCATCCTCTTATTTTCCATGTGTCTTAGCATAGTTTCCAGGAACAATCTGATCCATGATCTTGCCAGGCACTGAGGTGAGACTGACTGACCTGTAGTTCCCCAGGTCTTCCTTATTTCTTTTTTTTTAAAAATGGGGTCTATGTTTGCCCTTTTCCAGTCAGTGCAAACTTTACCAGAGAGCGACAACTTCTCAAATATGATGGATGGCTTAGCCATTTCATCCATCAGTTCCGTCAGGACCTACAGACTTGTGCACCTTCAGGTTCCTTAGATGTTCTTGAAGGTGATCTTCTACAGCAGGTGGTTCATCCTCCCAGTCCCTGCCTTTGCCTTCTGCAACTTGGGCAGTGTGACTGGAGCACTTGCAGGTGAAGACCAAGCCGAAAATCCAGTGTTCAACATTCTTCATATCCAGGGTAATCAGGTCTCCCATTTCCTTCCAGAGAGGAGTCACATTTTTCCCTACTCTTGTTTTTATCACCGATGTACGTATGGAAGCTTTTCTTGTTGCTCTTGATGTCCCTGGCCAGACTTAATGCTATCAGGGTTTAGCTTTCCTAAAGCTGTATGAGCAGTCAGACCTCTGACTACTCAGACAATTTCTCTGAATTCCTCCCAGTCTTTGCCTGGGAGGAATTCCTCCTGTCCTTGCCTTCATTGTTTCCTCTTTGTCTTTGCTTTCAGTCTTAATTTTTTTACTGTGTCATTTAATGTGAATTGTCCTGTGTGCTTAACAATAATTAACACCCTTCTCTGGATTTCTGTGTTCACTCTATTATTCTTGTATAAAGTGTCCAGAACCAAGCAAAATTACTCCAGATATTAAGGACATACAAGGTTATTCACATCTTCATAACTTTCTGTCATAATTTCTTTAGTGTCTTTAATTTGAGTACAGAAGATGATTTGAGCTCATAGACCTTTGTTTAATAAGCCATATTGCATGCACACGCATAGGCACGGTGCTACTCTGTAGCTTTACTGTTCCAGAGAGAGGCTGAGATATTTCCCTCAGATGCTGATTCATGGATACCTTACTTCTGATCTTTGGATGCTACTTGACATCTGTCACCTCTGACTTTTACATACCTTTAGTTACCAGGGTGGGAAAATTTTATAAGTGTTAATCCTGGCTATGTATTGCCTTTCTGCTCAAGAGAATGGGGTGAACAAGTGTCTGCACTTATACTGCCACTTAACAGTCATTCATCCTCACAGTATTATGTCATAGTTTGCATTTAGTATTTCTAATTTCTTTTTTTGAGATTTCTGTCAATACTCCTGGTTTTTCAGCATCATGGTTTACTGAGTAGTGCTTATAGAGTGTGTTATCCCTCTTAGGGACCCAAAGATGATGCCTCCAATCTCCTCCCAGCTCTGGAAATGGATACTCATTGCAGTTTATCTAACCTAGATCTAGACAGCAGAAAAATTAATTGCATAGTATAGCAATATGCAGTTAATGAGGAAGCTGACAAAATACAGACACTGGTTGTGAAATGCCTCCGCAAAAATAAGTTATTTAAAGTCCAGCTGAGTGCCTATCACCATGGTCAACTGTCTCATGTTGACACTACATCCCATCTGGCAGAGGATTGTTCAGCGTTGCTTCCAGTATGTGGCTTGTGCATATCAGCCTCTTACTGACTGTATTTTTCCTGATGGACACAGAACTGTGCGCTGAAACTTGTGTCCAGCTTCTTGAGTGGGGTATAAGACACTCCCTCTTACTCTTCTCCCTCTCTTTGCTTTAAAAATGTTAGGGCTTACTTTTTCTTGTTCTGTATTGACATGCCACCAATACAGGTCAAAACTTCGGAGTAGAGAAAGTGACTGAATTGTCCCAATATTTCTCTCAAGAGAGCCAAATGGACAGAGAACTCACATGCTATAGAAAATTCCGTCTGAAGTTTGACTTTGGCTCAGCTAAAGCAGAATTAGTGTTAGGTGACTGTCCCATTAACAAGGTTTTATTTAGTTCAGAATGGTCATGAATGTTTGTTTTGTTCTTCAGTCTCGTGCACTTAGGAAAGTTCCCCCAAGTCCACATTCTCTAAAGCTAACATTCCTACAGGAGGTTTCAGTTAAATTAATCAAGATTTTAAAAAATCCCTGAGAGTGTGTTAAGATCTGGTTATTAAAATTATTAGAGAGATGTCCCTGCCTGAACTAAGTTGCAAATGACACCATATGCTGAAGCCAATAGTATGGATTTTATTTAACAGTAAATGTGAGGCAGAGAGAGAGAGAGACAAAGAAATAGGAAAAAAAGGGGGCGAGGAAGAAAGAAAGTGACAGAGAGATATTAAACAGAAAATATATCACCAGTTTGTGGAACTCAATGGTGTCCCATAGGTCCTCTTGTTCTGGTCTTCTTGGTGTGAGGATCCTGCAAAATATAGTGTCCAGTGGATGAATATACATTCAGGAGATGCCAGGCACCTCCCCTGGGGGGGGAGGTTTTACAGGTTCTTGCAACAGACTCTAGATTTGTTGCATCACTTAGATCAAGCACAGTCCTCTGGTGGTGGAAGGCCTCAGTACTGAGTCTGGGGGGCATTTTGGGGGTCTTTGAATGCTTATGACCCCTTTTCAGCTGCCTCTTATGCGAATGTCCTGCGTGTACATGGTCTTCCAGGAGGGGGAGGAAGGTTTACTTCATCTGTTTTGTGAGGAGAGATTTCTCCCTCACACATCCAAAACCCTGCTCCTCCTCCACCCACTGAGCCTAGGGCTGATTCTTAGCACAGTTGCTGAGTTCGGCTTTCTTTGTGGATACAGTCTTCTTTCCTGAACCTTGTTTACTTCTCCTTAGACCTGAGATAATTGGACAATAGTCTTATCTCAAGTTCCCTATCATAGTCCAAATTCCAGTCAGCAGCATATTGGGATGGAGGATGCTTCAGTGGTCACAGATGGGCATTTGTGCCTTTACAGTTTGACAAAAAGTCTTGCTGTGATTTTGGCAATGTTTAAGACATTAACATTTCCGTCTCTTATACAGTGTTACAGAGATATTTTAGACTTCCATTAATTACTTGCTTGCATATTAGTTACTTACCTCACTGGTTACACATGCTGCATTCCACACCTCTGCATCAGACATTGTAGCTTCAGCTTCTTGTTTAACACCTTTGCTGGGCTCAGCAAGAAATATAATACATAATGGGAATCATTCACTTTTACAGCATGTGGGAGTTAAATATGTTATAAACATGTCTTGAGACTCCAAGCCCTCAAACCTGAGCTCATTCTCTCCCTAATACGTAATCATGACAGGGGTACTGAAGGGCTCAGGCCACTCTCTACCCAGCTGATCAAAAATGGCTTTAGCCTCCCAGCGCTCCCTTGTCTGGTTTCATTAGCTCATAACCTCGTTGGAAGGATGTAGCACACCACCAGGTGCAATGGGGTTCCTAGTCTATTGCTGAGGCTCAGTGAAACACTGACGTAACCAGCAGCAATTTTCAGACAGGAAAGCCAGCAAGCCTCCTGGTCCCTTTTACAAATTTTGGAAGCCAGAGGTGACACTGTGCAGTGATTGACCAGAACCCTGCTTTTTTCTAGGGTTTTCCCTATGCAATGTTTGCACTTATTCCACAGGAGCAGAGCAGCGGCAGGGAGAAAAAGGTGTGCATTTCTGGGCACATCTGGGTAGATGCAGAATTTACATTCTTCTCCCAGTTTTGCTAGACTGGGCTAGTTTTATTTTGGAAGCTTCAGAGTGCCTTTTCTTGGTGGTTTCTGATTGGTGGTATACTAGTGTATGAGTGCGTGTCTTTTGTGGGCAGCGTTTGTTGCACATATGGTCTGAAGACTGCAAAACTGCAGCTGAGTCTGAACTAATAAGCCCTGTCTGGCAGTACAACACAAATTGTATAGACAAGGAGAGGCCCGAACCCAGACCTTTATGAGGAAGGCAGGACAGGGATCTAAAGTTGTGTTGCTTTTTGTTTTCTGTTTCTTTCAAAAATGACTCTGTGCCACAGTAAACATGGCTAACAATCCTGCCTGCTAGTTCAGAGCGCTGGCGAAGGGAGCTCACATCTGCCTGCAATCAGCTGTGTAGATATATCCTACATGGCTTCTGTACCAGAGCTGGCTCCTCTCTGCTCTGCTCTGAATACAGTCAAAGTTCACTTGTGTTGCTCTGCCCACATCTATAGGCGTACCCAAACCAACGGGATGTAGGCTTTATGGGTATTAGCCCTTTTCTGAGGTGTGAAAAACCTTTTTAGGTCCGCCAGCCACATGAATTCAGAGTAATACGTTGTAATTGGGTATGTTCTGGCTTGTTTGCACTCTTAATACAACACAGGGTTCATAATTCGACACAGATATAACCCATTCTGTCACAATAGTAGTTTGCCAAGATTTATTCTTTTAACAAGGAACACAGATTCTTTTAATGTCTGAAAGCTAATGAGGAAGACTTTTCCAAGTGCAATGTGATTAAACAGAAATGCCTTCTTCTCCTTTCCCTTTCCCTTTCCCTTTCCCTTTCCCTTTCCCTTTCCCTTTCCCTTTCCCTTTCCCTTTCCCCTTTCCCTTTCCCTTTCCCCTTCCCCTTCC
>VXAY01004412.1:379645-502699 GCA_013399855.1 Oxyruncus cristatus | reverse complement strand
ACCCTTTCGCTTCCCCTTTTCCTTTCCCTTTCCCTTTCCCTTTCCCTTTCCCTTTCCCTTTCCCTTTCCTTTTCCCCTTCCCTCCCCTTCCCCCAGAATGTTGAGGGGACAAATTTGCTCCTAGCCCCCAGTCTTGGTGTAAAGAATAAAGGAGCTCACTTCCTGTACTTTCTGTGAACTTTCTGTCAAATAAACAAAGCCATATTTGATAGGAAGTCATAAACACTTCTTATATTGCTCTTTGGAAAAGCTGGTAAATCAGCATACAAAAGAGACTCAATGGTTTCTCATTTTATGCTTCCAAAAATAATCTTTCATCCAATATTTCAGAATTTGGACTTTATGGTGTGGAACGGTGACCTTTATTGGAAGCAGTGAGTCTGTGACTTTTGTTACTGCACATCAAGTATTGACAGAGAGACATCTGGATTATGTACCTGTTTTCTTCTTCTAAACTCTTTAATATCTTAATGACATTATTAGATATTTCTGTGCTATTTTGAAAGACCTCCCCTAATTTCTCCCATTTTTTCTTGGAAATTTGTTCCTGTCTTTATCTTCCTGCCATTGCTCTTGCTCTTTTAGGTTTGCTATATCTTGATTTCTTGGTTCTTTCCAAATACCACTGGTTTGACAATCACCTTCTCTTAAGCTCCTGCCATCCAAAACAGCCTTCTTGTATCTCTCCTTCAGTGCTTCACCACTTATTCCAAACCTCAACTGAAAACACAGTTTCTTTTTTTGGCTACATTAATATCAACTCCCTCAGACATTAACTTGTAATTCAGTGCCTTAATATCTTCACCATATAATCCTACTCATTGTAAACCAACATCCTGTAACCTAAATGAAGAAGAGTCTTTTGTATAACCTAAATGCCATTTGGACGTGTGCCATTTGGATATTTTTTTTTCATACGAATTTTTTAAAAATATAAAATATATATATTTGTTAGATTTTGTTCTAAAGGGGAATAAAAACTGGCAAGCTCTGGGCTGTTAGGTATGCTCAATAGCCTTTTTGGGGGGAGGGAAGGAGGTTTATCTGGCTCCTTGCTTTTTGCTCTGTCAGCAAGTCTGAAGATTTCAGAAAGAGCTGTACCATATCCCATGCAGGAAAAAAGACAACAGTATTTCTGACTTTATGGAGGTGACAGAAGATTTTGTTTTGGTTAACGAAAAGCAGGGCCTTCTGCTGCCATGGTGAAATTATCCAGCTATAGTATATGGATGGTGGTGGGAAGAGGAATGATATGATACTTAGCATGTGTCTAGACTTGTTCCCTTAATGTCTTAACACTAAATACCATAGTACAAAACCTCCTTGTTCAGGAATTGTGCATGTATTTTATTTAAAAATGAGTGAGAGATTTATAGAAAAAATAATGTGAAGAAACAGACAATATTGCACAAAGCAGTGAAAACCCATTCAGAGTATGAATTTCTGAAGGTTGTCTACAATGATAATGATAATCTCCTTAGGCAAAGAACTCATCAACGTCAGATGATATTGCTTCATAGGCTGGTACCAGGAAAAAGAACTTTTGTAATTAGAAATAGGTTTTGATTCTAAAGTTTAGTTCAAAAAACATAATTGGGGCAACTGGGAACCTAAATTAGTCTGGGAATTGATAATGTTTCTTGGAAATGTATATACTTTCCGAATTTCTGTACCATTGTTATTGGAATGAAGCTGAATTGCAAGAGAAGTTGTTAGGGTACTTCAGTAACTTAACCGATGCATCCAAAAATATTTTAAGGTTGTCAATCTAAAAGGTGGCATAAAAACACTCAAAGACTAAATGAATCATAGAATCATGGAATCAGACGGGTTGGAAAGGACCTCTGAGATCATCAAGTCCAACCCTGAACTTGCTATGAATGCGGGAAATTTCACAGCCCCTGTATTCATTGCTTTGCAAAATCCACAAAATTTCAACACTTCTGCACCAGGCTCTTGGGACTAAAAAGTCATCTTTGAAAGAGAGGAACATGAGTGATGGGATGAAAGACAAAATTTGCAATGCACGAAATATCACTCCTGATGAACCCAAAGTGGTGAACAAATTTTGGAGGCGAGTTTAGAGGAAAATAAGACATCTGATGTGTATCTTTTGGAAGATCTTTCCTATTGACTTTAATAATAGGGTCTTTTGCAAAGCTGATGATATTCAACCTTATCACACTGTCCTTTCCTCATGTGGTTTGAAGCAGGTACAGGTGACACCATGGTGTAACCAACTATCTCAGAACGAGTCTATACCTGATGTCTCAGTATGTGAACAGGAGAATGTCCATAGTCAGTCATTTGTGCTGAAATAGCATGGATATTGCAATTTTTCTTGGGAATTATTCAGATATTGGCATTTTTGATCAGTGAATGCACTTTCAGGGTCATTTTCACTCACTCTTGACATGGTTGTTCTCTAGAGTCTGATTCAAACACAAATTGGTGGCTCATGTGAAACACCCTTGGAGCTGCTGAAGCCCATGAACTGAGCATTATCCTGTTTTGAGAAGTCACATTCTGGTGCCAAGGGTCTCACAGTGGCGCATGGGATGTGGTCCTGGGCTGGGGGAAGCTACAAAGCCCTTCAGTGAAGTTGACTCGAGGAGTCTTCCTGATCAGTTCCCCTCCCCTGACAGTGGTCATAAACCTTGCCAATCTGGGCAGGCCAGACACTTGACTCCATGAGGAGCATCTCTTCATCCTCAGACTAAATGTCTACTTTCTGGGCTAGAAGAATGTAGCTTTTGGGACCTGTCCTCTGTATGTTTTCCAGAACAGGTTACAACACAATGTTTTGCAGGGTGGCAGTATGGACATCTGTGTTGCATTTCAAAATACCCCACAGCACTGTGTCCATCAGACCAGCACTGGGTGCCTCTTCTGTGGGGGTCCCAGTTGGCTGGTAATGTCCCCGTGTGCTGAGAATACACACTGCATTGAGACCAAGGTCTTTGATCTGAAGAAAGAGTGAACCTCCCATCCACCCCTTCCTGCCTGAGTTATCTGGGAGATAAAAATACTGCTGTTATAAGATGAGGTGGGACCCCTTTTCTCTGCAGTGCACAGGATTACTCGACACAGGTACAAGTCAGATTTCAAGGCTTTGCCACCACAGTCCACAGGGAGGTTCAGACCGAGGTTTTCTTTTGGTTCAGTGTCATGCAGCATGTGACTATGTATGGCAGGGATTTGTTACAGTGCTAGCAAGCAAGCTTTCTATCTTGACAGAACCCAACCAAAACCTCATATTTTTTCATACAAATGTTTCCCAAAGAAAATGATCTGCAGGCGTTTACCCAGAATATCATTAACATAGAAAGGGAAGCTGAATTTATTGTCCCCAAATGTTACACTGGTGTTTACAGGAATTCTGATCTTCAAATTTCTTGCTAAACATAATATATTTTGTGTCTGTTATAGAAACCCTGTCTGGGATTTTAAATAATAACAGAGCACTATAAAACCTAAAATTTCTTTTTTCAACTCATTAAATGCATTTATAGATTTAGAATATTCTGCAGAATCCGGTTTTTACTACTGTATGCAAAAAACTACAAGCCTTAGAAATTAACTAGAAACACAGAGCTTAAAAGTGTTTTGTTTGTGGTCTGCTTTGTACTAACATTGTTACTTTTCATTATGGGGTAATGCTGGGGAAATTATGAATTTTGTTGACAATGTTATTAATTATGTACTTTCCAAATAAAGCTTTACATTTTATTACTAATGGGGGGAAAAAACTGAGCCATATTTGATCCATGTAGCTTGACTAGTGCCATCAGATTTACGTCAAGTTTGGGCTAGGCTGAATCTCTCCTCACTGAGGAGAAAGCTTGAAGCTTTTGGCACTTAATTAGGAGAAACTCACAAACATCTAAATGCTGCTCTTAAGTAGGATTAGGCAATGAGTACAGAGTTCAGTGTGTGTGCTGAGCAGAAATGGACTCCGGGAGGCTTTTTCTGACTGAGAGAATTTTGCAAGATCTCTCAGTCGCATACCTAGACAGCTGGGAGTGCTTCCTGACACCCATCGGGGACACCACTGAAGTATGGACATTGTATGAAGTATTTCCATCCTGGTGCGTTTTATGCCCTGGTTTTCCAAAGGAAGAAAAGGCAGAAACATGAGCTGGAAGTAGGGTCTGGACTTGTTCACAATCCTGGTGGTCTGGGAGAGGGTGGGAAGAGCTGAGGAGGGCACTGACGCACAGTGTGTGCTTGGCCTGTTGCACTCTGTCATGTAAAATCTTACATAATCCACTGCAAACTAATGGAGAATTCTTACCCCAAGGCTACAAAAAGGTAGCAGGTCCAAAAATTCACCTTTCTAAGAACTGGAAACATATACCTAATTTCCAGCCTGAATTTCTTAATGGCTATCTAATATCTCTTTGTTCTTATGCCAAATCATTGTCTTTAAGCTTAAAAATCTCTTTCCCTTTTCTGGTGTTTATCCTCCAGCTGTATTTACGAAGAGTGACTGTATCCCCTCTCAGGCTTGGATCTACTTGGCTAAATAAGCCGCTGTCTTTTAATTTCCTCTTGTAAAATAAACTCTCTGTTGCTTGAATCATCCCAACATCCCTTTCTGCACCTGTTCTGGTACGAGTTCCCTTTCTGTCAACGTGGGTGACCCAAACAGCCAACGACATTTGAGGTTTCACAAGTTGTTGTATTGGTGACTTTCGTACTCCCAGGAACACCTTGCTGGATTTGTTCTGATCACTCTGCCTTTTTAAAAAGTGCATCCTGTAACGCATAGGCAACCTATGACTCGCCGGTACATGCAGTTTTGTTGTTGCTGAAGAAGTAGCTCAAGTCAAGAAGCTGACAGTAGCCCTCAAGTTTTAAACTCCAGTTGTATGACCCCAACTTTCAAAAAAGTACAGCTAAATGGCTAGCTGCACAGCATGAACCAAAGCAGTGAAAGAGCAGATGTCTTGTTTATGATAGGAAAATCAGTTCCACAGTGTCCTGTTAGATCTGGCAGCATTTGCATGTGCAGAGATGTAGTTTTTTCTCCAACCACGGTGTTAGACAAAACCTGAGATTATGGTATTAATTAAGCAATAAAGCAATGCCAAATCTGTGTGGGATGTAGGTAGTTTTAAAAGGATTAAGTGCTTTATAAATAAAGTACATCTGGAAAGTAAAGCTTCTGGTACCTCGGCGAACTCCCTCCCACCCA
Organism: Oxyruncus cristatus; assembly: GCA_013399855.1. Taxonomy (NCBI): domain Eukaryota; kingdom Metazoa; phylum Chordata; class Aves; order Passeriformes; family Cotingidae; genus Oxyruncus; species Oxyruncus cristatus. The sequence continues at coordinate 497,502 of VXAY01004412.1, read as the reverse complement.
TTGAATTCCTTCTTGACTGTGCTCGCCTGCCTCAACCAGACTTGCCTCCCATCACTTTTCACTTTCTCAGCACCATAATTGAAACTTCAAGGATACCTGTCTCGTGCAGTTTCTCAGGACATTTCATATTGTTTAGGATTTTTCTTATCCAAAGGTTTCTCTTTGTGTATGTTTAGATAGAGGATATTTCAGGTCAGCCGGTGAGTTACTCAACTACTTCAATCTGTGTTACAGTGGTAATATTGCTGATGGAAAATTGTTTGTTATTGCTGAAAATTTCAATATCTTTCATGTGATGATGGATTTAAAAGCAAAATGTTGATATTCAGCTAAACAAAACATGATCAATATTTTCTCAAGGTGTTACATCTGTTATAGAGCTGACTTACAAATATCCACAGTATAAACAAATCTGGAATGCCTCTTTTTTTAATTTACAGGTCCTTTTGGACTTGTTTCTTTATAATCTGCTTGAAATCCAAATTCATGCTTAATAGCATGTGTACCATAGAAGAATCTTCATTGGAATTTACTTCCCATCCAATATCACAACACATATGTTACACAACACATAAAAAATGTGTAATACTTCATTTTCCCTTCACTGTGGCCCCATGTTTTCTTTGCTTTTTATTCCCCTTGTAGAATGTAACTCACTATACCAAATACTGGAAAAATAGTTGCTGCTTGATAAAGAAAGGCAGCATAAATGAAACTTCCAATATCCAGTCAATTATAGACGTGCTAAAATACTTATATTTAGACAGGAGTCTCAATGTCTACCACTATGGCAATGACCTAGGAAGGAGGGAGGAGTGTGCTCTTGTGTGTTTGTGTGTGTATATGTATTTTTCTCTGTGTGCAAGTATGTATATACATGTGGTTTGAATGGAAGACCCTGCCATGTCCCTTCTGGCTTCTTATTTAGCTATGGTTGTCTCAGACAAGATGAAGTTTCTGCTGCAAAAAAAAATTATTCAGGTCTTATTACCAACAGTAATAATACTTGCTGCTTTTAAAAACTCCTAAAATCTGGTCTGGAAAGAGTAAAAATAAATAAAAGATCGTATAATAGGGGTGCTAGCTGCCCATGCCAGGAGGAAATTGCTTGGCAAAGAATATCTGAAATCCTTTAAAAGCTATTCTGTGTACCAGTTTCAGAGTGATGCTGGCCTGACTTCCAGCTGACTAATGGCAGCTCCATGGAGAGTAACATTAGTGCCCATTCCTTAGTTATTACCAATAATATATCACTTGGAAAATAAACAGAAAGATAAATGACAGGACAGATGTCTAATGAGGCAGAGGTTAAGGAGTGTTAAACTGTGCTGGACACCATCCGACATGCCGGTGTTAAATTATGCTGAATGCCCTGGGCTTCCTCCCCATAAAAGGTCAATGCTCTGGGTATGTTCCTGGATGATTTATTAAATCAAAGAATGGCCCACATGCCTATCTCTCTGGGAGGTGAGAAGCTTGCAACATTGTCAACCGCAGCCCCATAATAAACCAAATTTAAACATCACTCAAATCAATCCATCTTCATTGCTCGCTCCATTGCAAGCCCTCTTCTGTCTTGTTCTCGCCATCCAGCCATGACATGTCATATTGTTCTTCATATATGTCCCTGTAGCTGTTTTAGAAGCCTTCAGTGCTCTCCGCTGAGATTAGAAAACCCCTGAAAATGGCTGTTTCTTTTGGACCAGGTCAGACTCACTCAACCTCTCTGCTGTTAGTTGTAGGAGTAGATGGCATTTCCCCATCCTCAGAATCATTTGTCCTATATTTGTAGATTAAGTACAAATACAATATTTATAAAGAAAATATTTTAATTCAGATTCAATATTTAATTACATCAGCACAAGCTAGCTCTATTCTTCATGCCTGAAGAGGTAGATTCGCTATAGCTAAAGTCTTTCTGAAGGGACTCATACATTGTGCCCCCAGAGAAATCTATTTGTATTGTCTGCAGTGCCATGTCTATCAGTGGGCAATGAAGTAGTAGTTGTAGCTGATGTGAGTAGAAGGGGTTTCTGTAGTTCTTCCAGCTGGTGCCTACTCTTTCAACTTCTTTTCTTTTCTTGTTTTCTTCTTTATTTTTTTTTTTTTTTACCTCAATATCTACTTTCTGTTCAATAGAAAAGTGATAATAGTTGTTGAGTATCTTTAGTACTTTTGAGGTTGCATAGCTTCGTGATTTTCTTCCCATTCCTGTTTCTGAAGATACACACAAGGCTTACCGATGTGTTCCAGTTACTAGAGGAAGCATGTGGAAGAAGAGAAGTAGAACCCTGTAAGACCATTCTGGCTTTAGTTCTCCACCTACAGAGTAGGTCATACCCATAAAGGGTCAGCACTTCTTTCTACATCCTGACACAGCCAAGGTGAAAGGAAAGATCCTGGTGAAGGAGCTCCTACAGGAGCCAGTTTTCACTATCTTTTAAAAAAATTCATTTGAGAAATTGGAGGTCTCATGATACATTCATTTGAAAGCTTTGTCAACTTGAGCTGTTTCACATATGCTGAACATAATTATGATGGCTGAGAGTGAGGGACTTTCCTCCTTAAAGAAATGCTAGATGCTACCTGTAAACAAATGCTGCGGGTACCCCCAGCCGCTGGTCAGCAGAAAAGTAGAAAAAAGGTACATGTTCTGCCTCTTGCCTGGCTTTTCCTCTGGATTTTTAGTATAATTTGCCACTGAAACCAGTGTGATTTTTTTTACAGAAAGTGTCACAATGGTGGCTCAATGCTCTGTGTGTGTTTTCCTCTGTCCAGCGGGACTATCTCATAAACAGGGTGCGGGCTCCTGACAGCCGCTGGAAGTGCTTGCCAGAATGGAGTGGGAACTTTCCAGATGGACAAAGTGATTTATTACTGAAATAACTCAGAGGGGTGTGACTTAACAACTGTTATAATTGAAAAATGGAACCAAAGGCACAGAACTTATTAGAACTGCTTGGACAGAAGTTCTGATACAGCTTTTTTGCCAATAATGTTGTGTTTTTCCTGGCTTTCTGTCTTGTTGGCCACAGGATCACAAAACATCCCTGGGAAGGTAGAGGAGGATGAGGGATGTTTTAGATCAGATCTAGGAAATGGAAACTATCAGAGAACTAGAGGTGTGGTGGAGAAGACACAAGAAGGACTCCGAAAAATATCAGAAGACAATTTTCTTCTAAGTCAGTATCTAGAGGTAATTCTCCTGGAAAATGTGCAACAAAACTGGAAAAAATACCTTTTAATCCAATCAGTTATGTGATTTAAAGATTTGGATTGAAAGATAAGGATTGAAAGTCCTCAGAAGCTAGTATGAGCTGAATAGGGATACAAAGTTTACACAAAAACTATGAGGAAATGAAATCAATAAAGGCTCCCTCTACATTAACAAAGAGGCTAACTTTCATATTTGTCAGTCAACTGAATCATAATGTGACTGCTGAAATCATCAGAGGACATTCACACTAGAAATAAAAGCAACTTGATCCTTCCTGCAAAGCACTAGTTTTGTTTAGTTCTATGCAAATAGGTAGGCTTGAGCTGATGAAGGAAAGGTAATCACCCAGGACTAAGCACATTATTCTCCTGGTTGCCTGAGTTTAGGAACAGACATTACTCAGGCAGGCTAACTGAAGACCTACAAGCCCTAAGGAGTCAGCAACCCCTTACTTTGCTTTTCCTGCTGTCCCACTTTTGGTCATTTTTCTCACTGATTGTGAAGATTGTTCTGGTCAGCAAGTTTTTCAAGGATAAGGTACGTAAAATCACCTCAATTCACTGAGTTCCAGAAGCATTTAGATGACACTCTCAGGCACATGGTATGATTCTTAGGGTGTCCTCTGCAGAGCCAGGAGTTGGACTTTACAATACTGATGGGTCCCTTCCAACTCAGCATTATGATTCTATGATTCTATGAAGTAGGGTTTATATTCTAATGGCCACCAAGAGGAAATCTTGCTAGTGTTAGAGGTCAAATACTTGTGTCAAGAACACTTTATTCAGTAGCAATAAAAAATTCATCCATGCACCAATAAAAAAGCCCTCTGGGCCTTCATACAACCGCGGGTATTATATGTGTTCCTCTATATGAGAACAATAAGTATTTTCCTGTGTTTTGTTCCACATGGGCTTTACGGTTCCATAACCTTTCTGTGTTTTCAATGAAAAAAAGATTAGATGGGGCCACTAGAGCAATAGCAGTTCTAGTTGCAATCTCTGAACTTTAAATCTTTTCCAAGAAAGTGATTTAGAGGCAGTCAACAGATTTGAGTGTCGTCCAGTTTTGGGATACAGGTCATAAACACTGACACATCATAATGGTATGGCGAGCTATTACAATGGCGCCCGGTAGCATGGCTGTAGCTAAAGAGCTGTCAGCAATTTAGAGCTGTGTGAAGAAATTTTGAACATGAAGTACAATGGGTGAATTTTGGCTTTATGCCTGTATCATCAAACAGCAAAAAAGCACTTTGAAAGAGTTCGGTTTCTCTGGATGTATTTTTTCTCTCCTTTGTTTGTTGCCAAAAGGGGAGCTATTATTCTAGAGAGAAATACTTTCCTCTCTCTCTCTCTTATGAGAAGCAAAGCCAGTGTCATACTATAGCATTGCAGCTGAAGACAGGAGGGTAGAGAAGGGTCAAAAAGTAAAGTGTGCTGTCTGCTTGGAAAGGAAAAACTTTAGCAATGTAACCAATAGTACTCTGAGCACTTGTAAATGCAAAAAAAGGATGTCCTGTGTTAAGAAGTTGAGAAAGAAAACCTACTAATACAACTTGCCCCAAACTCCCACTTTTTTGCTTTCTCATGTGAAATACAATTACTCAGAAAGAATATAGGAGAGTGTAAGATTTGCATTTTGTTTGGAAAATCCTCATTTAAGTTTATGTCCTTGATATATTCAGGTGTGCACTGCAGTGACTGTCCTAGATTGAGGAACTATCAATTTAATTCAAAAGTATTCCTGTGTTTCTGTAGAGCAGTTGAGGCCAAGTCTACAGACATTTTCTTTTTAATGGTTCAAATTAGCCAGAGGAAAAGAGGGTGTTTACCTGTAGTGGTCCTTCTGTTTAAGAAGGACGAATTATATTCCAGGGTCACCACTCTCAGCAGCCCTTTCAATTGTCGCATGAGATAATTTGGAGAAGAAGTGCAAATGATGCAGTTGTGTTGATGCCTGACAGGTTACTGTACCTTCCTTAATCAAGGCAAATAAATTGCCATGACTTTGTGAGGTGCCTCCCCTCTCATTAAAAGTGGTAAGTTAGTGGGATCACTGAGTTTTCCCCCTTTCCATTTACATCTTGAAATCTGATCATCTTCTTCTCATAGAAGTAGATGGAAAAAAATGCTATTGACTGTAACACCAAGGCTTTTTTTCTGCAGAGAGAAAGCACTGCCTTGCTTAATTCTTAACTAGGTTTTGTACCCAAAACTATAAATCTTTCAGTCTCAGTTTCCTGACACACTCAAGTGGAAACTGAAAAATATCCTTATTTTAACTTTTATTACATATCAAATTTTGCAAAGGTATCTCTGCCAACAAAAATGACTACAGGTTGGGAAGAAAGACTGTGAAATGCCTGAAATCTAGTGATATTCACTTAGAGAACAACACAGTTGTGCTCTGAAATGCATTTCTAATGGCAGAATTTAAATCACATACTTGTAAGGATGTTCAAAAAGAAAACAAAGGGAGGGAGGGAAGGAAGGAAGAAAGAAAGAAAGAGAGAGAGAGAGAGAGAGAGAGAGAGAGAGAGAGAGAGAGAGAGAGAGAGAGAGAGAGAGAGAGAGAGAGAGAGAGAGAGAGAGAGAGAGAGAGAGAGAGAGAGAGAGAGAGAGAGAGAGAGAGAGAGAGAGAGAGAGAGAGAGAGAGAGAGAGAGAGAGAGAGAGAGAGAGAGAGAGAGAGAGAGAGAGAGAGAGAGAGAGAGAGAGAGAGAGAGAGAGAGAGAGAGAGAGAGAGAGAGAGAGAGAGAGAGAGAGAGAGAGAGAGAGAGAGAGAGAGAGAGAGAGAGAGAGAGAGAGAGAGAGAGAGAGAGAGAGAGAGAGAGAGAGAGAGAGAGAGAGAGAGAGAGAGAGAGAGAGAGAGAGAGAGAGAGAGAGAGAGAGAGAGAGAGAGAGAGAGAGAGAGAGAGAGAGAGAGAAAGAAAGAAAGAAAAAGATCTACATTTTTGTGATCATTTCATATTGCTTAGTCTAAAAGCTGAATTGGGGGCTGTTTATTAAGATTTACAAAGGGTTTGTCAAACTTTTGTTTATTTCTACATACTAAGAACAATCAGCTTGATTTTCTGTGGCCAACAACAATCACTTTGTAGATCAGAAAACAGGAGTTATGAAGAAGGACATGACAACAGTCTTTCAGGCACTTTCTGTGCTCAGAAACAACTCATGTCTCACTTTGACCGGTTTCAAGATGATCCAGCTGTAAATGATTACCTGGTCATGCAGGCAGGAGGGTCAAAGGTGCTTTGTCCATAGTGTTAAACAAATAAATCACTAGGATTGAAATAAGTCTGAAGATATTTTATACAAAGTGGAAAAGTCTCAGAAGAAGCAGGATTAAAAATTCCCACCTGACAGGACTCTCCAGGCAGCTGCTCAGGCCACTCAGTGGTGGTTACAGTTAACATTCCTTCAACCCTTGATCTTCCAAGGGATTTTGTTTTGGCGGGGGGCAGGGTGGACCTTGGAGGAAAGGAAAACAACCCAGCAAATTTAAATTTAAGGACAGTTGGGTTTTGGATTTTTTCAATTGTTGTTCTTTTTTTGTTGGTTTTTATTTGGTTTTTTTTTGTTGTGTTTTCTGTTTGTTTGGTTTGGTTTTTTGGGGTTTTTTGCTCTTTTTTATTTTTGTTTGGTTTTTTGTTTGGTTGGTTGGTTTGTTTGTTTGTTTGTTTTTTCCAGTGTGGGGTGGGGTATTGGTGTTTCATTTTTGGTTTTGTTTTTTTTTTTTTCTATTTCTCTGCTGAACTAAAGGTTAAGTTATCTCCAAGGATCTACATGTGACCAGGCAAGTGGATGTATACTCCATTTCTGGCATGGCACAGCACACATTTTGCTGTGAGGGCAGAGGAAAGGTGCTGAGCCTTCAGTTCAGTAGGACCTTAAACCATGAATTTTGGGGACTATTATATACTTGAAAGCAAATAACTGGCTTAGTGAGTTGGGCTTGTCCTGTGGAAGGCCAGAAGCTGGACTTGATGACCCTTCCAACTCAGGATATTCTATGATTCTATATTACTGAATTGAGTGATGCTATAGCCTTTGTGAGAGGAGTGTCTTTGTATATATAACATGAAAGTCGTTGTTATTGGTTGCATTTTACAGGTGCACTGCAGATTAAATTAAGGCCCTAAGGAGGCTTGAGATCTGGAAGAGGCAATACAGACAGGACAGAATACTATGAAAACATCTTTTTGCCATGACTTCTGGCAGTAGCTTCACTACTTGTTTTTACAATGTATTGCTTTTATTTGTCCAAGTCCCATAATAGGGAATAAGATGCTTGCACCATTAAATCAGTGTGAATCACGAACAAATGGTTTTACACCCTGGACTGAGAAAATAATTCAGGGTATTGAACAGAAAGGTATTGAATGTTTTCCTTTGGCATTACATATTTTGGAATTAGTTATTAGTGCATATTAAACCTATAAAAAAGAAATAAAATATTTAAAAGGTGTTGACTTTAATTGCACTGTGTTCCTTTTACAGTTGCATTCTGAATAGAAAGAGCTGGAAACGACAAATACAAGGGCCTGATTTAGTTTAATGTTATTTCTGCAAAACTTATGAGCTAAATGGAAAGTAGGAGAGTATATCTTCAGACAGCAGGAGCCAAGGAGGCAGTTTTCTCCACTTTTCTCTTTGAAAGATTTCTGTTATAAAATTTCTGGGGGTGCTCTGAAGATATTCCCTCTCTGGACTGTAAAGTCCTTTGTTCCTCATTCACACATCCATTCCAAATTTGGACCAAATATTCCATCTCCTCTCCAAACCACCATAAATGTGACATGTTATTCCACAAATAGCTGACCAAGTGAACCCTATTTTGCTGTGGAATTGTATCTCCTCCCTTTGCATCACAGTAATCTCTCTCTGAAGCTCTCTGTCTTTTCCATTTTGGTGGCTCATTCTCCCACCTCACCTATACTCCATCAAGTATTATTCTTAGGTCTTTTCTACACACTCCCTTGCCTCTAGTTTTATCATACGTCCAGTCTCTCTTCTCCTCCTCACTCTTTAACCTGGCTTTCTTTTCACCTTCCAAACTGTTTTCCTGGACAGAGCTACATAGAAGCTACTCCTCATTGGACTCAAATGGACATATGATGTATAAGTCAGTTGCTGACTTACATGAAACCAAAGAAGTTTATTAGTTAAGGATTTCTGACCCCTCACAACATTTGTTTGAAATGAGCTGCTGTATTCCAGTGTTATTTGGGTGGCACATATCTGAATGGACAGTCTGACTGCAGAAGCCCCTTTCTCAATGTTGCTAGAATAGTAAGGAATTTAAGTGTCTCAATGTTCTTTCTGCTGCACGGTGACCTTTGACTCTGAAGTGGATTTGGTTTGCATTAATTTTTCCAAGCATACATTTTTGCATTCAGAGGTTTTATACCTTGGCCACAGAGAGGCAAGGAGAACAGATGCAGACCAAATGGTGTGCCAGATTCTTTCAAAGGAGTTAGACAATAGATCCTTGGGTAATTGCAGTGCTTGAGTCCATCTTGTGCACTGATTTGCTCACCATTTCTCCAAAGACTGGTGGCCAAAGCAAATCTTTATGTATCTCATTTACTACAATATTACTACTTCCTAATTGCAGGTCTGCTGTCAGCAGTAAATGATGTGGGCAATAGCACTGTATTAAGGTCCTATATGAAAGGATCTAAAATTCTTATCATCTTGGAAGATGAAGTATCTGAAGTATCTGAAGTATCCTGAAGCTTGCTAGAACTCCCATGTAGCAGAGAGGGGACCTGGATGATGAAGTCATGGCCTAGTCTCCCAGATGGTTATTCCTACAGCTGGAGAAAGCCTTCTTGCTGGTTGCAAAGGCTTGGCAGTGGTTTTTCCTGGTTACGCCATAGAAGCATGTTTGATCGCTGCAAGATCCAGCCCATGTGTCCTCCTCTGGCACATCATGTCCATTCTTAGAGTTGTCTTGGGATTGTTTCTGTTCTGACATTCAGAGGCAAATGACAGCATCTGTTTAATTTTTATGTTTGGTGGTGCTAAAGGAAAGTTCAACCTGTTATAGTGGGATATTATTTGGCAAACATTAATTATATAGAAAAAAAAACAACCAAAGCAAAAGCAAAACCAAAACAGAAGATGAAAAATTCTAGTTAAGATCAATGCTGACCAGGGCTGCATGGGAAATGATCCTCTTATGTAAGAAGCTTACTTTCTGTAAAACTTTAATTAAAAAAAATTCTTTCAGAGAATATCTACCTTCTCCTCCATTCTCTCTTTTCTCTCTGGAATGATAAAAATTGCTTGAGTGAACATTTCCTACCATTTCTGAAACCCTAGAGGAGGCTGTGGAGTCAGCTGAATTTTTCTTGTTCTGTGTCTGAACAGACTGAGATAATTCTTTTTTTTTGGTCCCTTCTCTATCTTTTATGTAGGTATGTTTAACCCCTATATAGGGGGATTGCACAAGACAGTACTGGAACAACAATAATAAGGTCTGGTGCCTATCAAGATTTTAGGCTAAGCCAAAGTGAATATATTTGAGGTCCACAACACATAAAATTTTAAAGATCCAGTGATCCAATAACTGCGTGGTGGGATGTGAAATTCACTTTCCTGTTCTTCTGGTTTTCATTAAAAGTAATGTTACATTAGATGTTTTCAACAAAGACTTTTGGGCTACGAGTAAAAACATTCATGAGTAAAATCCTAGTTTGCTATACTTATTTGTTCTAGTAAGCTCTTAAAAAACCAACAAATTGAACCCAAAATCTAACGCTGCCTCCTCCTCAGCTGAAATATTTTGGATTGAGATTAAATGGACTCAAACTTGGGCAAGAAGAATCAGTCTAGTTAATTAAAACACATTATCAAATGTTTGCTTTCATGGCCACAGGATGCCGTAGATGCCCACAGTATAAATGAGTCCAAAGATAATGACGTATCTTTAGGGAAAATAGATCTATCCATGGCTATTACAGTTGATGGTCAGGCTTCAATCTCTGCCTCAGTAAGTCCCTAAGTGATGGTGTACTGGAAGGAAAGCCAGAGAAAAGGCTGTATTAGAAAAGCTGTCTTCTTATAATGTCTCACTACATCCATTATTGGCTAATATTGAACACATGATGCTGGACTAAAGAGATTTTTGTTCTTAGCAATACAGCTATTTTTATTCCTAAGATCTATCTTATTAACATAATATAACCGGTAAAAAGATGGGCATTTAAGTGGTTTTCAAATGTTTTTTGTAATCACATGTGATTCTAAATAATTAAATGTCTGTCATGTCTTTGGACATTAAAATGAATTTATTTTCTTGTTAGATTCAACTGACATTGCTATGGAGGTGTCCTCAACTTTTCTAAATGGAATAAATTATTTCTAAAATTCTTATGAGTTTGGCTATTATTCTATATGAATTTTTCATAAGCTAAACTTTTTCGTATGCTAAAACTGCATCTCCGTGTGGGCCAAAAAAAGAACTGAACGGACAACAAAAATTCTGATAATGTCTCAACTTCAGAACTTTGATGTAACTTCCAGTTCCAAAATGTAAGTTAAAAAAGCTGAAAACTACTTTTAATTACTTTTTTTAATCTTGATTTCTCAAAGCATGCAATGTACCTCAACATAGTAATTTGCCCAAGAAATAACAGCACACTTTTCCCCAAAATACCGAAACAAGCTTCTTTTTTTTTTTTTTGTACTTTTTTAAATTAGATTTTTAGAAGTCCTTTCTCCTTTAACAAAATTAGGCTATACTTTTTACTTGGATAGAACTCTATTTTCTGACTACGAACGTATTCTGTTAAAGTTGATCTGAACAGTTGTAAGTCGAAACATAAAGAAACCTAGAGCCATATTCAGCATCAGTTTTAAAAAAATTCCATAAACTCAGATTTTCAGATTCTTGTTTGTGCCAGTATAGTTAAGGGTCCTCAAAGAAAATGTACATCCCTTTTAGGCTCTCAGTGTGTCCCAGATGGCTTCTCAGTCTTTGATCAGTCCAGATTAGTCCTTCATTTCATATTTTTCAGACAATATCAATGGCTTTTACCATACCACCACTGAAATTCTCTTGCTCTGTTATTAATAACCACTCAAAATAGATGCAGACTAATGGCAAATACTGAATAACATGATCACCCATGCTTTTCTACAAAATCATATTTTAAGTTTTACCTATGGGATTGTTTGCCATGCAATCTGGTTTCTGAAATTTCCAGACAAAAATCCCTCTCTTAGTTGCTAGGGAAGCAGACCAGAATGGTGCTTGAAAATTTTGTTCTAAATGCAGCTGTGCTTGTAGAGAAGTGGCCTTTTTTGTTTTGCTTGCCTGACGATGTCTATACAGTGTAATGTAACTGACATCAGTGGATTAGGGAACGGCTTTTCCTGTTTCAGTGCTTTTGAGTCTTATTTACATGAAGTTTAAAAAGCAGACAAGAAATCTTTCCTTCCAAACAAATGCTCAAGATGAGCAGCTGTTATGTGATTGGCAGTCTGAGATAAGTAGATACTCTACCTTGAGCTGTCTCTGGCTGCCATTTGATAATCTTTAGGAGAAAACACCCAAACACAGTCAAGCACAGTCCTATAGTTTAAGCCTTTAAAGGCCAATTGGATAGTTGATGCTATTTCCATTTCATTTGGGAAAGTCTCTATTTCAGTACTTATATCATGTAAGAAACTAGGAATATATAAACTGCCCTTAAAATATTTCTTTGTAAGTGGCTTACTCAGAAGTGAATGTATAATGCTATTTTTCTGTTATCTAGTTACATTTAAAACCAGTAAGTTCTTGAACTAATTTGTTGTTTCTGCTACTTGGACTTATGTAAGGGAAGATGCTCCAAAGCTGCTGAACCTAGGAGAAAACTGTTTAATCTAGTTTTGTTAGGGTTTTTTGTTTTGCTTTGGTTTGGTTTTGTTTGTTTGTTTCAGCCATATTTCTTCTAATTCATTCCTTTCAACCTCTTTTCTTTCAGGTTTCAATTTGTAAAGTAGGCAGGTGTTTAGTGGCCAAAGTGTTCAGTAGCAACACTATATATTTTCTACCCCTCCAATGAAAGGATAGAAATCCCTACAGTTTTATTGTGTGTATGTATTAGTGCTACGACCACCAAAGGTGTGTGGCCATACATATAAAAGAATATTGATAGATGATGCAATTTGTCTTTCATGGTATTGACACTGAGGAACTATCACCTTATCACTAAATGCCAAAATACAACTAAACATTTTGGGTAAGGTAGTAGAAGATCTCAGGCAGTTGTGGGTAAAAGTGATAGTTGTTTTTCCATTGGCTCCTTCCCTGCTGGCCTGTCCTTATGGTAAATTAAGGACCAGCACATGATAACATTATTTCATAAGTTTAAAAATCAGTTCTAATGAGAACTCAGCACTGTGTTCAAGTATTTACAGCAGTTTAAGCTCATAACAATTCCGCCAGTATTTGCAAAGTTTGGGTAAAAATAAGATGAGAATCTATCAGCATACAGATGTGTTTTTTAAAAGGAAATGTCACTGGCTGAAGTCTTTCAAAGGGAGGACTGGGTTTTCATTTTGACTAATGTTCCTTATATCAGGAAAGAAATATTGCTTACGCAGTGCTTTCCCAAGCAGAAGGCCATTTGCAAAGTGGTGTGAAGGAGGCAGTTGATCAGATTTTCCTTTGTGTGTTAACAGCATGTCATCAGGAATGTCCATTTCTTGGTGGTAGGACAGATTCTTGGACTAAGAAAAGGGTCGTCAATCTGACCTTTTGCATCCCAATAATATTTTGACACAGTAGTGGTCTAGTTCATAGTACCTACATCCAGGCTCACTCTTTGCACGATAGAGAGGGAGAGAGATATAAGCATGGCATCCATGAAAAACAATGTTCTGCATATTGTATTAATCAGTGAGCAATGCAGAGAATATAAATGAGTTAAATTTGACAAAAGACAGTGGCTTTTCTCTACTTTGGATTACATTTCTAAATTCTCTAAGCCAGCCCTTATAAAAATGTGAGAAGAGGTGGTGGTGCCTACTGTCCTCGTATGTTTCAGGTGGACTGGTGAAGTCTGCAATGGCCCAAGTAAAGAAAAAGGAAATCAGAAATAAACGTTATCATATAGCAAATAAGGGGTTCACCTGAATTCTAATAAACCATTTTATTTTCACTCAGTAATTTGTGTCTGACTCACTACGGTGAGCTCCCTTACTTTAAGGCTGTAGGGGCAGAGTTAGCTCTCCCTCATGTCTTCGCCCGAAGACTAAGTAATTGTATCTAACTGATATGAAACAATTTCATCATAGAGTATATCAGAAGTAGCTTGGTATTTGGGTACTCTTTTGCCTCCCAGGGAGAATTGGCAGCTAAAGACAGGTACTCTAAATCAGGACTGACTACTCTTTTCACTGGGTTTTCAGTGTTAGGTGGGTGTACTTTGACAAAAGGAGGGAATTCAAGGGGAAAAAAAAAGCAGATAAAGGGAATTACTTACTCTTGCTTTGTATTTTTTTTTTGTGGAACCTTATTCAAATTAGGAGAGGAAACAGGTTGGGGTTTTTTTGTGAGTCATAGGTAAGGACCATAAGGTCCCCTGTGCTTTGGGAATGTCCATGACCAGATAGCTGGGAACTTCAGCAAATTTGACACCTATGGGCCCCATATGACATCAGAGAGAGAATATGAGACATGCCTCATTGAACTGCGATCTGCACTCAACCCATGACAACCAGAAGAGGTGAGACAATTAAAATTGCCCATTTAATTTAATTTGTTAAGTTCTGGCTTTATGAACTACCCCCATGAAAGTGAAGGCTGAGCCTTTAGTGAGTTGTAAGTAATGCTTATGCCACAGATGATGAGACTGGACAGTAAAAACCAGTGACAACAAACAAGCACTTTTCCACTTAGGGATATATTTGCTACAAGGTTTGGGGTTCTGGTTTTCTTTAAGCATCAGTTTTTAAAAGTTTTTACATGTTTACATGTAAAAGTTTTTACATTTTTTGGTGAGCAAATGATGTAGTTAAATTATCAGTTATACTGAAACGAAGTGTTCTGTTGCTTTGAATCTCTCTAATACATAGCATGGAGAAATCCTTGTACAATTAGTTTTTAGTTTTAAAGTAGAATAACTAATTCTTCATAGACTTCCAGTAATACTTCTAAATTTCCAAACTTTCATCAATGAGCTCAGGAAGATTTTTGTTCTCTCTGGAAGAAGTTCCTATATTCTCTTCTTTAATGCCCATTGTCCCTAGCTTACCCATGTACCTCACTGTTTTTGGGCCAATACTGGGGGAAAAAAAAGGTTTTAGCTTTGAAAAGTCTCTGGTAAGGAGTTTTTACTATCTCTGAAATTTAATCCTTGCAGAGACCTTGAGATTTTCTTTCATTTTGAATAAGATATCAAAGAATGAACACGTGAGTTTGCCAGAAACTCTGAATCAAGTTTATTTTTTATTAAAAACATTGATTTTGGATGAGAAGGAAGTATTTAAAGAAGAAAAAGAAAATATTTCTTCTTGAAAAATAGTCTTTCACGTGTAAGAAATTGGATGAAATTAAACAGATGGGATCAAAATTGCAAGGAGCAGATTTTTATCTGAATGATCATGAAATATTTAGATAAATCTTAAAAGGAATAATATTGAAGCACTGCTCATATTTAATGGAGGTGAATGAGCCACATTACCCACATATTATCTTGAAATATTATTAAGGGGATATGAGTACTTCGTACATTTCTGGTGGTCTGGATATGAAGAAGGATTAACACAGCGGGACATCCTCTTGGAAGCTGAAGTAGCAAGAATGTCAGGGGCTGTCCTCGTTCATTAGTTGCCGTTAATAGTGGAATATATGAATTCCAACTGGGTTATATTTGCAAATCCTTGGGATTCTCCTGGGATTTTTGACAGACTTGATAAACATGAGATGTTATAACAGTGTGCCACATGTCAATAGACAACCACAGAAGAGCTTCTATTGGTCCCTCCTGTGTGTCATGTCTCCGTCTAAAGGCACAGTACTCCAATATGCCAAGAACATCCTGTTCAAGATTGTATTTCCAGTGGAGAGAATGCATGCTGCAACATGTCATTCTGTTGCCTGCTTGGTGCTCATGACCCAAGTTTTTCTGCTCTGTTTTTTCTTTTGTTTCTGAAAAGAATCAATTACCCCTCTTCCCCATTTCATTTGGCAAACCTTGAGAAGATAGAATTTCTCCTTCTACATTTTTGTATACCTTAGGGAGTCTTGGCTTTCTGTGCTTTTAAAATTCAAAAATTCTGTATTTCCTGTGCTTTTCATTTGGAAACTCATTTCAAACTTCCTCAGTAAAATGAACCATGAACTACTGCAGAGGGTATTTCTGTTTTGGTTATGTCAAGATATTTTAACAGCAGCAAGCCTGTCAAAATGTGTTTAAGAACCAATAGCACTTTTGAAAACTAAGTGAGGGGTTTTTTGAGACTTTTTTCTGTGTAAAATGTAAAAACCTTTTACACTCACACAAAGAATACCATTGGGGAGACATAAAACTTTAAAGAATTATTGAATATGAGCACCAGAGGCCCCTGTCCCTAACCATGCCCTGAATCTCTTGTTTGTGTTACACAGGTGGATATTCATCATGTCACCCACTTTTGTCTCTCCGTTCCTCACTCCAAACTGTTCTTCCCTGTGGCTCCATCTATAGGGGTACACAATCCTACAAAGAAGTCCCAGAAGCAAAAAGTGCTGCTTTCTCCACTCAAGAACAGATTTTTGTGTGAATGTCTGATCCTGGTCTTCCTATTCAGTCTGAGGAGAACTTGATCCTGTACCCACTGAAGACAGTGACAAATCTTGCACTGACTTAGTGGTTCAGGGAAAGGGTTTATTAATCTTTTAAGCTACATAAAACTAGATTCATCTTAGCCATGTCTGCGAAGAGTGACAGGGAAAAAAAAGATGTCTCCGTGACATTTTTCTTTCTTGAATTTTAATCAAAGTGCAGCATGATAATATGAGATACATGTTATTTGTGTGTCTGTGTATCTAAGTATCATATGTTTAGGAAATATATGTTAGGAAATATAACACAGATTAAGTTGTATGACATAAATAATTCATATAATGTATACACAAATACACACATGTATACACACATTATAAAAATGCATATGTATTTTTTATATGTGCATGATGCTATGTGATATTCTGTAATTTCTGTCCACGTGCAATCTGCCAAAATGTGATCCTTTAAGATCATGGCTTGCTGTTAGTGGAAAGCTGTTAGCTGTGCTGTGTATAGCTAAGTTCTAATTTGGCAGTGGTCTTCATTTCTACTTCAAAACCCTCCCTTGCACATATACACATTTCTAGTCTTTTTTGTTTCTTTGTTTCGTTTTAATTCCTACCCTAAGCTATTTGGTAATATTGCAGCGCTGAACACAGCAGCTGTTTCATAAGTGTTTTATTTAAAGGGAGCGCAGTATCACAAATAAAGCAGAGCAAAGAAGGGAAGCAGACTGTATGGGTTGCTCATTTTGGAGAAGACAGAAAGGAAATGTAAATAAAAAACATTCACGATAAGCTTAGATGTATAAACTATCTGGCTTTATACCAGCCACTTGTATCTAGAAGTAGGAAGACACCTGTCTACTGCCTTGCATAGATTTGAATGTAAGGGCTGGTAGGATCAACACCTCTCGTGTTGAATTTTTCTAATGTGCATTTAAACTGCAGCCCAGTACTTGTGATTATTAGGCATCTGCAATGATTACTTTTGGACCAGTGTGCAAAAATACCCATGGATCACTCCTTGAATTCTTCTAGAAGTGTGCTTGGTTTTGGTGGGTTTCTTTTTTTGTTTGTTTTGGTTGGGGTTTTTTTGTTTGTTTGTTTGTTTTTGTTAGGTTTTTTTTTGTGGGGGTGTGTGGGGTTTTTTGTTTGGGGGATTTTTTATTTTTTGTTTGTTTGTGGGTTTTTGTTTTGTTTTTGTTTTGGGGGTTTGTGTGGGGGTGTGTGTGCGCGCAGTTTTTTTGTTGGTGTTTTTTTGGTTTTGTTTGTTTGGTTTTCTGTTTTGCAAAGTCTCTTTTGGACTGCATTTCCTCTCTTTTGCCCCTACCCTGAGAGTTCTTTCAATACTTAGCTCTTCTCTTTCTACCATATTGTCACTTCATTCATTTATGGATCTGATCAAGAGGCTGTTAATTCCATGGAAAACTACACTAGCTTCAACAGACCCCTATGATCAGGTCCTTAACAGACATTTAAGAAAGGTGTTAAAGAAATTGCTCTAAGGCTTAAAACCCACTGGACATCCATAAAAAGCAGGTATAGTGGTGGGGCTTTTGTGTCTGCTCTATTCTGATTAATATGCCTTTCACTTCCTAATCTGCTTTATTTCATCAGATGCTAATTCTGCAGGACATATAACTCATTTACAGCATTCCTTCTTAATTATTTTTTGCATTATCTATTATGTGTGAACAGTCATGAAACATGTGGGTTTCAGGGATTAATAAGTTTTTTCGCTTTACTGCCTTCTGTTTCAAAATGTAAAGGAGAAAAATGTGCAATTTCCAGGCCCCTGTCAGAGTGTCCTTGAGGTAAAGGAGGCAGCACTGCCAGTGTTCCCTGCATTAGTGTTAGGAAGTTCTGCCTTGTACAGCTTATGCAGGCAGCATGGCAACTGCCTAAAAAGGCTGCTCATATGATCCCATTAATCTACCCCCAAGGGATCCTCAGCAATTATAGCAGTTAGTGAGGCTCAAATGGAAAACTCCATGGACAAGGGAAAAGGGAGAGGCAGCAGACGTTTTCAGGACTATATACGATCTGTGCTGTAAATGTTCCTCCACCTGCAGTTTCAGCTGAGAGAGCTTGGTGCTGAGTCTGCAGTTACACCAAGTGGTCCCTTTACATATTGTGTGGGATCTGATAAATTTTTGCAGGATTTTTTCCAGCTGTGCTCTCATCACGTTGATTTAATGGCCCTTAAGAGAAACCATAAAAGTGCTTTCTGGTTAGTGGGCCCCAGCTGGTCCTCATAGTATTGCATAATACAGCAGGCTGAGTTAACTATAGATTAATGATTATGAAATGTCTTGCTTAACCATATAATTTTTCAAACATACAAGGTCTTGGATAAAATGCGGTTCACTGAGGTAACAAGATGACTAAATTCATGAAGGAAAAAGGCTTAAGAAGTAAGGTATATTTTAATCCAACCAAGATAAGATTTGCCACAAGCCAGCCGTGGCTCTGGCCAGATATTTGGTGATATACAGGGAGTCATGTGTGTGCGCATGCATGGTTGTGTGCCTCTCTTCATATGTGTTTTCCCTTAAGGACTGAAGGGTGATGGCTCCCTGCTGGATGGCTTCTCTGCTTTCATTACTAGGCAACAGTGCAAAGGGCCAAGAGTATCATTTGAGGATTATGAGGCTCTCTGCTGAGGCTAACATTGCAAGGCTGAATGAAACTGAGGACCCCTACATCACCAGGTCATATGAGCTCCTGCTCTCCTACCAGCACCGAAGCAGTTGAGCAATGAGGTAACCAGTGAATCATTAAGGTCTCTTCCTACTCCCCCTGTACTCAGTGGCCAAAACTTTGTTGACTCAAGCAGGGACTCTGCCTGGGAGAAGCGTGCCCTATGGGATGCTGTGGTACCAAGAGGCTTATTTTACAGAGTTTCACAAGAGCTCAGGGTCCTCTGTGGTCCCTGATCACCAAAAGGGGATCATACAAGTAAAGGAAATTATAAAACAAGTGAGGATATGGTGTTTTGCTTTTTAGTAAGTAAGCCAAAAAGTATGTACAGGAAAGCTAAAGTACCATTCACAGATTATTGAGGAAAATCCATATAATAGTAAGGGACCAGGACAAGCCACTGTTTAAAAAATAGACCTGATGAAACTGCAGATTGCCTCTATCCCTCTGATTCACCTATTACTACAGCGACTGTAAAAGTTATATGCACTTTTCTCAAACTGCAGGCAAGCTGGATAACATACTACATAGCTCTTACAAAATAAATTGCAAATAGTCAATAGCAATTCCATTTGCAGGCATAAAACCAGAGTAACCCAAGGCTGCCTCTGGTGCCCTAAAATGCAAGAAAGCTCGAATCTGACATGTAACATTCTGAAATCAGGTGCAGATTCATTTTGTACCCTTTTTCCCTAGACATCATGCAGCCTGCAAGAGGTTTGATAGAGTGTAGTCCAAGTGTCTTATTTTTCCAGGTAATGCTGAACATTTGAAGCAATATAAATAATGTAAGATTAGAAACAGTCAGTAATATTAAGCAATCTAAATTAAAGAGGGATATTAAAAGCTGAAAGCATAGATTTTTTTTTTTAGGTGTTTTTTTTCAAAGTTGTTATAATGCAAATGAGAATGCTCCCCTTCTATGTACTTGCAGCTCAGTAGATGAGCATCCAAAGTGGGAACACTACACCATAGATTCAGTTGCTGTTGTCGACCATCTGTTATGACAATGTGGATCATTGAAAGCAACCGAACCATGAGGTTTTTTCCCTTGGATCTGCAAAAGCTGGGTAGTGAGGACATGCAACATGTCATTTGGAGGAAATATTCTGAAGGTTGACTGCCTAGATTAGGGAATGAAATGGTCACTCCTGGGTTTTTTTTAAAAACTTTTCAGTATGCACCTTACACCATCTATTGAAGAAAGAGCAGCATTCGAAATCTAGCTGCTTTTGATTTTTAATGCACAATTGGCTGGGGTTTTAATTTTAAGCAGAAAGCAATTTAATTTTTTTGAAAATGCTGCATAAAAATATAAATATTTGCCTATCTTTATACAGAGTTTATATAGCTAAGAACTAAAGGAGATATAGAAGAATTAAATATTGTTGTCATCTCTATTTGTTGGTGTCATCAAAATTTTTACGTCTGCCAGGTGAATTTTCCATTGCTTAAAATAGACACATGGTGTGTATTTCAAGAGCTACAGTTGGTCAGCAGTTGGATTTTCATGTTGGGTTACTTGAGCCTGAATTCATTTTGATATGCGCAGAATAATCTTGGTCTTTTAGGACTGAGCTGGCTGCAAAAGGAAGTACGTGGCTTACACACCTTCCCTTATGTTTACCTACAAAGCAGCAGCCTCTTTTATGGGCTTGTGGGAAAAACCAATTGTTTCCTTCCTTGGAACAGGAAACCACAGTCTGTTCATTCTGGTGGGTCCACTGTGACTGAGCATATTCCATCAACAGCTTCTGCTGATGGCAACCGGGAGAAGAGTTTGCTCTGGATTTCTTCCTAATGAAATTAAGAAACAATTTAAATTAAAGGAGGTGTGGTGATTAGCACAATGGCAGATTCAGACACTGAATTTCAATCTCATCTGGATGCTTCACGAGTGAATATAGCCCGGTGACACTCTGGGGTGACCTTCTTAACCAGATGCAGATAAAGGCATTTAGGAAATCTATCTGTAGACAATATTTGTGCAAGTATTACGTGAACATAAACAGAAGCAGTGTAGACATTATAGGTATGTAACATCAAGGAAAGTCTGTAATGGAAATAGGGAAGTGGAAGAAGTCTCTCAAATTGTTTTATCTTGCTCAAACAGATAGAACCATATGCACTTCTCTTTTTGTAGACTTAAGCAACCCTTTTAATGTCTGCTTAACTGCCTGGTGTCAACCAATTGTACGAAGAATTACTCTTGAAGGGCAGTACAAGGGAAGCAATGATTGAAGCAGCAGTTGAGATAAAGTACAAAACCATTCTGCAGGCACACTCTCTCATCAGAAACTAGTTCTCAGACTTTACTTACTGTTTTCTGCCTGTGATGCCCAATTTCTTCTCTGTGATCTCTTGCAGTCTAACTTCTCTATAGTTTATCTGTTTAGATTAGATGGTAAACTATCCTAATGATGATGTGAATTAGAATAAAAGCAGCAGGTTGCCCCGGAAATTGAATGCACTTCTTTGTTAAAAACTTACAATGAATGGCTAAAGCTGTGACCAAGTGGATGAATGGTGCTTAGCTGCTGTGTGCAGATTATAAAACAAATTCCTTTGTGAAAAGAATCACAAATTATTATTCTGAGCTGAAGAATAGGAAACAAGACTGAATCAGAAGAAAGTTTGTCTCATTTGGAGTTCATTACTTGACTTTTCTTTGGGTTGATCATTGCATCTGGTTACAAGATCATATGTGATGTGATGTTCGTAGTCAAGCTTCTGAGTTTCTAGGACAAAGAAAAGATATTTGATATTTTGCTCCATGGACAGTGAATCATTGCCTAAATGCTTGTCTTTCTAAATTGATGCTACATTGTTGCTTTTAAAATTTCATCATAACAATATATATTGGACCATTCTGAGAAAAGAAGGAATTCATACACAGCACCAGCAGTCTGATTAGGAGACTATATTAACAGGTCAATTTAGAGACAAACCCTAAAGCTGATCTGCTGAAAGGCATTTTTTTAATTAAATCAACTTAATTATAAATAGGTGTAATATTGTATCTGTGAGGAAGGGTCAAAACTGGAAAAGAGGAAGAAGGTAAGGATTAAAAACTTCATATGGGGTCAGGAACATTGTGTGTCTCAGTAGAACCATTACACCCTGTCTACAGAAACCTGAAAGATAAATTTAAAAATTGTTGTTGTCCACTTTCTGAAATGACAGTCAAAAGTCAAAATCATGTTGTAAGTCCACCAAGGAACTCTGTTTTGGCTTATAAATGTAGTACAATGAGTGGGGGAAACTTCTAACTCGCTAATATGGTCATAACTTTTCTCTGGGTAAAGAAAGCCATCCAAATCTATGTTTCTTCTTAGAGCTTTAAGATTTTTTTTTTTTTTTTTTTTTTTGTGGTATGGGATGGACTCAAGCCTATAGGCAAGAGGGTACCTCAACCTCAGTCTGAAGGTGCCCCAGTACTAGTAATAGAGCAGCTGGTTCTAGTAGTCTGAGAAATTTTGAAGTCATCAGCATGGCCACAGACAGAAAAAAAAAAAAAAAAAGAATATCCCAACAGAGTTAATTAAGATTACCTTTAGTCTAAACACTGATAGACTGTGTCAAATTTAACTTGCCCTTGGGTCAAGAAGAGATGACTTCTTATGAAGATGAGTCAGGAAATATTTAACTGGTAGTCAAGACCTTCATTACCTGGTGATCTGTTTATTTAGTCTTAAGATCTGTGAAAGCAACCTCTTCTGTCAGTGTGCCCAAGCTGGATGTCACATGATGAAATGCATATGTGACTGGCACTAATGCTGTAAATCTTGATATTAAATAGATTGAGATGAGTCCTAAGCTAAAGATTTTGGATGCAAACATTTATGGTGGTTTTCAGCTCAGTGTTTGTCCATTTATTTACAACACTTCTGTTCTATTAGAACTCCACTGTCAGAAGGAAAAGAATCAATAGTGAGTGTTGTTTTCCTCTGTACCCATTCAAAATTAAGCAGTCCAGTTCTAGCTGGAGGCTAAAGGGTGATATAGGTGAAAGCTACCAATAATTGTCCTATCACTTTTAATTGGTTTCCAGAATCCAAAAATCCACATTGAACAGTACTGAAAAAAAGCTGCAGCATCTGTTTTGTTTCAAGGATATCCAACACCAGTGAAACTAGCTGGGATTTGTAGATCTACCATTGTGCCAGCCTTTAAAATAGCAGAGGTTTGGAAAATTGACTTTCACCCTGAAGAATAGACTTGTTCCATTCTTTTTATCATTAAAACATTACTTTTTAGTAAAGAAAACACAATTAAATGGATGGCTGGGCTAAGGTCCTTTCAGTTACAGAGAGAATGATATAATCATGAGAGAAGGTGGCTCCATTATAGTGTCAGCATTTAATGACTGGACAATTTGATATACTGTCAAGCTCCTCTGAAAAAAATTAAAACCTGCTGAATAGGTGATTTTTTTGTTATTAAAAAAAAAATATTTCCTTAGTATGTTAGAGACTCTTCATATATGACTAGCCACAATGTTTTTTTAGATCAAAACCACAACACTTCAGAGTGTTTAAATTGTTCCATCTTTCTCAGAGATATGCTAATTCATAAAACAAGATGAAGCATGAGTGTAAGCAAAATGTACACACAATGACACACCTGATTTTCATGTGCCTCTGAGAAACTACATGACATGACTGGATTTACTGCAAGAACAGCTCTGGTAAAAAATATATTTAGTTTTTTGCTTGGTTGTTTTGAAAATGTAACCCAAATGAAACTTTGAGATTTGTGGGTTACAGGAAGAAAGTTCCAACTTAAAATCATTAATGAAATTGTAATTTATCTTGATGAATCAATTTGATACTTCTACAGGTATACCAAAAGAAATAATTTAAAGAAGATCGTGATGATTCACAGTGTTTCAGCTGTGTTCAGAAAAATAAGTCATCACAAACTGACACTTTGTCCAAATTAATCAATTCAAGTGAAGTTTTAGCACATTTCACTGAAAATTCTTAACCAAACCAGTTCTACCTGTTTCTAAATATCACTACAAATTAATAGATTTAGATTTTTTGTAATTGACTTCATGTATAACATCTACTTAGCCTGTGAAATCAAATGGCAACACAAATACAATGTAGTACAGATTTTCTTCTAATCACTAGTAACAGAGTGTAAGGACTCAAGCTGCATAAATTTATGAGCTAATACAGCCAAATGGATTTGCTGAACATGCATTTTAATAATGTTAACAAAATAACTTGTACTTAAATTTTGGCGAAACATGCTTCCAATGATTTTGTGTGTGTGTATGTGAATAAAGCAGTACAAATAATCCAAAAAGCAAGTATACAATCAGTTTTTCAAGTCTTGCAGATAAGAGACATGATTCTAAAGTGACTCTAGTGATGATTTCTATTAAAAAGTTTCACATTAAAATACTTTGCATAATGTAAACCAGATTGGCTTGGCTGAAGCCCTACTTTCAACCAGTTTTAGAGAGCTATTGTTAACAGAAATGATCACTTTGGTAAGCTAAAGGCAATTGTATGCAAATTCAGGAGTATGCCACATACTTACTATTTGTGGTAAAATTGTGGCAACTTTCTTAACAAGACTGACGGAAAATTGCCAGTAGCAGGAATTGCTGGCAACCTCAAAACTGCAGCTGTGGTTATCCTCTCAGATTACTGAGAAATTATAGCAGAGTTTGTAACAAAATTTTATCTTATTACATTGAGAGAGAAAGTGAGAGCAGGGACACTAAATGCAAAGGCGAAGAAAATACCAATATTGAGCAGTCCTGTTTCAGCTTGGTGAGGACAAAATGGCATCCATCTTGAAGGCTGTCAAGCTTAATAATTATACCTTATTTTATAAGCTTCTACTTTGATCTTCTATCGAAATATTGTAACTCAGCTTCCTTCCAAGGGAGCTAGAATGATGTTTGGCATTTTGTAAGGGTGCAGTTGATGATCAGGGTCAAGCTTTCAGAGGTCCTAATAAGTCAGAAGGCTCTCCTCAACCCCTCTCATGTACTGACCCTCCAGTGGTATCTCTGCTCAAAACAGCTATGTGCAGGAACAGTTGTGAGCTCTCCATCCAGTCCTATGCATTTGAATACTGACATTGCAGCCACAGCAAGTTAAGCTCTGAGTTCCTGTACAGAACTTCCATGCAGTCTTGAAAAGACTGACTTTAGCACCAGTTCAGTTCCACAGTTTCTATTAAACCTGGCCAATCCCCTAGATCTCAATTCTCTTCAGGGTTTTTCTTGCACATCATGAATAAGGTTTCATGAGTATAAGAGAGTTGACTGAGAGCAGTGAATGCAAATCTAATTTTCCTTAAGTCCTGAAGTAATTGGTTTACTGAGGAATGAATGCCAACTAACTTGGAGAGAGAATGAGCCTAAGAGAACCAAGAGAAACAAACAATTAACAGTGTTTATATTAGATTACACACATCAACTTCATTTTCTTATTATATGTTCAACATTTAACCCCACCATTTCTTTGTATTACAGTTATCCTTAAGGGTGGCATCCATGAAATTCCTTAGATAAAGATATCAGGGTTTCCTTTATTTGAGTTTTGAAATTCATATGTTTGATTTAATTTCACCCATGGCTGAAGCTAATTCTTATTGTGATTCCAAAAAATGGAACTGACCCTTTTTTTTTTCTTTAACAGTGGTGTGTCTTCTGCAAGAAAAATTTGCAAATTTGGAATGTCTTGGTACAGCAATACAAAACTATGAAAAACCTATAGTTTAGTATACATATAGCATCATTTTCAGTATATGTACAGGAAGAAACAAGCAGAAAAATTGAAGAGGCCAATCTGGGTGAACTCCAAAGAGGTGATTCTCTGTTTGGGTGTTGTGAACTGGCAAAAAAGCAATTTCTGAGAACTCTTGCACTGTAAGATGTATGAAATAGTATTTCCTACCACGAGCTAGTTTGAGTAGATGATTGGGTCAAAAGACATATCTGATGTAGAGACCTAGCCAAATGTTTTCAGAAGCTTATTTTAATAACTGTTAATGTCTCAGGAGCTGTATTGAACAGAAATGGCTGGATTCTTAACATTAGCTCTGGATTTGCATACCCACTGTAGAATCAGGCATTTACCTTGATGTTTCTTGTCCACATTTATATGCCATTCCTGGAAATTCATAATTTCTTGACAATACAATGAAGTTAGATGACCAATAGCTAATATAAATCTATTCTCAATTCTTCTAGATCTTCTAGATTATAAATCTACCTTCTAGTTCTACTGGAACAATGTTACCTCATTAAATCTTCTATTAAAGTCATGGTTTGAACTTGTTTCTCACAGACTTAATGCAATGATATTTCACTGGACAATGTTGAGAAACTAAACACAGGTATTTTTTGTAGATCTATACAGATTTGTTAAAACTTACATTTGGTCTATGAGGATTCATTCAGTCCACGGCCAAAATTCAGGTCAATAGCCAAAATGGAAACTAAGGTTATGTGGTTTAAAATCAGAATTTTTCCCCATTGTTCTCCTTCCTGTTTGCTCCTGAGAAGGAGAGTATGGAGGTACTTCCTCTTTGAGCTTGAGTCAGAGCAGGAATGTTAAACCAAGGCTGTGCACCTCCTAACCACCTAGATATGGGGAATTCTGGGGTGGGTTGGGGCAAATAAACTTTCATGGGGACAGAAAGGACAAATCAGAATTACTGTCTTGTTCAAAGGTGAATGAGTGCCCTCTCCAGGAAGATAAGATGTTCAAAATGCTCCTCATATGTAAACAGACTGCCCAAACTGTAGGCTATATGCCATCATTTTTTTCTCTGGCTGGTTTGCTTCAGGGTTTTTTTCTGTTTATTTTTTTTGTTCGTTTGTTTAATAGAATATTGTTTAATGTCCTTTTCATATCTACTCCAGAAAAGCAGACCACGTCGTTTTGGAAATGCTGAAATGAAGAGTTACCATTTTTGGTGAAGGAAAACAAGGTGGGAGTACACATGAGTCCTTCCCAATCTTCCACACAGCCTCACAAAGATTGTCCAGCCATACCACATATCCTTGCCATATAGCTCAACTGCTGCAATACAAGTAAGCAGTATCTGACTCTAGCCAGGAAAAGAGTTCCTTGTGCATTTCAGCTAATCAGGTGAGATTAGAGACTCTTTGCTCTGCAGTCTCTCTGGGATAGGCCAGTGAGAATCATAAACTATCTTGAGAGAGCTGAAACTGTGCCTGAAACTGTCTACTGTGCCTGAAACACACCATCAAAAGAGCAGGTAAGTGGGAGTGGGCTTAATTGTCTCTTTGACTCTGATGGACTTGAAACTACTCTACTTCCTGTGTGGTGGTCTATGTGTGAAACAGGAAATGCTTGCAATGTGTCTTGTGCTGGGAATCTTAAGAGGTTTAACAAGTATGTGACCTCTTTGACAGTCCTGCAGGAGAAATGCTCCTGAAGAAGGTATGGCTGTTGTGACTCTTTCTACTTGTTCTATGAACACAGAGCATGTGAATTCTAGAAGGGTGTCTGCAAATCCCACTAAAGGAAGAATCATCAAATCTTTCCCGTGAAAGGGCTGGGCCCCACCTCTGCCACAGGCTCTTGTGAGTGGGGGCAAGACTGTGACCCTGAGCCCTTACCCCTGTACAGCAGCCGCTCCAAGGAGGAAAAGCTTTTTCAGCCCGGTCTCCTCCTGCAAGCATGGTGGCTTCTTTCAGATGACCACGTCTGATTCATCTGAGCTGGTGGGAGAGACCTGTCTTTTTCAGGTCATGATTCAGTTGTCGTGTTGGTTCCTGTGTGGGAACACCAGCAGGATGGGCAGAGCTAGCACTCAGGGGTTGCATCAGGGCTCTGCTGGATATATTGTAGCTTACCAGATCGACTCAGTTTGACTATGCATTGCTCAAAGCCTCAGTGTAGATAGATTTTTCCTTTTTTATTTTTTTTTTTGCTTTTCTTTTTTTTTTTTTCTGCAGAAATTTGTTTTAAATCTTATTTGCGCTTAAGTTAAGACTTTATCTGCCAAGTTTCGCCCAGAAAACATTTTTGCAGCCAAGTTATAAACCCCTCCAAGTAAGGGTACACAGTGTAGCAATGGAGAGAGCCTGAAGCATAATAGCACCAGTTAGCTCCATAAGAATGCCACCTTTATGATCTGTTATCTTCCTTTGCCAGCTTCAGTTTGACATTTCATGAGAGCTAGGCTGGGCAATTCATTTTAATCTTATTTTTGGACTTGGTTATCAAAATAGGACAGTAAAGTTCTCAAGTATGCTGTATGTTCTTGGAAAACACTGCAGAAAGACAAATATTTCACTTGGACTGAAAAAAGATATAAATCTCACACAGAATGCCTGTCAGCAAATTTAGCTAATATGCTAATTGTCTGAGGAGTGGACTGATGGGATATCCTATCGTAAGACCTTAATGTGGAAAAATCCGTATCTACCTTATACTCTGAATGTCATGTTAACAAGATTCATATACCCACTGAAATGTTTGTCTAATCACAAAAATAGTTTTGGTATTTACTTATTTATTTATTTTTTAAACACCGATTTGTTATCTGCATTTGTTAGTTTGGCCAGAGAGTATTCAGAAACTGCATACTGACTGGGATTATCATGAGGACCATTATACATTTTTGAGCATATTGTTTTAATTGATGATAGCTTGCTAATAGAAGCAGTACTTATCTAGAGATTACAGGGCCAGTACTAAGGCATGGAGAATTCTACAGTCCTGCTTCCATGGATTATACGAATGCATCCCAAGGGATGTAATGATCCCTGCTTAGTAAGTCCCTACTGGTAAAGTTGGAAATAAGGACTGCACCAAAGGCTGTGGAATAGGCAGCACGTGCAGGTTAGCTCAAAGGAGATGCTCTTACTCTTCCTGGGTACACCCAGTGTGACTGCCTTTTTCCTGCCAGACAGCTGCTGTTTTCCTAGCGCTGCAGAACTGGCTGCCTTTTCACCACTGAGAACCCATTTGAGACACGTACAAGCATATGTGATTGACCTTCAGACCATGTAAAAGGGAACACCGGGGCCCATGACAGACCCTGCTGACAGTGTAGTGTGTGAGGAGGCCATGAAGGAAGGGCAAGCACTCAGGGACAGCAGATTAAGGCAATGCAATCTGTAAAAGATGCATTTTTTAAATTCTGTAGTGGTATCAACATGACACTTACCAGAGTGTCTCTCTGGGGAGAAGGTAGCTGCTATCCTGTTAGCAATGCACCGTATTTTTCAGTCACTGCATCTCCATTTTATAGCACTTTTTAGGCTAAAATTTAAAAGCTTTAAACTTTTAAGAAACAGCACTAATTGTGGCAAGAGTTTTATGCCAGTAGAATGCCCAGTGGTTCAGGAGCAAAGGCATCCTGTGTTGCAGAAACTCCCAGAAGTGTCCCAGAAGTGTCTTGTTTGCATCTCTTTCTCTTCAAGGACTGTGGACCAAACACTGCTTGAAGAATAAATGCCCAGAGTCAGCCTGCCATCCTTGTACACTCCTTGCAGGGGGTCGTATTTTTGGTGTGATTTCTTCTAATGACAAGGAGTCTGCATACAAATCTCAGATTTCTCCCAAAGCATCGTGGAGGTGACCACTTTGCTTAAGGGGATGGTGTTCAGAGCTCAGAAGAAGTGCGAAAGGGAAGGTAATCCAAACATTGCAGAGGTACAATTCTCCTTTTCAGTGAGGTTTTCAGTTCACTGGTGCCAAACAAACATGGCAAAAGTTTACTCTCTTTGCCCTCGGTCAGTCCCACTGATTTTACAGCAATAATTTCCAAACTGAAATGAGTCAAAATAACCATTCCTCTTGCTGGCTTCAGCACCGCTGTGTTAGCTTCTCCTAAACTTGTCTTTTAATAAAAACTGACTGCACACTCGAAGAAGAACCTGGAAATAAGCTGTGGAAACCCTTGTAGATACAAGGATAATTACTGTACTGGCTGCAGATATTTCACACTGCTGTGATTTAGTTATAGGCTGGACAATTCATTGTAATACCTATTTTAATAACAGGAAAAAGGGTTTATCTGTAGCAGAATGGACTTTGAGAGGGTTTTTTTTGGCTCTGTAGAAGTGATATTGAGCTATAGCATTATGACTATGATGGTTTTTTTTTTTTCACAGCTCCATGAAATTTGAAGGATTTGTCCATCTCAGAAAGAAATCCCTCATCTGATCAACCTTACTACTGCCTCTAAACTCAGTTAACTTATGAAATTTTCTTGAAGTCAGGAGGTTTCTGTACGAGGATACATGGAACATACTTTCAATTGGTTTTGCATTTATAATTAAAATATTTTTTCAGTAATACAATGGGTGTACTTCAGTGAGAAATAGAACACTCTGCATCTGAAAACCATACACCTTTCCTGAGCCACTGCTGTGACCATTTTTGTGTTAGATTGACAGAGAAAGAGAAGGAAGCATTTCCTTTAACTGTGGTGTAAAGTCTTTGGTTGTGTCAGGTATGAGTACTTTCAATATAGAAAGTTAATACATTCTGAAAATTATAGGTTTTCTTTTCTTTTTCTGAAGAAAGTAGTATAGGGTTGTGAATGAGACTTGCAGCCTAATTAGAATTTCTGTTAAAATAAATGTAGATGTCCTGCAGGACTGACACATGCATTGTATCTATTTCTTCTAAGTAGACACCACAACTAGCAGAGCAGACAGTAGATGTCAAATCCTTTTGTGCTGCTTTTCTTTCCAGAACAATAATAGAAATGCGGAAACAGCACATGGTTTTTCTAAAGTTATATTAGACATATCTGATCTTCATGTTTGCAGTAATCTGACTTTGGCAGGCTTTTTAAAGACGGGTTAGGGAGTATTACATTAGGCAGTGGTGCTAGGCAGCCAAACTTATGATATTTTGCAGTTCCAGAAAAGAAAGTTCAACACAGCCAAGATCTGAACAGAACAGATATTGTATATTAAAACAGGCTGGAAAACCTAAGAGAGGAACATCCAAATGTTGCCCAACTGAGCAATTGCACTGGCAGCTCACACAGAGCTGAAGAGCTAAATCAGATATGCAGAAAATGGGGAGATTGTAATCCCTTTAATATGGGAAGTATGCCCTCTGGGGGACTACTTGTCCCAGCATGCAACTGCAAAATGTCATAGATCTCAGCCACCCTTAAGCATTACAGCTGAAAAGCATGCAAAATTGCTTTGACACAAATAATCCTATATACAAAGTGGAGGCCATTGCCTCAGATGCTGCTGGAAAACAAATCTTCTATCCATGTCCAAAAGAGAAGGCAGAGATGTGAAATTACACTGACAGATATTTTTGTCTAGTTGCACATCATTTATAAAGCTGGTCTGAACTCATCCTTGTTCTTTAAGTTATGATTCTCTGTAGGAGAAATTTTCTGCGAAGGTATTGACATTAGTCAGTAGAGAAAATGATTTTTATTTTTGGCAGAGAGATCATTGCAGAAAATGGCATGTTCTACAAACAAAGACAAATAAAGGAAATGGGCAATGGCTACACTTTAAAATGGAAAAGAGTCAATGTTTCTCAATACTAAATTAAAACATGAAGGATGATTCAACCAATATAAAATATTTAGGGGCATGGCTTTGCTGAAACTGAACTGAAATCTGTCAAAACGCAAGAAACCTATGAGCTGTATATCCTCCTTTGGCTGGAATATCATGCTGATACCACATTTCAAGATAACTACAGGGACAGACACTGACTTCATGTAGTTACAGATGTCTCGTGCAGCGATGGGCTTCTCCAGGTGCCTGTCTGCAAGCACACCTTTTTAGGGGAAGAGATTGTAACTACACTTTGATACTGACAATAAGTTTCCTGATTGCTGTTTAGCTGTTCTGCATCAAGTGACTGAACACACAAACATATTCCCAGATAAAATCTCTAGTGAGGTTGAGAGTACATACACAGCAGTGATTTGGCATGAAATCTTTTTATGAGGCTGTTGTGGTATTCCTAAAACAAACATTGTAAAACCAGAAAATATTACGAATATAAGATTAAAAAAAAACAGTATAGAAACATATATTTTCACATGAAAAGCTACTAAACAACCTTTGCCTCTGCCCCAATGTAATATGATATATTAGGTATGTAAAAGGCATCTTATTAATTATAATCTGGGGTTAGATCAAAGCAAACTATTCTAATTCTTTCCTTCTGGTATGTCTGGAAGATGAAGTTTATATTTCTAGGTGTCCTCACAGAAAATAGACACAGTCATGTTACTTTTAACCTACATCTGTAAACCGCCTGAGATTATAATGGTATTTTTCTTAATTAATTCTTACAAAAACCCTGAAGTATGGTACATTTTTTCACAAAATAAAAAAATAAGGCAATTAATAAAACACAGCTTTAGTTGCACTTCAGGGCTTCTTTCTGCTCAAGAGCTTCTTTTACAAATGTCTGTGTTGCCACTTCACAGAACAGCACTAAGGAAGGATTTGTAGCAGAAGACCTCAATGTCTTATTTCATATTTGAGACAGTGCTTTTGAGTTCTTTATCAGATATTTATTTACTCTTTTAGATTTCTTTGAAGAAGGCAGCAATCAGCAGGTTTGGCTTCTGGTTAGAATGCTGCCAGCATTTCTAGTGTCAGTTCCCTGTTGCTTGCATGGCCACCTGTGCACTCACACCCCACACTTCTTTCCCTGTCAGGTTTTTCCCTTTTTCTGCAATCCAGCTTCTGCCAGCCCTTCAAAGCAGAGCTGACTAAAGATTGCTTCCTTTGCTCACTGCTCTGTTAGCACAAAGAGGGAAGCTACAGTCGGGGTTAAAAGAAATCCTTGAACTGGTTTCCAGAAAAAGAAGGAGAAAGCCTCCCTCTGCTGAAATGGCTGCCAGCTGAGGAATTTCTTGAGGAATGACAAGGACAGCCATTGTGGCAGCTCCTTGGGTGTTGCCTCCACCAGCAGCAATGCCATCTGTTGACGAGGGAAGTTTGCAGGAGTTGCTTGGTGACTGAAGCTGGTTTGGGCAGCAGTGCTGTGCTGGGTTTATTCTCAGAAAATTGACTCTATAGGCAGGCAAGTTTTATAACTGTTAAAAGGCAGGGCATAGACTGAGCACTTAGTCAGCAAACCTTTCCATTTGAGTAAAACAAAGTCACCCTGAGTTACTGGCCATTATACAGCTGGTCCTGAGGTGCTGAGCACTTGCAGTCCACCTGGGTTTCGCTGATATTCATGAGTGGTAGGAAGGATTTTAAAAATATAAAAATTGAAAACTGATCTTCAAAATGTAATGTGTAAGTTATCTGATATATAATTATGCCTTTCTTTTTGAACCCAGGAACTGGTTAGCCTTTCTCTCTGTGGATTATGGGATCAAAAGCTTCCTGAGCAGCCACATCAGGCAGAGGAGATGTACTCAAGCCAATCAAACTCAAGGGGAGACGTTTCACATTAGAGACAGACATCTCTGCAGGTGGTCCTAGATGTACTGTAAAGTTACAGGTAAGTTTCTGTTATAAATCACCCATCTTTCCAACTTGTATTGAGAACAACCCTTGGCAAGACTTTTTCTGAGACTCTCACCTCTGGTAGGCTCCGTATCATCTAAAGCCTTTAAATACTTTTCTAAAATACATACCATAGTTCAAAGAAATGTTGTATTGCAGTGTAAAATCACCCAGTGAATTTCTTCAACACTGTTATCTTATAAATCCTATAAATAGGATTTTATAAGTATAACAATCATTATGATCTCCTTAGGCCTTACAATTTCTGAAATATGATGTTGTCATCAGTATAGCTAACTAAAAAAATATATGCCTAATTTAATTCTACTGTCTTTTCAGAGTTGTCAGGGATGATTAATATACCTGCTTGGCACCTAAAATGGGACCCATATAAATTTTACATGCCTTTCCCAGGGATAGTAATTTGAATACCCTATAATGCTATGAAAGACTCAACACAGATGCTGTGAAGCTCAGTTGTATCTCTTCTCAGCCATCAGGTTCCCATGGTCCTGTAAACTAGGTGCCTTTGAAGGTACAGAAGCTCACAGCTCTGAGGAAAAAAAAAAAGGTTGTTAGATGAAAATTGTGAGGATACAGAAATGCATTTCAAGAGGAGCCTAATTTTGAGCTGGCTGACAAATTTTTGACCATATTTCTGGTGGTATTGAGTCCAGGATTAAACACAACAGATATGGCTATTTTAATCTAAAAAGGCCAAACAAGTGATGGTGGTAGGAGTATCTCTGTACGCCAAATCATTGTTCCACCGAAGCTGGAGACTGCTGAAGGGATTCTCTGTGCATTTATGTCACTTAGGCATAGGTAAACCCCTTACCATAATTAATAATTTAATTTTGGTTAAATCCACTACAGTATGATTTCCCAGGAAAGTGCTAAGTACCAGCCATTTGCTGAAGCATTCAGAAATGGTGGGACATGAAGCACAAGAGATCTGTGGTTTGTATATTGTTCCAGAATAAGGGTGTTTCCTTGAATGGGAGCCATAATAAAATTGAGATAATTGAGAGATAATTCATACTGTAAATATGAAATATTTTTGTCATGAAAAGAAAAGCAATGAAATATTTCACCAAAAAGGCTTGATAAAGAGCCTTCCATGCAAAATGAACCTGAGAGAACAGTCAAGCCTATTTTTCCTTCAGGTGGAGAAATGACTGACTGAAACAGACCTTTTTGGAATAGCTTTTGAGTTTAAAAACATGGGGTAAAATCAGAGCAGTAGCAAATGCAATTCTTTGACTTTAATGGATTAAATTTTATCCCTAGGAAACTAGTCAGATAACCAATAACTTACCTGACTCAGCTGCAAAAGAATGAATAAATGTTCCCCTTTATATTGTTATTACCTACTTGAAAAAATACACAATAGTTGCAGGTAAAGCTCTGAAGCAGGTTATCCTCTTGATAGCACAGCAGTCAAATTTCTCTTTCTACAGCAACCCAGTAGAAATGTTGCCAATACAACGTCTCCTGCTTGTGGAGATAATAGTAATGAATGAAAGGTCAATCATGACTATACAACAGTTTAAAATACAGCTTCGTCTCTCTTGACATCTGCATAGACTAAATGAGTTGTTGAAGGATTTGAAGAGTTTTACAGAGTATATTAAGTTTCATGACTTGCACACAGAAAAATATTCGTTTGGTTACATGTTGGAAATCCAGAGCCAACAACAACCTTGGGATTTATTAAAAGCAGGCCACTGCTTTAATGGGAAAATATTTTTATGCTATGAGCAGTAATGACTTTTTTATAACTATTGTAATAACTCAAAGAAGAGCAATGAAGATTCTTGGGATGAATGAATTTTGCTGGTCTTGAGTTAATTAGTGTAATAAAATACTTGTTTTTAAATGGACACAACACCTGTTTCATTAGCTAGCAGGAAAACTAGAACCTATAAAAAGTAAAGATGAGCAGGTGTTAACTGATGCTCTGTGACATACTACTTGTAGGTACCTTGAAATTGTTGGTTTCTAATAGAACCATCAGCTTACCTGGCAAGATTTTGGTAATACAACAAATTATTACTATAGATTGTATTTCACTCAAGTCTGTCACACTGCATTAGGCTGCCATTGTACTGTCTCTCTTGGAACTGCCCTTTTGTCTGGATTTCTTTTGATATACAACAAACTTTCCAACCACACTGAGACAGGACTTTTAGTGTATGGTTTTGTTCAGACAAACTATTACACTCCCTGTGTGTCTGCGAATGGGTTCCCTCCCATCCTGTTCAGTTAAGCCACGTGATGGAGACTTGTGCCCATTACTGAAGGGAAGGGAAGCGAAGGGAAGTGAAGGGAAGTGAAGGGAAGTGAAGGGAAGTGAAGGGAAGTGAAGGGAAGGGAAGCAGAGGGAAGGGAAACCTGTATGTTGCAGGGGATTTGACTAATTACTGTTTTTACCTTAACATCTTGTCCTCAAAGCATTTGGTTTTCACATTTCCATTAGTACTCGAACATTCAGTATTGCAATACATTCCTGTTAGGAGATAGTTGTTTCATTACTTCACTTTCTACTGCATACAAAATTTAGACTGTAATGTGATAAGCTTCTGTTTAGCTTTTGCTGGATCCCTTCCACTGTTTTGTCCTCCCTTTACACTCTACTGTAATGTGGCTGGGGTAACGTGGTATTCTGAAATTAGAGAAAGTTATATTGTCACTTTTTTTCATATTTGTTGGAAAGAAAGATATTGAACCTTGGAGAAGGCTGCAGTCGTGGTGAGGACACTTAGAGCGGTGTTCTCTACAGCTTCTTCTTGTCTGGGTGATGTGGGTGGGAATTCCCCAGTAACTGATGCTATATGAATCCCTGAGGTAACTTCTTCTCATATGATGACTACTGTGTGTATCCTGTTTTACATTGCACCTTTTCCCGATAAACATCCTTCTGCCAAATGTATTTCCACGTTCTTCAGTGTTGAAATAAACTAATTTCTTCCACCTTCTCTTCCTCATGTATAAATCTGTGTCTATGACTATATGGATATAATGTCCTAAATTCTTCCTTTCATGTATAGTTCTTAGGGACTATCACTTAAATTATGGCAGATGTTTTAACTCACCTGAATCTACCAATCTAGATCCATAACCAAAGATTCATAATGGTTAGTGCTGACACACATCCACCTACCAGTCATGGGAAGCTCTTCTAGTTTCTACTTCCATTCTGTTTGCCTTTTCAATGTCCTTTGACTTGCTGTAACCATTTTTTCCAATATTTCTTTCATGTTCGTGTACTTCTAAGGAGATCTACTACAATAACCCCTTCTGTCTACCTGTATCTCATCAGGGTAAATCTTTCACCTCTCCATTAACCCTTAAGTTGTAATGATGGACTTCTCTCTTCCATCTGAAAAAAACATTACAAATTGCCTTTTTTGGGGAAGGGTCATTTTGAAAGTCAGAACTACGCATGTTGCTTCTAAAATCCCCTTAGGGACTTAACATGGTAAATTTACATCATCACTTTCCAGGCAAGTAATAGGTCTTATAGATTCTCTTAAGTGATTCACCTCTTTCCATCCAATCACAAGTCACTGGCACATCAACAAATATGGGATGGGATGGGCATTTGCAGCACAAAAACTGTTCTTCCCAATAGCTGTTTATCTGTGTTCTTGCACCTGGGGATAAATGTGGGATGAAGTGTGAACATGCTTGTGAACAACTCTTGCAAGGCAACTGATCTGAGCTTCCTCCATGATGATTTGTTTGTGTCCCTGCATTTTTAAGGTACCACTGCTACTTTCTGTATGCATGCAGGGAAAAATATTTTATCGTTCCATATATCAGAACAGTTTCCTTAACAGGAAGTATTTCTCCTTCAGACTTCTACATAGCATTGATTTGTCTTCCTGTGGGAATGAACTTAGGAATACCTGGAAAATGAATAACTTTTGTACTAGCTGTAGTCTGTTTCAAAATACCCAAAGAACTAGGCACATTTCAGCCTACCTTCTCATTGCTACTGAACAGAGGAACAACCTGGGTCTTATGGCTGGGAGATGCTCTCTTACTGCTTTCTCACTCAGAATTTATCTCACATCAGGATCAGTTTTTACAGCTACATTTTAAAGGCCATTTGGACATTTACAGTTGACACAAATACTCTGTATGCATAATGTCCCCAGGCACATCATCTATATTCATTGCAGTGGAAGTTAGGAGATTTTGGAACCCCCTCTGCATCTGTTTACCCATACACCCTGTGAGAAAATGCATTTTAATCCTGTTATTGGGCTGGGGGCACCATCCATGCACATACCTGTATCTAATCCTTTCCGTGGCATATTAAATTTGCAAACTCCCCTAATATTCCATCTGCATTAAAATGTGTGGATTTATCCACACAATCTCTGTGTTTATATAGTTCATATAAAAATATGCTGAATGGTTTTTTGGGTTGTAAAGTCACAAGTACAAAAATTAGGGGCAATCAATTGTACTTAAATCTTTGCTACTTAGTGTATGGCTCCAGACAATTGTTGGAGCTTGCAGTTGAAAGCCTGCATATCCTATGCAGAATAAATTATCTCCTAGACATTATGCAGTTCTCATTGCCTTGAAACCGAGATGAGATAGCAGAATTATTATAACATTAGGTTACAAAGAGAGAGCCAAGATTCTTCCCTTTTTTAATTCTTGAAACTTAGCAACACCAGGAAAAGTGAAGGTCTGTTTTAAAAACTTCTTTTTGTTTTAATCTTGCACTGGAATACCTTAAGCACAATTTCATTTTATATTACAATTTATACAGGTACTCAATCTAGAGAGGAGATATAACCAAAAGAAATGTTGTAGAAGCCTGTAAGACAAATAAATTTACAGTTGCTTTGGTAACTGTATTTCCACACGCTAATGTATTTGGGGTTCTTAAGTTTAACCTTAACACTGTGTTTTCTGGATTTTGAAAGCTAGTTCAAGGTAATTGCCCTGTCTGTGGGATTACTTTTTAATTTCCATCTCTATGTTACTGATATTTGTTTCTACCCATACCTCTTCAAAAGAGAAAGTAGCTGGTTAGTTCTTGCTTTTTGTTTAAACATATGTATGCTAATATTAACACTTGACCACTGTCAAGACAGAGTTAAGGTAGACTGCAAATATGAGTAAATATAAAGCAAAACTATGTGTTTTGGGATCATGACATCTTTTCAATACCAGTAAAGAACTGCTGCCAGAACCTCCAGGCTGATTCTCAGGGGAGAGGTGTGGTGAAACTTTTGGCTCTTAATTGAGACTTCAGCTCAGTGAAAGTTAAACCATTGAAGCCCAGGAGGAAGCTATTGCCAAAACCACAAAAATTGGACTTTTTTGCTGAATAGAGCCTATAGAAAGTAATCTTTCATTCTGAGTTTAAAATGCAATAAATAGTTTATTTCAGCTGAACTCAAAATTGGAGCTATACATGTTGGGTTTTTTTACTTGTTT
The DNA here is from genome assembly GCA_013399855.1 of Oxyruncus cristatus. Lineage (NCBI taxonomy): Eukaryota > Metazoa > Chordata > Aves > Passeriformes > Cotingidae > Oxyruncus > Oxyruncus cristatus. The sequence goes on along the minus strand of VXAY01004412.1, from coordinate 458,895 downwards.
GAAAAAGGAAGGTCTTAAATGACAAAAACCCTGTCACCCTCTCTGTGAGCTTCATTTTATTGGGAACAATTTTGCACTGATGAGAAATAAACAGTAAGTTCACCCCACTGCACCTGTATAGTCCCACTCAAAGTAACATGCTTCTTTGTATCTCCATAAGGGCCAAAAGTACACAAGATATTTAAAAAGAGGAACTTAGCCAACTGAAGTGTGGTAGAAGCCTATAGCTTACCAAACCAAATAGTCTTCAGCAATTTGAACAAATCTTTTGCTGGGACCTTCTGAAGATAAATACTCATCCATCCAGCTCCCTTCCTGTTTTGTAATGTCTCCCTGTCTAATTTAATAAATGCTTTCTTGCTGTTTCTTGGCATCTTCTAGAATAAGGAATGTAAACTGAAAAGACCATGGAGACTAGTGTTGGCCCAGGACTCCACAATGAATAATATCAGGAGACACAGAGACGAGTCTGTCAGCCCATACCTCTTGCCATGGCCTCTATGAGGAAAAGTTGCTCAGAGCTGTGTGAAGTAGTATTTTGTTATAATTAAAACACGTGAAAGTCAGAAGAAAAATGCATGCTCTAACAGGTCAACTGCTAAAACGACTACAGAACAGGAAAAAAAAAATGCTAAAACGTAATTGTAGGAAAGATAATGCTGGAAAGTAGTACAGCACAACAACGATCACCAAAGAATTATTGACAATATTTTATGACGCCTTTAGTCAGGTAGGACATGCCAGGAAAGGACAGTAGCTGCTGGATAAATATATTTTATTTATTTATAGTCTATAGTTTTCTATTATTGCCTAAATTAATGAAATAGGATTTGTACTGTGACAGTTGCTCTCCAAAACGAACACCCAAACTTTTGAAGTCTAAATTGTTTAAAGTTCAGATAATTCCTTTTCAAATAGTATATCTCAAAATATACATGAAGTTCATCTCTCTGTGAAGTGGACTTTCTACAGGGGGCCTATGATTTATTTTCTATTCATTCATGGAAGAGCCATTGCTGTAGATGCACATAGGAAGGTGTACTGAAAACACTCATTAATTCTGCTTCTGGGTGGCCTTGGAAAACTATGAAGTCTCTTCAGACTAATATTTTGGCTCCATGTAATTTTGTCTTTCAGAAATAGATCACTACTGTCTACATGTTCATACATCTATTCTTCGATCTTTGAACTATTATAGGACAGTATTGTATTAATAAAAATTCAATGTGAATGGAATTTATCTGCAGGTTACAGAGCCCTTTGTAGAGAAGGAGTAGGTTTAAGGGCAAAACAGTACAATGTAATGTGCAAAGAACAGCATGCCATTGGGAATTAGATATTCCTGAATGAGATCAATTTTGTGTAGATTTTTGCCTACTTGTAAAAGAGGGCAAGGTTATTCTTGCTTATTGTTGAATGATTTGAGATTTATGAAGAAAGACTAATGAATTCTTACTTATTCATATAATTTTTTTGTGTGTCTTTTTTTTCTTATAAGGTCACTGTGGGGTTTTGTTTGACATTAGGTGAACATTTTGAGAGAGCACAGCCCTCCCTTCTTCAGGACTCGTGAAGAATATTCACCAGTACTCCTTAACTCATGTGCCCCTTTCCATTCATGTACTGCAATCTGTCACTGGTACCTCTCCTTTAGACTGTAAAATTCAGGTTAGTGGAAGAATATGCTGTGGCTTCTTTACTAGCCTTGATCATACAGTAGGACCTGGGCAGTACATCAGTAGAGCAGCAACAGATTGCCACTCCAGAGAACTGGAGTTTCTGAGGTACCCTTAAACCACTTGTATGGCTGGAAAAGCACTAAGATAAAGGTAATCAACTTATTTTATTATGGTGCAATACATTATAATAGTAGTCAGTTTGAAAAATAAATTGAGATAAAATCAGACAAAATTATAGCTAGATCGGGGACATGGAGGAACCCACAGGCCTTACTAACCCCTGCCAGCCCTCCTGGGTGCTCCCCAACCCTGCCCACAGCCCAGGACCCCGTTTCAGCCCTCCAGGGCCATCAGGCCCTTCCCCAGAACTGCTGCAGCAGGGCCAGATTCCAGCTCCCCACAGCCTTTCCCAGCCATGCGTCCCACTGAGCTGGGTTCACATGCAAGCCCCCTATCCTCAGCCCACACCCAGGAAGATGCCCAATGCCCAGGGCTGGAGTTGGCCCTGCTTCCCCCAGCTGCCCATGCCACCAGGGCACTGCGCATCCACCTCCCAGTTTGGGGAACCCCATGGCTCTCGGTGCCTGACCCTAAGGAGCCGCTGGCCCTCATGACACAGTCAGTTCAACCCCAGGCAACCCACTGTGTAATATCCGTACAACAAGATGTCAGAATCCTCACAGAGCTGTTTCAGCTGCACATCAGTTCTGACGTTGGTGAGGTCCTATGATCTTGCTCTCAGAACAACTGTGTGTGTAGGTGTGTCTGTTCCCCTGAAGGAGTCTATTTGGTTTTAAGTGTCCATAAAATGAGTTTCTTGTCATTCACAGTTTTAACCAAGCTCTTAATTTTAAACATTTATTTCCCAAGTGACTACAGACTTCAGCTTCAGAGATAGTAGTGTTCCCTGGGATACCTCCTGGCCACAGAAGCAAAGAGACTCTCAAGAAATTAGGCCACTAATTTACCTTGACTGTAAAGAAGTAATTTGGTTTTTGTGAAAGATATTTCCCCCTTGAAGGTAGCTGGGGTGGGATTTGAACATACCAAAATCCACGTGTTGTAAAAATGTATATATAATTGGCAACAAGGGTCTGTTTAAGCATGTAGAAACAAGCCACGATCCATTACCAGCTCCTAGTAAGGACCAGGAATGACAGTAGCTCAGCACCCTTCAGTGTTTCAGGAGATGGCAGTAAGTCACCCTTAACTGTGGCTAACAGAATAACAGAGGACATAGGCATTTATAGAAATGGTTTGCAATCCTGAAGTTTTCATTACCATGACTGAACGAAAGGTCTTTTTTAATCTGTCCACATTGTTCCACAGATCCTTTTCTTACATTTAGGAGTCTCCACAATGTACTTGTGAATCAAAAGTTGATCTATTGCATTTCTTGTATTTCACTTTCATCCCTTTTGTTTGACTAAAGGGTCAGAGGTTAGGTTTGGCATCATAAATATTAATGATCTCCACACAGCTGAGACCAACGTTTGGTTGGCCAGTACTTAAAAATTTGGTTTGTTTTCCCATGTGTCATCCATTCACTGGTGTCTACTTGTAGAACTACGTAATGGGGCTATGGTAATCCCTCATTCAAACACGAAAATAACCACACCAAAATCACAGATGATAATGGGTCCAGGTGGTTTTCCATTTTTCGATGTCTAAAGTGCTTTCCCGGTTATTTATTTCTTTTGGATGTCAAGCTTTTTAGTTCAGCACTCCTAATCCTCCGCCTAATTCTAGGAAATTGTTTCCCATGTGGCTCATGTTTTATTGAAGCGTACACATTTTATTTTCTCACATTGTTCTTTCTGACAGTGTGGAAAAGTGCCAACCTACTCACCAATTTCTGAAGAAATGTTGTGACATTATGAATTACAGTATATGTTGTGGTTTCCTGAGAAAACAGTGGTCATCCTAGGTCATCCCTTCCAGTCCTACTGTATCCCTAAGAGATGAGAATGTATGTAGTTCATGTTGAAGGAATAACTTCCTTGTTTGTCTAACTTTAGGTGTTCATTTCACATCCAATAGAGAATTTTCCATACCCATATTCTGGCCTCTTAGATTTCCTTCTGAACGCTCTTCACAAAGAAATTAATAAATAAACAGGGAATTACAAGACAAAAACTATGAAACTGAAAATGAGAACAGCATTCCTCAAACTGTGGTAATTTCCACCAAATAGAGGACTCCAGCAACATGTAAGAATATTTGATCTCTACAACATGAGGTTACCTCATCTGTATCTTGATAAACTAGAAACAGAGATAAGAGGAAACACATCAAGGAAATATCCAAACCTTCCCAAAGAATGTTAATCAAGGCTTTACAGCCTCCCAGATTACACTAGCATGTGTATAAATATGGGTTAAACAAAACAAATTTAAAAATTTTACTTAAAAATCACTGTAGAAATGAATGGCTTAGAGTTTTGGGTATTGTCACACTTCATTACTTTCAAAACAGGTATTTTATGCTATGTGAGTGTTGATAGAACCCTCTGGGTAATATGAGTTATCCATGGCTAGACAGGGACTTTAGTATCTACTAATAATATAAGCCAGAAATAGTATTTTCAGTTTTTCCTTGTTTCTATTTCTGATAGACTTTACAAAACTCTTGTAAAAGTTATAATATATTTGCTGAGGAAGAAGTTAGGGGTTGAAACAGACTCCTACCTGTAACAAACTGGAAGTGAATAAACATTTAAAGAAGAAAATTAAAAATTGGAGCTTAAACAAGGGACTGGATTTATAGATTAAGTTGTTTCATATAAGGGGAGTTGTTTTTATCTGCTTTATGTTTCAGTGAACACAACAAGCAGAGGAGGAAAAGTTTTCTTCTTATCTTATCCACGCCTTCTCTTGGAACTTACCAGTAGTACCACCTAGCACATGTACCACCTACTACAAACACACAGGGCAGAGATTTGATTTCTGTTCCATTAACAACACAGTATTCAGTGGCTACTGCTGCCTCCCATTTTGTGTGTACTCCATACTGCCAAGCATCTATTCTCATGGGAATTTGGTATATCACACAATTTTTTGCATAGACTAACTCACACCTGAAGGATGACTTTGGTGTGACTTGGCAATGCCATGAAGCCATTTTAAAAATGTGTACTTTACATGCACTTGTACTGTAAGTAGTCCTACTCAGCACTTATGAAAGACTCCCATCTGTTGTGAAATTTCCATCACTACTATTCCTACAGCAATGTAGTTGCTGTGGCATGTTTTTAAACTCCTCTTGGCCTTTTTTTTTTTTTTTTTTTTGGTCTGTGAAGGGAGCTGTAAGTCATTATTAGGGACACTCCACTAATTATGTGAACAATATTACTGCCAGTTACTGAGTCCATGCTTTGCCACCATGTCACATAACATGGAGAGTCCAAGAAATTCTATGGTTACAGAATAAGCTGACAAATTAAATTATTCTGCTCAACACTGTCACCCACTGTCTTGTGAATGGCTCAAAGTGGAATAGTAGTTTTTTGTTTTCATAATGTAGACACTGTTGAGATGAAATTTATAGTAAACTTTTGTGTTCTTGGGCCCTTTGTTATCTGAGCACAAGTATGAAATTCAGGCACTTCAGAACTTCTGTAGTGGGGGTTTTTTATGATTGCATCACAGATCTTTATTACAGTCAGCCACACAGTGTTACTGATGATGAGACTTCAGGTATTGTGTTACTGATGATGACACAAATTTGACCAGTTGCTCAGCTGAGGTTCAACTGGGAGATAACCCATGATGCCTGGAGAGTCACTACTTCAGGCAGCCAGGGGACAAGCTTCATGTAATTTCCATCCTTTTTCCTGGGAACCTATGGTGTTGGGCTCATCAAAACAAACAGAATAAAGTAGTCCAAGTATTGCTGTTGCACAGTTGTTTTCATTTGCATAGGTAACAAAATGCACTGTCAAAACCTCCCTTTCCATAAGCCGCTATACTAGACAGGGCAGTAGATTTTTCTGTGTGTAATGTCACTCTGACATTTCCATAGAGGTGAAATATTAATCAGGCCTCAGATTCACAAAATGAAGTACCACCTTGTTCTAAGGAAGCTCTTTAGACCTTCCTGAAATACAGTGTCAGTGGATCAGCCCCAGGAAAATTCTGCTTCGCTCAGTACTTATCATTAATGAAAATCTCTGGGAATATTTTAAGAAGCAAGCAAATAATTAGGTCCACGCTTGTTGGCAAAGAATCGGCCCAAGGACAAACAGGATATAAACTGATCAAGAAAAACATTTGGCCTAAGTCTTAAGTATATTTCTAAGTATAAAGTATATTTCTAAGCATGAAAATCATAATTTTGGAGGAACTGTCTAGTAAAAGTAGTGAGGTTGAAACAGAGAAGTAATTTCAGTGGAATTTGGTAATGGCCGTTTGGAGATGATACTGAATAACTCTATATGGGACTTTCCTGGACCTCCCTTGCAGGCATATATGCCTACTCATAGCTGAAAACTTTCTATACAGCAGTTGTAACACAGTGTTGAGGCCAAGGAGGCATATATGTGTGATATATATGTGTGTGTGTGTATATGTATATGTATGTATGTATGTATGTAAAGCATTCATTCATTTGCTAAGTAGCTCACTTTAGTCCATACAGTTCTTTATCTAATCTTGAATTGTTTAATCATTCTGTTATAGATTGTAACCAGCTAGTGACCAGCCGTTACCTCTTATTTTTTATCTACAAGTCCCGTTGTGACACTTGCATTTGGTGGGAAAAAAACGTTGTGGTCATAAATTCAAGTTTTACTTAAAGCCATCCCCAAAACTTTCACTGAGGAACTTTGTTAATAATTTTGATGTTGATCAATCTTGTTTTGTTCTTTTATTTTCAGAGTTCCAAGATTCTGTTTTTGTTGAATCAATTCCCTTAGCTGATTGTTTTAGATCATTACTTAATCCCTAAAACCTTCCTGAGCGGGCTGCTTTTTTGGGGCTGGTCAGGAGCATTTCTATTTATGTTTTCCCTTCCCTGATGATAGTTACTTTTATAAGGAGATGGATTCTATGTCTCTGGTCAAAGAAACACCAAATCTTCTTCCAAATCCTCAGGATCTTTTCATCTGGGTCACTGGAATACCAGCTGTAAAACAGCTGAGGTATTGTTGGTGGGACAGTTTTGCTCTTCCTGACAACAGCTGTAGGATGCAAGTTTCCCTCTTTACTTTTTAGTGTGTCCTCTTTGGTCTTCTATCTTTTCAGCTGGCCTCAACTTCTCTTCTTTTGTTCCATGGTATCCTTTGATTTTTTGTAATGTTCTGTTCCTAAGATAAATCTTGCCTCTTTTTTTCAGAAGCAAGTGGCTAGGGTTGTTCCTTTTCGCGAGAGAGAATGGTTGAAAGCATAAATGAACTGGGAATTATGCATTTTTCTTTTCTTTGTGTGGCTTGGAGGAAATGTTTGCCAAATTGTGTCATTGCAATCTCTAAAGCAGTTTATCTGTGAACAACTGACAATGAAAATATGCAATTTTCCTTAAATAGGAGGCATATTGTCAGGCAATCAAGAAGGGGGAAATATTATTCCAGTGCATTGACTGCCTTTCAAATGGTACTTCAAGGTGCAGACTTCAGCCCTCTTACTTCTTAAGCAGCATTAAACTGGAAGTGTTTTCACTCTTCATCACAAAAATTGGGTACACACTATAATCTGTGGGAAGGATCTGTAATTTTCATGTATTTTTATTTCTCACTAATACTTTTATATTTCCAGCTTCACACCTGACAAATATGTGACTCCTCTTCTAGGCTTGTCTTGCTTTCAGCCTTCTATAAGCGGATACCACAAGGGTCAGCTTATGAACCTAAGTCTGCAGAAGTTTTACACAAAAGAATATTTTCTCCTTTTTTCCTCCCTCTATACTTCCTTTCTCATTTTGGAATTAGCTTTTTTACAAGTGTAATTTTCCCCCAACATTTGATTTCTAGTAGGAACTCCTTCAAAGACTATTTGTCTGGCTAACTTGTTAGAGCAAGGCAGCCTCAGAAATTAGCTGTGTCTCTGGACTCATTAGACCAATTAGGCTTATGGTACAGAGTATTATCTCTCAACTGAGGACTCCCCAGCTATGGATGCAATTGCATTTATTTTACTCTGTAATAAGGCATCTTAGAGCAGAAAAATCCACAAAATGGTGCTGCTGAAATACAGGTTTGTTATTTCCAAATTGAGACCAGAGTCATGGTTGTCAACTGCATATGTGAGAGATCTCTGCAGTATCTTGGCAGGGAAAATGAGAGAAGAGGAAAAAAACCCACAAAAATGCTCCCTAACTCACATAAAAAAGATGGCAGTTTTGTCAGTCCTACACAATTGTCACAAAGCAGTAACTGGAAGGACATAATGCAAGTGACTGAATTTACAGTGTTTCAGTGGGAAACAGCATGTTTTCAGTCGACTCTGCACTTAGCCATCCACAACTGGAATAGTGTATTCAGTTTTGGTCCTTTCTATACAAAAGAGCTGTGGACAGGCTGGGGAGGGTCCAGAGAAAGGCCACAAAGATGATCAAATGACTGGGAAGCCTGTCATATGAGGAAAGGCTGAGAAAGCTGGGTTTGCTCAGTCTTGAGGAAAGAAGCCTTAGGTGGGACTTTATCACCATTTTCCAGTATTTAAAGGGTTTTACAAAGAGTCACACGGAAAAGAGAAGCAGTAATGAGTGCAAGCTAGTCCTGGGAAGATTCAGATGAGACACAAGATGAATTTATTTTTTTTTGCAATGAGAACCATCAGCCATTGGCACAATCTCCTCAGGGAAGTGGTGGATTCCCAATGTTGGACACTTTTAAGAGTCAGCTAGGCAAGGTGCAGAGCCATCTTGTCTAGACTATGCTTTTGCCACAAAAGGCTGGACCAGATGATCCTGGAGGTCTCCTTCCAACGTGGATTCTATGATCTTTTCCAGTATAGCTTTACTAAGTCTATTGCCTTTTTATGGCTTTTTTTGTGACATGATAATTATTATTCTCTCTTGCCTTTGACTTTAGTAATGGTTACACTGGCACCAAGGCATATGTGTGCTAGTATCAGTTTAAAATAATAGACATGTCAGTTATATAACTGTCCTTCTCCATTTCAATACAATGTAAACATTCTATATCTTAAAAGTTAGTAGGACTGTATGGTTAGCTATACAAAAATATATTTTTGTTTACATTTACTTCCTGGGAAGTAGATAATTGTTGTCTTTCTCTATATAGGTAAATCTATCAGGTTACACAATCTTCCCTATTTTTAAAACTTGTGGAGGGAGAGAGGGGGTCAAGGAACTAAAAGCTTTAACAAGAATACGTTTATTTCGATAGTATGAAGAATAAACAGTTGTTGAAACTACAGAAATTGAAACAGTATTGGAGAAAGTGGTTTCAGCATCTGATTGCTGCTAGTTGTATTCTTATGGAGCTGAGAAAAAAAACCCAGAGTGAACTAGAAAGAGGGAAACAAGGACCTTATAGCAGCTTTTACAATATTTTTGGAAGAGGTACATTAATTTTGGCCCTCAGTAGTCAGAATTTAGGCACATAAATGTTCTGCATTTGACAAGTGCCGAATATCCTTGGTAGCTATTGTTGGTGCTAAGCAGTTCTGCAAAATCAAGTAGACTTTTTTCTATGAACTGAAAAGGTTAATTTTAGGCATTCATTTTAGGAAACTGTTCAAATGTATGAAATGAAGTGAAACTTATAGCATTATAATGAATTAAATAAAATTAAATGTTTCATTCCTCTTCTAAATTTTCATTTTATTGAACTATTGCAGACTAAGCAGTGAAATATATCTCATACCGAAACCAGTTAAGAAATTACAGAGCTGTATTCTAGAGCTAGAAATTAATGATACTACTATTTTGTAAAATAAAAAACCAAACCAAACAAACCCACAGTTTTCTTGAATTCAGTGATCTGTGCTGACAAACCTTGTTGACTACCTGGTAAACTAAATAACCAGCTCTGAAATCTCTCTCTGATTAATCTACTGACTTCATGCGGTTTTAATCTGACCCTTAATTTGTTTGTTTTTCTTTTTAATTTCCAACTGTATCTGAGATTCTGTATTCTATTCAGTGCAGAGGTCTTTTTTTGTTAATGAGAAGTAAACAGTGCTCACGAGAGGAGAAGTTTGGAGTTTCTGAAGATAAGGGTATGTTGTCATACCACATAAGTTAAAGAAAAGTCTATTGCTGGACCAAAATACTGGTTCAGTTGTTGTTCCGTCTCTCCACAATCCCTGTTCTGCAATGTTTGGCAAATTTCAAATTACTATGAAACCTTGTCCAGTCCCCTTTGAGAGGAGTACAGGAAAACTTTCCAGTTTTCCTTTAGAGAAAACCCCCCCAAAAAAAATGGCATCAAAACAAAGTAAGAGAGAAAATATAGCAGAAAGCCTTTTCTTGTTGGGACTGGATGTGATGCCAAGAGGCTTATCGTTCTGTGATGTTTCATTGATTTACTACATATGAGTTACTGTGCTCCTTGAAAGGGCTGCACCTGAAAGCAGGGAGGAATGATGCCTGTTCCCTGTTTCTGGTCATGACTGTTGGGGTTCAGAGAGGAGCTACAGCAGACAGGAGGACTGGCCTCCCTCGGAACAAACCTACCCAAGCAATGCCAGGGCAGAAGTCTGGCTGTGCAGGGCTGGCGTGAGGAGCACAGGCGTGACTGAAGGCAGCAGTAAGCGCTCTGCTGGTCCCTAGAGGAGCAGTGGGCAGACCTGCAGCCTTGCCTCAGGCGTGATGGAAGGAGATAGACTTTGCCTAGGGATGCAGAGGGAATGGATGTTATATGTTGCATCCTAAGAAGCTGTTAAACATTCCTGAGTCAAGATAAGACTCGGGGAAAGGATCCTTCCCCTGCAATGGCACAGCAGACAAAGGGAAAGAAAAAGACTTCCTTTATTTTTTCATTTCCAGCAGATTGAAATTTTTACTGTTCTGAAAGTGGCTTTATTTCAGTACATAGTCAAATCTAATGTAGCTGTAGAGTTTAAAAATCCCCTTTGTATGCCTCTTTTGAGAAAAATGTGGCCAGAGCCACCTCAAAACTTTGACTGAGCCAAGGTCAAAAAGAAAAATTATGTTGTCATTGCTACAGATATTTAATGAGGGGAAAACCCTGCCACTCAGCTTCTCTTGAGACTGACACTGGTTACAATTTTTAGGAATACCTTATGAAAAAGAAAAACCATCTCCCTTAGGTGGCTCTTGTTTTGATAAGTTATACTAAAAACATCTGCCAATACCTTTGGGAACTCTTTTTAACTATCTCTTTAGCCCTCTGCAGATGCAGCTGCATCACCAGAAAGAGAAGACTCAGCCTTCGCAATCTTTCACATCAATTTGTTTCAGGACTTTGCAGTGGTTCCTGTTAGAAAGTTTTCTTTGGTTTCAGACTGAAATCCTCCTTGCTGTGAGTTTAACTTGCAGCCCCTTGTCTTATCTTTACTAAACATGGAGAACAGCATATTACCTCTCTCTTAATATTATCATGTTTCCTCTAGTTGTTTCTCCTCTGTAGAATATAGCCCAAATTCTTTCTGTATGTTTAAAACTTATTTCTGTATGTTTAAAACCTCTGATGATTCTTACTGCTGTTCTCGGGGCTCTCTTTATTCAATGCACAACCTTCTTTAATTAGAGGCCATGAGATGAATCCATTTACTTCCACTGCAGCCTTGCGAGCAGTGCACAAAGCAGAAGAACCAAAGCCTATGGTTTGTGGGCATTACCTTTCTTTTTACAGCTCAGTGACAAAATTATGCTTTGCCACAACAGGAAAAGACCATGAACTTATGTTCACTTAATGATCTGTGATAAATCTGATATAGATTTATCTCCATAGGTAGATAGAGTAGATCGTATATACAATCCACTACAAGCTTCTGTTCTGCAACTCAGCCGCTTTGTAGGTTTTTTCCATCCTATATTTGTGCGGTTGATTATCCCTACGCAGGAGAAGAGCTTGGAAAAAAATTCAGTAAAAACAAGAAATGTTTTTTTCCCTGCAGGCAGCACAAGTCTTGGCAACTTCCCTTAGTATATGGCTGAACTTCATTCCTGGTGGGAACCTGGCTGGCACAGAATAAGCTCTATTAAGTGTGCATATTGACCTCTACCCGCTATTCATTCTGTCTTTAGTATTTTAATAATGGTCTGCTCTTGAGGATGAGTGGGAATTTTTTGTCGATTGCTCCCTCATAAATGTTATTGCAATAACAGATTGACAGGAATTTTCCCTCATGTTGGAGATCTAATTATATTCAAGTATTTTAGGGAAACTAAAGCAGCTTGCTACAGAGTACATATGCAAATACAAATGTATGGTGGGAAGTAGGGAATGGTAATAGTCTGGAGCTGCTTCTTCAATTCTGTGATTGACAGATTCAATAGGCACATCTGGTAAGTAACTTCATGGCAGGGCCTGCATAAGCACACTGTAAAATTGTAAATGTGGTCTGTAGAGGATAAGGGCTCCTTAGATCTGACATTATATTTACCAGGCTCACACTTTTCTAGCAGGAGAGGCCCTTCACCTTCTACTGTAAACAGAAGAAATCAGAGGCTCTCTCATGCAGGGCTGTTGGCAGATCACCATGAACTTGTTTCAACCAGAGCACACTTCGTCGTCATGGTCAGTGAAAGCCTCTGAGCTTCAAAGGTAAGTCCTGTGCTCAAAGAGAGACATTGCGATGACCCAGGACTCCTGGCAGATTTGGTTTCAGTTACTGGAAGATTCTCAAAAAATTCAAAGGCACTCCAGCTCCCTTCAAACTTCAGCAAAGAGCAACAGACCTCCTAAACAAAGCACAAAGTGTAGCACTAGCAGTCCAACGAGAGTCTGCATCTTGATTTCACTAGAGCAGATGTTATCTGCAAGCAATTAACATACTTGTCATCACCAGTAAAATAGATACAGAATTCTTAGAGTGTTTTTTTTTATCTACCCTAAAGAAAAGTGTTTGTGCACAAAGCAAAATTTCCACATTAGTATTAAAATAACATTCAGTGAGGCACGCGGCATGTGTCACTTTTTTAGTTTCGTCCAGTTCCTTTTTTTTTTCAAACAGGAATGCTGTAACACTTAGACCAGAGCTAGACGTGTATCTTTTAACAGCAGAATATTTGATGGCTATATTTTTTACTTCACTGTTATTATTTTCAAATGCTACAGTTTGTTTTGAATAGAACCATATCAGGTACGTATACCTCTCTCACGAGCGTGGTGGGTTGACCCTGGCTGAATGCCAGGTCCCCACCAAAGCCACTCGATCACTCTCCTTTTCAGCTGGGCAGGGTAGAGAAAAAATAATGAAAGTCTTGTGGGTTGAGACTGGGACAGGGAGAGATCATTCTCCAGTTACCATCATGGGCAAAACAGACTTGAGTTGGGAAAATTAATTTATTACCAATCAAATCAGAGTAGGATAATGAGACATAAAATCAAATCTTTAAAAACACCTTTTCCCCACCTCTTCTTTCTTCCTGGGCTTCATTTCACCCCCCATTTTCTCTACCTCTTCCCTCACAGTGGTACAGGAGGATAGAAAATAGGAGCTGTGGTCAGTTCATCACACACTGCCTCTGCCACTCCTTCCTCCTCAAGGGGAGGACTCCTCACACTCTTATTGTTTTCCAGAATGGGGTCCCATGGAGACAGTCCTCCACCAACTTCTCCAACATGAGTCCTTCCCATGGGCTGCATTTCTTTATGAACTGCTTCAGGGGATCATTTCAACAGGGTGCAGTCCTTCAGGAACAGACTGCTACAACTTTAGTCCCCCGGGGGGTCACAAGTCCTACCAGCAAACCTGCTCCAGCATGGGCTTCTCTGTCTACAGGCCCACAGGTCCTTCCACAAGTCCTCCCAGCTTCAGCACAGGCTTCCCACAAGGTCCCAGCCTCCTCTGGGCACCCACCTCCTCTGGTGTGGGGTCCTCCAGGGGTTGCAGGTGGATATCTTCTCCCCTGAAGGCCTCCATGGACTGCAGGGAGACAGCCTGACTCAGCACAGTTTGCGCCAGAGACCGCAGGGGAATCCCTGCTCTGGTGCCTGGAACATCTCCTCCTCCTTCTTCATTGATCTTGGAGCTTGCAGAGTTGTTGCTCTCATTCTCATTCCTCTCTCCAGCTGAAGTAGAAATTGTGCAGGGTGCTTTTTCCCCTTTCTAAATGCATTGTTCCAGAGGTGCTACCACTGTTGTTGATGGGCTCAGCCTTGGGCAGTGGTGGTTCTGCCTTGGAGGTGTCTGGCATGGGCTGTGTCAGACACAGGGAACGCTTCTGGCAGCTTCTTGCATAAGGTACCCTGGTAGTCCTTCCACTACCAAAACTTTGCCATACAAGTCCAGTACAATGAGTTTCACCACCACATAATCTCTGTGAACTCCAAAGATCTATTTCCTGTTTACATGGGTATGGGAGGAACCCAAGAACATAGCCATGTATCATCAGTATGTCCTGTTTTTAAAATTCTGTGAGTGTGCTTTGCATCAGCCACATCTCTAATAGTTATACTACCTTGTTAAAATAATTGTTTTAAAGAATGTGTACTAATCTGTCTTCCAAAGTATCTTCTAATTAGCTTATAAGCTTAGAAGATGAGATCTAGTCCACAATTTCTCTGTACCCGCAGATTGTTGTTCCTGTGTCTAGTGTCTCTGTTTGTAAAGACTTGTTCCACTGCACTGCTTCGCCTCCCAAAATCTAGACTTTCATTCGTGACATACAGAAAAGAAAACCTTAATTATAAGTTTCTTGGGAGTATTGAGTTAGTTAAGAGATTGAGAAATAAAATATTTGCCCGGCCTGCTGTTTTCAGAGTCATCATTTTCTAAACCCTGACAGCATTACAGGATGATTCCCTTTACACTGCTCCCTCTCACTAAGTTCATTTTTGTTGCAGCTGTCTTAGAGAAGTGAGATGATTTTATGGCTATGGTGCTGGAGGTGGGGGAAAGTAGTCTCAGTTCTTAGAACTGCCACAGATTCCTTATTTGATCTTGACCAAATCATTTGATCCTGAGTTAATGTGACAAAAGTTAGTGAGACAGAAGCTGGTTGGTCACTTTTCTCATCTCCGTACAGTCTTCAGAATTAAAAAAAATGCCTATTTTTACATGTTTCTGATATGCCAGAGGCAATGGGACAACTGTAGACTGGAATTTATATGTGTGACACAAATAATAATAATTTATACAGGGAAGTATAGAAACTTGAATTCTCTATATATCCCTTATGAAGGGTTATTTAACATCTCAGCTCATCAGCTCAATGTGCCTCTGAAATAAGCAGTGTTAACCTAATTTACAACAGTAACTTGCTTTTAGAAGGTCAGAAGCAGGCAGCAAGCTGTAGCATAAAGAGCTAGCAAAAGAGATTGAACTTGAAACTAAGCTGCTATGATTACACTTTATTTAATCTGTTCTCCTTAACAATCCCCCAAGCTCTGCAGCAGCTTCTGTGTTGATTAGTGACAGGAGTTGAGAAGAAAGTGACTATCATGCCAGAAAGACTTGGGGGCACTGAATCTGGAATGAGCCACACATATTTAAATCTAGCTAATGTAGTGACATCTTGAAGCAGCCTAGGGCAGAGAAGTTTCCTCTAAACAGAGGTTTCAAGCCCACAAGTCCTTGAATGCTTTTTGTGAGTAAATGATTCTGTGGATTGAGCTCTAATTAAACTTGTATCAGGCCTGTTCCCTATTAACCAGTGCAATCTGTGGAGCTTGCTTCTTCGCCTTCCCCTGCCTTGCCCATCAAAACCTCCTTGTTTACATTCCAGATGCGCAGGCTGTTAATGCAGCCAAATTCATGTAAAATGACGCACGTGGATGGGATGAGGAACACCTGAAAGAATGAAGCTGTTGTACTTCAAGCTATGTGATATATTATAGTCCAAAGATGGTGTGGCAAAGGAAGTCCTGACAGCTGCACCATGATGATGAGTGGAAACAGGAAGATTAAATAATGGCTCCTGAAATTCTAATCAGAAATTATGCTTTCCATTTGACTAAGAGTAATGTTGCGGTCATGACAAGAGGGCTAGTTATAAAGTTGTAAGTTTGACATAGAACCTCTGCATAATATCCTTTTGTCTCAACCAGTGCTCAGAGAACTCTTAATCTTTGAGAGCCATCTAGTTAGAGAAGAAAAAGATACTATGAATCAACAATTTCAGTGGATATCCGCTTATTTACATGTTGAAATGTAGGAGCTCTGCTTCTCTGATGGAGAGCAAGATGAACAACTCAGAGACCAACCCTCCTTTCAGCAATTCCTCAAAATTTCCCTTACATTTTTTTAATTATGTACCATTCCAGAAAAGCTATTTTGCACCTTTATCCTTCTCTCTCCACATTCTCTTTTTGCATGTAGAGATTGTGCTCTCTGTCCCAGGGAAAAAAATATAGAAAATAAGCTATATAAGCAAAATAAGCCTTCTATTGTTCTTTACTGTCTTCATTACTTAGTTTTTGCTGATACAAAGATATTGTTAGAAATGTTATTACTCTGCAGAACTGCTGTAACGAAGAAAAGTTACTACTGGATTAATGCCAAAAAAAAAAAAAAAGGCAAAGAAGTAAAAAATTGGATTTTGGAAAGGCAGTTGTGGAACCTTAGTGGCAGGTACTAGAGATGCTGAGGATTTTATATCAGTGGAAACTCTAATAATTTAGGATGCCAATGGAGCACTTGTTTGATGACTGTCTATGATATTAATCCTTTGGAGACTGCAGTGAATAATGGTTTATTTGGTGCTGACAGGGTGTTTTGTGCCAGGGAACCCAGGTTGCCAGTAGCAAGTCTTTAGTTGTTATTGAACAGCCAAGCTTCAGTGTTCCTGTGGACCACTCTATACCAGTGGTACTACAGAAAGAAAAATTCATCTGTTGATGCCAGAAAAATCTAGAGTGTGGTGGATGGGGGAATAGATGTCATAAATTCAGGACATTTGGAGAATGCCTCTATTGAAGCAACCACAGGCCACAATTAAGTTAAACTTTACAAGGGATTTCATCTGAGCTGGAAAACAGATGATGGAAGCAAGTGTAGAAACTTTCCTGCCGGAAAGAACAATTTGCTTTTCATAGCTGTGACTGAAAACTTTGCTTTTAACATTTTGCTCCTTGAAAATAGCCCTATTTTGTCCAAGACAATTTAGTTTGGTCTCAGAGTTAGATGTCACTGAGGAAAAGCAAAAGGACTTAACACTTACAGCAGATTTGCAGTAGGCTTTTCTTCTCTATAGTCACATTCAGGTTCAGAATCCTCCATCCTAACTAAAGGTGGCAGAATCTGCTACATTAACATGTGAGTGACCTCCTGTATTCCTTCAGAATCCTCTTCTCAAAATGTGTGAAATGTGTGTGTTAATTCAGTGTAGTTTGCTTTTAAGCATAAACACAGACTGAACTGAATGAGGCCATGTTATCCCAACTAAAATCTATAATTTCCTGATTCCTTTAAAGATGAAAATCAATTGAATAATGGTGCATATCCTAGAGATGGTGCTGCTATTAAGGCTGGTAACCATTTCTTTAAAAATATCTCTAGCAGACACTAACCTACTTCATATAAGACTCTAATGAGTTGATCCAAGTGATATTACCTTATACCACAAAAATAAGTGTACTTAAAAAAGCCAAGACCTTCGTGTGTAGTTGAAAGTCCGTTAATTTAAACACCCAAATTGTTTACACAGTTGAACAGAAAGCCTTATTAGGGATAAAGAACATCCTGTGAAAGTAGAGACTATTTTGGCAAAAATACAGAAAAGAATTGATCAGGAGTTACCATTGCAATGGCTTATATGTGCTGACCAGAGGACATTACAACTGAATAAGAAATTCTGTCACCTATGTGGATTGCATTAGCTGAATTGTTGTCTAACTGTTGTGCTCAGACTGTCATCATAACAATGCTAGAAGGAAGCTGACATATTAAAGGGAGTCAAAGTCGTGCAACAAAAATTATGAGAATTCTAGAAATACTCCTTAGCAAAATATGGTCTGAGAAATTCCACCCATTTTCACTTATGACTGTAAGTAGTTTGCTCACAACACCACTATTACTGGGATAAAGTAGAGATTTTTAATGGGAAAATAATTATAACAAGATTAAGAGGCTGACCATTAACTGAATTCAAAGAAAAAAAGTACTCATTCTATCTTTAACTATCTTCTTTCTATGGCCACATCTGCATGTAAGTTCTTGGGTTTAAATGATTCAAGGCTGCTTCTGGGCTGTGGCAAGAAAATACAGCTGGTTGAAGTTGTCTGGAAGTCTTTTGATGAAACAGTTTTATGAGAAAATACTGATTTACTGAAGTTGAAATCTTTTGAAAAAAACACCCCAGGTTTTGTGAGGAACTGTAACTGAAACACAGTCAGGATTCCAGAAGAGCAATTATTTTCCTGGATAAATCTGTTCTGGTAAATTAAGTGTTTGGGGGGCAATTTTCTGTCATTAAACCAACTGTTACAGAAGAACCCATATCCATATTGTGAAAATCCCTTTACTCTCCACTGCATGAGAGCCAGTTTACCTGCTGGGAACATTATGTAGGGCATGCCTGTTACAGCCCATGCACTAGAATTGTTTGGGAAAACAGCAGCAGTCTGGGGCAAAAATGTTCCTGGAATTGTTCTGCTATTTTGTGGACAATCAAGTCTCAATGCCCAGAAATAATTCCTAGCGCTTTTTAATTCACTAAAGTAGATGAGGTTGTAGTGTGCTGCTGGAGGTCCCAAGCCACCAAGATCTGTGGTTTCATGCTTTTTCAAACAGTGGACAGACACATGAACCAGCTGGGCTACAGAACAAGAGAATCTAGTGTCCAGATGCAGGATCTGACTGAAAAAGAGAAAAGATAACATGTGTTGACATCCTCTAGTAGTCTTTAAGCACTTCTTAAATGCTCTTCATCTCAGGTTCCAAAATGAAAACAAAACAACCAAACAACAATCACACAAAAAAATCAGTAATCTAAAGCCTTTGACATGATTGGCCACCAAAAGTGGCAACTCTCATAAAATCAAATCTAAAGTTTATATTGAAAAGCTTGGAGAAAAAAAGCCTCAGTTAATGTTCTGAAGAGTCTTATGACCCAGGCTTCTGAGTGTCCAAACATAGACACTTATGGAAATAAAGTCATTTGGAATTATCAGTGTTTTTGGAAAATCCAGAAAGCATTAGCTTTTTACTTTGCAGGATCTGTGTTTTTCTCTTTGGTTTGTGCCACAGTGGCTTTGTGCAGCTTCTAAGTGCAATTGCAATAAATTGAAGAATGTTACAGACTCGTTAAGGGACTATGCCTTAGATACAGCATAGCATTATAATATGAAAGTCTGAGTGGTTGGCAGCTGAACACAGAAGTCCCAATGGGACATGTACCCTAGCCTAAGACAAGAGGTTGCACTTGATATTTGCAGCTTACATGCTATCCAACACAAAATCCCACCAAGCTGCATTTTTTGACAAATAGTTTTATATGCCACATCCTCACCATTGATCACTCTGTCAGAGGCTGCAAACAGATTCTGTTGACTTGTTTAGACTGGTTTTCCCATTGCTAAATAGCATTTGCTATTTAATGTTTAGTCTTTACAATTCTCACAGCTAAAGTGATAGAATGCTTTTACATAACTATTATTTTAGGGGGGTTTGTTTGTTTGTTTGTTTTTGTTTTTTGTTTTGGTTTTACTCTGGACTAATTTTTTCAAACCTTTTATACAATTGCTATAAGATGAGAGACATTTTATACAGAAAAAAGAGACTTGATGTGGGGGAATAATATTAAATTTATTACTAGGAGGATAAAAACTAAAGAATAATATATACAACAATTCTAACTAGGTTTTCTTATGAAGAAAATTTTATGTATTTACAAAATTATCCCTCCCCCCTGTATCAGTCCAGGAGGAGAAAGGTCTCTTCTCTACTTTCAGGGTTTACAGTTCCTCTAAATCAAATTTGCAGCACTTGAATGTTTTCTTCTATTATCTCCAGGGCGACAACTTTGATCGGTTGTAGCTGGAAATATCTCTCTCTCTTTCTCTGCTGCACATCGACCTCAGGACTGTCCCTGCTCCTCCCTGCCGGGCCAGGACTGGAGGCTGGGGGGTACTCGGGCCTAGTGAGGTCCTTCATGGACTGCAAGGGGACAACTTGCTGCACCAGGGTCTTCACCACTGTTACAGGGGACAATGGCATCGAGTCCATCCCCTGTTTCTTGTGGGGTCCCTTCTCACAGGAGATGAGGGAAGCCTTGGATGAGCTTCTCCAACAAGAATCTACCCTTCTTCCATACTCTGCTGTCCTTTAGGGTCACAACTGAATTACACCAGCATAAATCCCTCACTGGGATCACAAGTCCTACCCGGGACACTTGGTCCAGCGTAGGTTTCTCTCTCTAAGGGTCACAGGTCTTCAGCAAGACTCTGTTTCATCTTAGGCCTCCCACGGAGTTACAGCTTCCTCTGCACACTCCTCTGCACCAGCACAGGGTCCCTCATGAGCTGCTGGAAGGTTTCTTCACTCCAAATACTCTTCCACAGGTGGCAGGGGTTTTAGTTTTTAAGTCTTTTCCCCTACTGGAGGGGGAGAGGGGGGCCCCCCCCGGCCTCTCCTCCCCCCTCCTGCTACACTGACCTTGAAGGCTACATTGCTGTCTCTTGTTCTCCTCTGCTCTCCTCCGGGCTGGAATTTCTTCTGCGCTAAAGGCTTCTTTTCCGTTTTCTTAAATATGTCATTTGCTGAGGCATTACTGAAACTTGTGATTGGCTTTGCTCTGTAAATCTATCTGGAATTAACTACTTTTCAAACCTGGCCGGAGGGGGTGGGGGTGGGGTGGGCTGGTAAACCCACAACAGGGTTTTGGGGTTTTTTTTCAGGATGGAGGAAGGAAAATTGGGCATGGAAGAATTTAAGGAAACTGAATTTTCATTATCCCAAATGAAACTGAGCATAGTAATCAAGTAGGATTTTGTCTGGAAACTACTGATATTAAAAATTCTCATCAAGTTCCACTGGGAGGGGCACTAAAACATTTATTAATACAAGTAATCTCTTTTTAAAAGAGCTGGCATTCACTATTAGGTCCCCTCCTCTTCAGAACTGTGTGGGCTGCCTCCTCTGTTAACTGGACTCACATAATACCCCTGTGGCAATGACAGTGGTTGCTTACACAGAAAATTAAAACTAGGAAAGTATTTATGCATTTTTACTGTATTGAGTGTGATAAATGTTTTTCCCCTTCTGAAAAACAAAACACTTGCAGTTTCTGCTTTTGTTCTTCATCTCCTCCCATCTGTTTTGTTTCTCTTAGCTGGAAATGAGAATAACAGCTGACTCTCTGTGGACTGCCAGTGGTCTATGGGGGGTTTGAAGGCCTCTGTAATATCTTTGAAGCTACTTTTAAAAAAAAAATTCTGTCCCAGCTCATGTGAAAAGCCATATAATTCTTTCATCAGATTGTAATTGTTGCAATGAAAGAACTAGACCTATTTTCTATCTTTGTCAACAGTGAGGGCTTTGTGGCCATGTGGCCCACTGGACATCCAGCATTTTATGTTTCCAACCAAAAGCATTTGTCTAAATGCATGCTTGATATGAGGGTGATATAATGATCTCTACCCAAAGTACCAGACCCAATATATCTTTTCAGATTGCACTAAAAACGTAAACATTGCCTGAGAAGGTTCTGAACATGGATCGCACTGAAAGGCAAATTCAGCCACTGAACATTATTTAAATAACCTCCGCATTATGTGAAAAAGTGTGGGACTTCATAGTTATAAGAACCAAAAGTTTTTAAGTAGAAATCTGTGGTCTTTGGTTCTTCCAAACACAAAATCAGCACAATAAGAAGGAACAATTGTGTTATGGTTCAGCAGCATAGACTACTCTGGAGAGAAAAGTTGCAAAAAAATTTAACTTTGTATTACAGCAAGTTAATCACAATTGCTTGGGAACTATAACATTGAAACATGAAACTCATGAGGTACTTTGCCTTTAATCACAGAAATTGAATCTGCTGGAAAACATGAAAATTCACAGATTGATGGGGTCATAGGAAGAGAGTTATAGCTAAGGCCTGTGAAATTTCACTGACACTGAGTGATTAGTGGTTTAGTAAAACCAGTTTAAAAATTGTAAGTTTTCTGAAGCTAAAGAATTCATGAGTTGGTTTGTTTGTTTGTTTTGGGGATTTTTGTTTGTTTGGGGATTATTTGTTGGTGTTTTGGCTTTTTTTTTTTTGAGGGACAGGAGGGAGTCTGACAGAAGTATTTGAAAGATCCAAGTAAGATGCTCCTTAGAGCAGTACATTTTTACACTCAAAGATATTTTTGTTTTCAGGTTTTTTCATAGCCTTTATCATTTCTCAGTAATGGATTTTCATTAGCAGCTTGATTTGACATGACTACTAATGTAAGTCACCACAACTTAACTGCATCTAGATAAATAAACACTACAACCATAGCTGGCAGTTATTTCACAAATTGGAGGAAGGACCTGGCCCAAAAGGTAATCAGGTTAATATGAAAGCAGTATGTCTCTTTTCCTTTCTATTAAAACCAGAAGTGGGAAGACAAGTTGGTATATGCCAGCTTGGCCAAGGAATAGCAACTTTTTCATTTTACATTAAAAAGTGGTTTTTAAATTTTTATTTCATAATAAAGAACATAGAGAAATATTCCTTATTTTATTAGTTGCACAAAAGTCATGCTGGCAAGTGAAGAAATAATAATAATAAACTAAAATAGCTTCATGTGTTTCCTGTTATATAATCAGCTGGTGATGCAAAGGACAAGCCTGCACTGCTTGCTAGTCAGCCTGGCAGTTACAAAACTCTGAACCAGAAAGGTGGTGTCCACTGGGAATGACGGAAGCATAAGTGTTCAGAATCAACACACAGCAGCTTATAGGACATATCCCAAGTTAACAGTAAGGTTACTGTGACTGGTATTATAGCATGGCATGTCCAATAAAAGGTTTTGCCTAGACGTGATGAAAAAAATGGCTGTTCATCAACATTAGTTGTTATGTGTTAATGTGCTCTAAATGGCTGGTGTAGGCCTATTGACTAATAAGATAGAATTCAAAATAAGGCTTTTCTGAAGTTTTATTTTATTTGGTTAACACATGTTTTAACACATTTCTTTTTTTACAGTGGATTATTTAATTAGCATGCTTCAATTTTAATGGTGTCTTTTGCCAAAAGCTTCTAAAGAAACACAGCTACCATAGGATAAGAAGAAAGATCTTCACATGGATTAAAAACAAAAACAATCTGGTTAAAAGTTAGGAAGCCATGGATAGGAACAAAAGTTCAATTTTCATTCCAAAGGAGCTCACAGAGCCACAGTCATATGTGCTTGGGCGTGAGCATCATGGTCCCTGGCTTGGACTTCTAGATAATTTAGGGTAGAGGTGAGTAGTAAGGTGACAAAGTCTGTTGATGATCCTTAGTTACTTAATGTAGTAAAGCTGTCTGCAATAAACTAAAGGGTGTCACACAATACTGAGAGATGGAGAAATGAATGATAGCAAAAAAATTCAGTATAGGTAAACATAAAGTGACACACAGAAAAATAATTACCGTAACTTTATTTATAGAACTATAACCTTCAAGTTGACTATTCCTATTCAGGAATGAGGTCTTGAGAGAAAGAAAACTATCAGTTCAGTGCTCATTCATGGGGAATAAAGCAGGAACTTGTTTTTCCATTGCATGATGAAGACCATGCTGTAGCCGCCTCTGAAACCGTGTGAGGAGCCCTTTTCCTTCCCAGCAAAGGGGAACAGAGTACAGCAGTGGGTAGCATGGGTGCTCAGAAGCACAGAATCATTTCCCAATAAAGAATGATAAAATCAACCTGAACTTTTTTACATAGAAATATGGTGTTCCATAATCACAAAATGGGATGGAGAAGCCTAAAAGCACAGTCAGATATACTCTAAAGACTCTGATGGAAGCAGTTCAGGGTGGGAGTGTCCGCTGCTGCTGGTTGCTGCCCTACTACCTCATCTCTGTGCCCTGGCAGTGGAGTCAGCAGCATAAGACAAGCGTTCAGGATGTGCCTGCGCAGTGCAAAGTCCAGTAACTGAAGTTTGTTACTGCAGTTGGTTTAGGCTGAGATTGTAAACACCATGATAGACAGGCTAGAGAACAACACACTTTCTTGTGGGATAGATAATTCAAGGTGACAGGTGAAGAGGCAAAGTGGGGTTATTCTAAACCGCCGCAAACAGATTCTGTGTGACCGATCTTGTCACATTTTTGTGACAATGGGGCTTAAACTACTACAACTTCTACATTTTTTAAATGACTGATATGTTGAAAGGTGAAGCCTTTCTTGAGAACATTTGAAACCGAGACTTTTCTATTGTTTCATGTGAAAAATTCAAAATATTTGAAATATTTAAATATTTTGGTGTTTTCTACAGGGGGTACAGACTAGACAGTCTACAGTACTAGACAGTTTTAATCACCAAAGCTTATTCCAAGGTGTTGATAGATGTCAGTATTCAGCTATAACTATAAGCATGCTGCACTAGAACACCCAAGCGAGAAAGTAAAGACATATGTGCATAAAATACTTAACACTCACAAACATAAACCCTGTCACTGTAGAAGTCAGCTTCTCAAAATTTTCTTCTATAGAAGGGAAAATTGAATAGGTATTTTTGTGAATATTTATTAATTTGTTTTATCCTCTGTGTGCAAGAAATATTCTATCATGATGTATTTTTGTTCTCAGTGCAATGTGAGTACATGTAAGTAACCAACAGAATAGGTGTAATATTTACCTGCATTTGTGCAAGTGTATTGTGCGTATATCTCTGCACATATTAACCCTAACTATGGAGTATAATTTATTATCTCCCATATTCTGTGTATAAATGCATATCTTCAGTATATTCTATTGCATTAATGTGGTGGAATGTATCATAAAATTTAGTAGCACTTACTCATATTCATGGCTTAAAGTGTATAAAACCATATGTTTTTCATTTTCTTTGGATGTAGATTTTTTTTCAGGAGACAGAAAAACACATTAATGTAACTTGGAAGCAAAGTGCAAACATTGTTTTCTGTGTTTTTCTTTTTTATTTGAAGTATTATTAGAGAAAAAGGCATTATTAGGCTCATTATTTTCTGTCAGATTCGTTGCTTAGTTCCTATGATAAGGATCGGCATTGTGCCTAACTTCCATATTAGAGAAACACAATTTTTTTTCTATGCAATCATCACATGCTTTCAAGTTTTAATAATGGCTACAGCATTTCTCATGTTGGTTATATGTAAATTGCTGATATTTCCCTGGGCAGTTCACACATACCTGTCTCTAAATCTCTAAATTGTCTGTTGTCTGAGATCTTAAGATGGTTTGCTCTTTAGAAATTGGGTTTGCTGTGGTGGCCAGCTGTCACACAGATCTCCCACTTTCTCTTACCCAAATCAATATTAAAGGCAGGAAAAAATGTCATCTCAGCTGCCTTTTTGTTTATAAAGAGACAGAGATTTGTGCTAAGATTTAAAAAAGTTATAATAGAAGGCATTGAAAATAAAGGTGAAAACTTCAAGAAACTGAAGGGCCCGAAAGTTCTGCTTGGCTTTTAAACCTGAGAACTTTTGGAAGCTAAAAGATAAGGGATATGTTTTGTCACACTAGCTTAAAACTTCAACCGCATTATTGGCATGGATTTTGGAAGGGCTCTTCCGTGTGGTACACAGCCAACTGACTTTTCCGACTATGTCCAGGAAACCCATCTTTTTTTTTTCTCTCCAGTGATAGCAGTGACTGTGTTACTGCAAAGAAGCCATGGGGCCTTCTTTTCTGCCTTCAAAACCACAAAAGCCCAAATGTTAAAGACAGTGTAAAAGTCGGGTGGATCATTTCTTTTGGGGTTTTTTTTCACTCTTTTTCACTTCCCATGTCTGATCAGGATTTGAAACGGAAGTGTTGAAAGACTATACTTAGGTATTATTTATTAAGCACTGATGCTGTGCTTGGAGTTTAATGACCCAGTGAAATACCACAAAAACCGACTACTTCTCCTGTATTTTTAGCCCAACCAGAATGAGAACATACTGGAAGTTTCACAAGAATACCCCGTTTTTGCAAGACTTCCAGGCTAGTTCTGTAGATCAAAGATGGTCAGGCAGTCTGGATGAAACCCAAATGGACGTTCAAATATTGGGTCCTTAGCCAAACCAAAGTGAAACTCTGAATTGTAAAGTTTGTTCTCTCTTCTGTCCTTCGGTATTGATAACACACAGGTTAAGCCTGCCTGATGCAATTCGTAGTTTCTGTTTGATCTGTAGATAATGTTTTGCATCCTTCTGTATATGCTTTTTTATGGTTTGCTAACAGGCTATCATTTATCAGTTTTAAATTATTTGATGTGAAATCTAGTGGCTCACAGTCATATACAGAGCTAATTCATACCTAAGAGAATGTGAGCTGCTCCTACAGCAGGTGTTAGAATCATAGAATCAACTGGGTTGGAAAAGACCTCCAAGATCATCAAGTCCAACCCTTGATCCAACACCGCCCTGGTCACTAGACCATGGCACTAAGTGCCACATCCAGTCTCATCTTAAAAACCTCCAGGGACAGTGAATCCACCACCTCCCTGGGCAGCCCATTCCAATGTGTGATTATTCTCTCTGTAAAAAATTTCTAATATCCAACCCAAACTTCTAGCAGAGCTTAAGATTGTGCCCTCTTGTCCCAGAAGGAATAATTGCACTATTCTGTTACATGAAAGAAAAGGTTAATGTTAACACACCATGAGCAAGGTTCGTATGTTGTACCTTATATGTTAGAGCTGGTGTATTACTCCTCACCAACGCAGTGACAAAATTTGAGCCTTTGTGTTACGGGGTGTTTTTTTAAGGTACCACCCACTTGCTGTGGAGTAAGTGCTTGCAGAGAATTATCGCCGTATTTCAACTCAGTCTAATTTTGTGCCCAAGCTTTTCTGATTAACTGCACCCATATTTCTGTTATAAAAATAATAAATAACTATCAAGTAAATAAATAAATATAAAAGTAATTTAAAAATAGGTAAAGTCTACTTTATGTGAGACGTCACACTGACCTTCTCATTTCCAGCCCTTTTGAGTTTCTGTCATTGGCTAGTTGTTTCATGCTAGAATTTTCCATATTGCCTCTCTTGCAGAACAGCATTTCTGTGATCCTTCATTGCTATCATCCACATCACTCTGTGGGGCTTCCATCATATGCCTTAACGTGCAACAAAATCACAGTTAACAGTTTCGAAGACCACGTTATCTACGTGGGTACTGGCACTGCTGGGTCACACAGAGACTGGGATACATGAGAGGATGTTCTTCTGCTGCTAGCTTCATGTCAGTTTGCTCTGTGACTTAGAACAGGCCTGCTGGTTTTACATGGCACAATTTCTCCATTTGTGAAAGATGGGTAAGTACACTTCCTAGGTCAAAATATCTTGAAGCCTGTATCTGCACAGAGCTCTAGGAAAGACGCATATTAATATTCTGTGTTACTACATGAAAAGGTAAAAAATACCACTAGCTAGTCTGGTGTGGCAGAAACAAGTATTTAAACTCATAGAGAAAGAATCATCCTGGTTAGAAAAAAAAAAAGAGATCTAGGTTCCTGACTTCAGAGACAAACTTTGGGGAAGGGGTAAGTTTTAAATTCTTAATAACAGCTGCTTTACGGTATTCATGACAGTAATGTCAAATACTTAAAAATACTTGGACTGTACTGTTAATAATGCAGTGGAAATCTACAGACATAACTCCAACTTTAATGAAAATAAAGATGAAGTATGAGTCTAGCTGCATGTGTATGTCACATAGTATGCAGCAAAAAACTTACTCTTGCATAAAATCAATATTTAGTGGTCAAATTTCCCTCATTTCCCACTAATAATAGATGGAGTCATCTGGTTCAGTTGTAAATCCACCAGCTGGAAGTAATGAGATGAACTGTCCATAGCAGTATGAGAGATATACATGCCTATTCAAAGGCAGACCATCTGTGGAGATCCATGAAGAAGGATAGTAGAGATTTTATACAGACATACAGTAAAACAGTCTCTCATGATACTGTAGAAGCTGTGGGGGCCTAATCTTTACATTTGACTATTAAATTAGGAAGGGTAAAGCCTACACAATACCAATGGTATTAGTCATGTCTGGAGGGGCATCCAATACCAGATGTCACTTTTCTGATCTTTCATGCTCAGCTCTTACAGTTTTTGGCACGTCAGAGTTCGCATCTGAATACAATTTAGGTTGTAACAATACAATCAGCATGTCTAACTATTTTTGCCTTTCTCTCTTGCTATTTTGGGAGCTAGGGTATGGTGAGTCTCTGTTGTTTAATCTAAAAGCCTTCCTCATCCCCTGTCTCCAGCCTCATGAGGTAATGCTGGAGGATGTCAGAGAGTGGTGTTAAGGAACAGTTGTTTGACAAGTGCTACTGGTTTTAAACTGAATTGCTTGTTTATTGGCTGCACAATTATTCAACTGTTAGCATAGCATAGAAAAAATAATGTTGACAGTGAAATAGTAGCTTTTCTTGGTAGAAATTATTTGACTTAAGTGAACACATCACTGTTTCAATGTGAATGCAGCTCTGTACAATATAACAGGAAAGGCTTGTTTATTTATTTAACAGGCAAACAAAAGCTTACCACTTTCAAGATCAGACAAAAGCAAATATATGTAGGGAACTGTGTATGGAGAAGCATAGTCTACTCTTCTGACTTGTTATAAGATAAAGTCATCTCCCTTTATGCAGATTATTCATGTTTATTTATGACATTCTGTGAAAGGAAAGACACTCAAATGCCTCAGGGCTAGGGCCCAAAGTAAATAGCTTGTCATAATATACCTTGCAAATGATAATGTAAACCACAGGAAATCCAGGGAGGAGATGCACATACATTCCAAAGCTGGGAAGTTATTGAATGTTTAGGCTTAAGGAGCAGATAGTTTTGATTGGGGATATTTCCCTGGTTTCTGTATGTTAGATGAATTACTCTGCATGAGTGATATCCATTGTACTGTGTTTATTCTTTTCTGCTTTTGTTCACCAATCACTATGATGTCTGGTCCTTTCCCAAAGATGGTCTGTATAATAAATATGTTAAGTCTGACAAGGAATGGGTGGTAATGCAGCATCAATGCCCTCTGGGGTTAGGGAGTGGTCTGGTTATTTTTGTATCTCTGTAAGCTCATGATCTCGGCATTTGTATAGTCAAAATCTTGACTCAAGTTCAATGCAGAGAAGTTTCCACTGGGGGAGCTGACAGCCTGGGTTTGAGCAGTAACACCAGCAGATGCATCTCTGCATCTCTTGTTGCATTCAGGCCTGCTGTTTTGTATTCAGTGTTTGGACCAAGAAAGGACTTATAAAGGAGTACACATGAGAGGAATTCATTCAGTATGGATGATGTGCATAAAGAAGCCCTGGGCTTACGTAGAGGTAATATTGCTTAGCTTAAACATAAGGTGCTCTACAGTAAGACTGTTTGTGGGAATTGTAGGGCCTGTTTACTACGCTTTCATGTGCCAGTATTGTAGCTGGATGACTTGGTTAAAAGTTTGAATCTTGAGCCAGCTGTAGGTAAATCGGTTGTAGCCAATTTGGCTATCTTTGTACTAGTGGATTGAACTGTGCCAGAATACTGCCATGTGATCATTTCTACTGTTAATTTGTTATTCTGCTGTTTAGCCCAGTTTTGGCCTGTGCCAAAAAACACTCTTCCAAGTTCCCAGACACAGTTCGGGAGTCAGCAGGAATGAGCAAGAGACTGCTACCAATAGGAAGGTCGGATGCAAAGCACTTTACTATCACAGCTGAAAAGAATGGTCCCCAGCCCTTTGTTTTTACTAAGGAAAAGTAGTTCATCAGTGGAGCATTGGGCGCTTAATATCTACTACATAAAACACAAAATATTTTTTTCCATTTGAGAGTTTTCAACTAGTTATTGCTAGAAAGGCTTCTTTTTTGACTCACAAACTTCAGGATTTTTTAATATCTTTTCAAATATATTTAAAGAGTTATAGCTATTATCATTTGATTTCCTTTCAAAAACAAATGAACCCAAAATTTAGTTGTGCTTCTAAATTGTGTTTTGATTATTGTTTTCACAAATAATGTATCATTTCCTATTGAATGATAGTGGTCCTTTAAGTTTGGGTTGGTCCACCTTAGCACCACTAAAAGGCATTTCAGCTTATCTCTGAATTACCCCCTGAATGTGCTCTTTGTCTAACAGGGGGAACCCAGGGAAAACTATGCTCCAAATTTAGATGATGACATTATACAGGCTGAATCAGAATTTAATTTTGTTGTTATTGCCTTTCACTGATACAGTTAGCACAATAAGATCTTGAACCTTTCTGGAATTGGTAGGCTTTTCTGACTCAGAAGTTCTTAATAGTATTTATTTTGCAATATTTAGCTGATATTTCTTGGTTGTTTTTTTTTTTGGTTGGTTGGTTGGTTGGTTTGGGGGTTTTTTTTCCATTTTGTCTACTTATATTGCAAGTTATTGGAGCTGGACCTGGCTATGCGGGGCTACTACCATGTATGAAGTGCTTAGTATACTGAG
The DNA here is from genome assembly GCA_013399855.1 of Oxyruncus cristatus. Classification (NCBI taxonomy): domain Eukaryota; kingdom Metazoa; phylum Chordata; class Aves; order Passeriformes; family Cotingidae; genus Oxyruncus; species Oxyruncus cristatus. The sequence goes on along the minus strand of VXAY01004412.1, from coordinate 428,558 downwards.
AGACTAGCCTGTTGACTTCACAAAGTATTCACGTACAACATCGATGTCTCTAGCGTTTCTTTGTCACATTGCAGTGACATGTTGTAAGTTGCAATCCTATGTGTAAAATAAGCATCACAATGATGATTTACCCAGGTTCTTCTCGAGTATCCCCAGTAGAGAAATATGAAATGAAGCAACAGAGTTCTTCCATATAACAAAATAACATGCTTTCTAAAGGAAACAACAGAGGCTGATAAAATGGCGTGCAAAACAATTGTGTTAGGAAAACAAATACACAGTTGGGCTGGGCCTGACCTTCTACAAAGCCCAGAGGAGTTTGCATCTGGCATTTCCATTCTGACCCCTTTCTGAATGTAATAAAACAGTAAGTCATAAGAAAATATTTCAAGGAGTGAACTGATTTCAAACATGCTAGCTTACCTCGACCTTTTTTTATTTACTAAAAAGAAATTTTTACCTCCCATGGTTCTGAGAATTAGAAGCCAGGACAGATTTCTTTCCAGTGCACTGTGCAGTTTTTCCCCCTTCCCTAAAGAGGTAGGATTATGTAACCTAATAAATTGGTCTCATTACAGAGCCACTGACAGACAGACATATAGGTTGCTGCCAACTAGCATGTGTGCTAAAGGTGAGCACGCTGAGGGGGTGGTGGAAGTGAGCAGTGGATACAGCACTCAAAATCATCTGGCTGAAGGAGGTCATGCCTGTTGCATAAAGCAGGAGGAGATAAGGATGTCAGCAGCATGGAGGGTGACATCCATCAATCAACTTCTTCATTATAGCAAGAATGAGCAATGTTGGTCCTTGGGAGGAAGAAGGAACTAGTGATCCCTCATCTCACAGGTGGCAAGTCTAAAAAGGCTAACCTTTCACATTTCTAGGGGCAGGCAGGATGAAGAATGTGTTTTTAATTAATTACCCACAACCACACACAAGCACACACACACAGACCTACACAATATCCTACTTTCATATATATTTCCCCTTCAGGATAAAATAATTAAATTGGAAAGTCTCATTATTTATTTTTTAAAAGCATAAAAGTGTATCCTAGTGGGAAGCAAATTTTAAAGTCTCTGATCAAGTAAATAATTCTCTGTAATAAAAATGCAAAGAATTATTTTCTGCATCTTTATTTCACTCCAAAGGATAAAAGAATGGTAGAGGAAGGAAATATGCCAAAAAGTAACATGACTAAATGAACACTCATGGCATTTTTACTCATTTGAACTAAGAATTAGATGATTAATTAAATCTCCAATTAGGAATTAGATGATTAATTAAATTTCAGGCTTCAGGGACTGAAGTATGGAAGAGCCTGTTTCTTCTGCACTTGTAAATACATGCCAGAGTACATGAAGGAAGATTTTGCATTACACTCAGAAATGTCACTAACCACCAGAGGTAGAATATAGCATAAATTTGCAAAGGCAAGAAACAGCAAAAAATGCTTGAAAAACCATCTTTAGGCTGTCCTGGGATAACCAACAGAATACAACTGATAGAGGAAGCCTTAGAAACGCTTTTAATCATTGGTATAATACTGCAAAAGGAAGAACAGATCTGAGATCAGGACCCTCTGTATAGTCAAGCAGACTTATGACCAACAGGCGTGTAAGTCTAACTAAGTTGGCAGGCTGATAAATATCTGTTACTTCAGCATACAGCAAGTGGAAGTCAGTGCTTCCAGAGGATGAGGAGGGCATAGATACCCTGAACTACCTGCTGAATCTCCCTTTATCCCACCAATCATAGTAGATGAAAACTAGAAGGGTGATTTAGGTCCTGGCCAATTCCTAAATTCAGAGAGGGGACTAAATCTCCACCTGTTTCTCTTTCTTGATCATGCAGGGAGCCTTTAGAAAGAACAGAATAAAGGCAAGCCCAGGTGAACTGGACTGCATGGGTCACAGCATCCTACAATAAGCTTTTGACTTAGCACTTAGCTGGTAAGGTAATGTCAAGTTGATTTTACAGGGACTGCTGCTCTGTAATGCTGCAGAGTTTGCAAGAAGATCAAATCTGCAGTCATTTCTCTCACTAAACATTCACCAATGTCAACTTTCTCATTCACAGGGAAATTGGGATTTGGCCCTGCCTGAAAATGAACTCCTTAATGTCCCAAAGTAGCCAGACAAAGGAAAAAAGTGTTTGTAGGATGAAGACTTTTTTCACTCACTTCTCAAATGATAGCCATGTTTTGACAGTTGTAATGAAGCAATGAGGAAAAACATTACTGAGAAAAAGGCCTCTCTAACAGGCAGCATGTGTGATTATTATCATGGTGTTCACCTCAGAGTGTGTAATAGATTAGGTTCACCTTTCTTCCTCCAAAAGCATCAGCAATCAATCACGTTAGAATGAGAAAGAGCTAACAGAGCCTTTATTTTCGTAGATCATTAAAAATGACCCAAGAGACCAATTTTCTGTACTTTTGCTCAGTTTCCTTCTGATTCCAGTCATTAGGAATGAGATACACATAGCTGTATGGGGAGACAATGAATGAAATTCTCCTCTTGCTTATGTCGATGGTTCTGTTAAAGTTGAACTGGAATAAATGAGAAGAACATTTGCCTGACTTCTCTTGGCGACTTTAACACAAGCACACATGAAACCAAACTCCTTTCTCAGTGAAAGGTGCCTCAAATGAAACCTGAAGTGACTGAATTAAATTGCATTATAACCCTGCAAAGATCAGGAGGTCAAATTCAAATTTGGTGCAAGCCGTGGTAATGAAGTTGCCCTCTTTGTCTCAGGGCTCTATCTAAACTCAAGTACATTGTTAATAAGTGGTATATGCTTTTTTATATTACTGATGTTGAACTAAATTTTAACTGTTCACTCACTGAACTGAAGTACTAGGAAACAACCTGGCCATACACCTGCAAAAGTGTGTACAGAAATATTGTAAATGTAAATGTAAATATGTGTGGTTTAAATAGGCAATAGTTTTATATCAGTACTTTCATTGGTAAAAAAGCAGCAGAAGAAAATACATCAGCTGACCTGCCAAATGGGTAAGAATTCTTTCTCAACTGTATGTGTTACCATACAGTAGAGTCTGTACATGAAGAGATCTACCTGCACATGGCAGTTTGAAAAGTCTATTTATTTTAACAAACCTCAGATTAATAAATCACACTCTGCACATTGAATGCTGTAACAGTAGTAAGCCCTGAAATGATCTCTAGACTTGGCCATTTAGGTGAATGTACTGGTCACGAGTCAGATCTGATGATAAATTGCTCTGCTCCAATGCAATTTGTCATATAAGAATGTCCTAAAGTGTCATCTTATGCTAAAGGCTGCTACCAAGGATGGGGAGAGAAACTTCCAAAAATTTTCATGTGTTAATTATGTATCTCTGATGACAGAAACACAAAATATTACCTCTGTCAAAAAGCTGTATTTTTCCTTTTTTCTTCCTCCCTCCCTCCTATTTTTTAAGTAAAAAGAAAAAAAAAAAGGAATTGTAGTAGGCATATTTTAATTCTGTTTGGAAACATTCTATGTGAATTTCTTCATTTCATAATTCAGGGCTGTCATCAAAATCAAACCTATTAGTCTGCCTCAAACACACACACACATGCACTACTTTTGAGAGGGGAAAGGAAAGAATAGGAAAAAAGAGAAGAAGGTAAAGATAGTAAGAGAGAGAGCAAGAAATAAAACAAGAAGACAGCTTCAAATATTTCCTGGACACACAATTTTTCTAATCCATCTCACCCAGTCTTCCTTCCTTCCCTCTTCAGTATTTGTGAGCTCTAGCTCCTACTGAAAGCTGATTCCAAGCATGCCTCAGTTGAGCATGTGAATCTTGTCAAATCCCTTTTGCAAGTACTAACCTCTGTGCGGAAGTGTACCTTGCTGGCAACCACAACAATGCAGACCACTCCTTCACACAAAGCAGTGTAAAAAAATGTGCCGGAACCAATAAGAAAAAGACCTGAATGGTACACCCTTTGCATGGGCACCCTCATCTTTGGGTGTGTTATGGAACACACTACTGTTTCAGGAACTGTTTATTTGAATGTTGCACTTCAAGTGTCATAGTAGAATACACTGAGTTGAATGTAGTGATCTTAACTCTTTTTTAGCACTGTTAGCCTACCCATCAAATACCAGTTACATCTGCCCTGAAAAATTCTCCACAGCTTAGTAGGAATCATGACTGCAAAACAGTGTGTTCAAACTCTAAAAAATTTTTTTACTAACAGCACTGTCCTTTAATTGTGCTGGAGCAAAAGCTTTTCACAGGCTTCTAACAGCCAACAAAAGCTTCTGACATCAAAGATGTTGCAGACAACAACGTGAAGCAGTCATGAAGAGACTCTTACTGCTTTAATAATACCAGTTATGTAGTTCTGGATGCCCCCAGACACTCATCTGGTTTCCTGTTCCTTTTTTCCTATTATTCTATGTCAAAATCTCTAAAGCCAGTGTAAATATCCAATGGGCTCTGATTCTGTTTCCTAAATTCTGGTTAACATGTTTTAAAGGGAGTTGTGTAAGCTGACCATAGAGTGTGATAAATGAGTTCTCTCCCTCTCTTTACTTTCTTATTTATTCAAAAAAGTACAGTGAGGGTTCACCTGTGTAACTTGCCATGAATACTACAAAATGAAATAGTGATGACACACCAAGGAATCTGAAAACACTCAGACCTGTCTTATCCTGAGGTAGAGAACAAGATGAAATTTATCCTGAAAAGAGATAAAACCTCTGAAAAAGTTTGGGGTTTACCTGATCAAACAGAATCCATGCTTTACATATAAGAATAAAATATTACTATTTCAAGTTTGCAAACATATAAAAAGTAAATGGTATTTTCTACAGAAACTGTTGGAGGAATAGTATAACTTGCTGGCTTAAAGGTGCTGTTCTGAGCCATTTGTGTTACACATTAGATTTCTGGCAATAACTGACCTGCTATGGGTCTCCTGGGAAGTGATAAGTTTGCCCACTTCCTTGTTTTTCAAAAGATCAAAACTTTTATCTGAATTACTATCATACATTCTTTAAAATCCAATCTCTTGTGTTAATTAGTTGTGTAATCACATCTAACACCTTTGGGGATGGAGTAGAACAGGATTGACTTGGTAGGTGAGAAAGGATCAAAGCAGTGCTCTAACAAATTATTATGGTAATTAGTGTTAGTCTTGTAGTTCATCTCCAGGGGGGCTTTTCTGAGAAGCGGTGAGAGCTTGGGAAAACCTGTGTGCAGGATAAGCATGCACTTGAAGAAACAAAGCTTGCCAAGCTCGCAGGGAAGTCTGGCAGGGGCACTGGAGATGAGTGGCATGAGAGGAAATTGAAAGGCATATCAGGTACTGAAGGGGAGAAGTGATCTGAGTGTGCTACACAATTTTCAGGATTCAAGAGGCCCACTGCATTTCTGTGTTTCCCTTCAGCTGTGCAAAAAAGCTCTAATAACCCTTACATTTGTTGAGTCTTAGCCACAAGGGCAGCTGTTGCTGGGGCACAAATGTCAGAGATGGACAGTAGTCTTCCACTCCTGTCCTCTCCCCCCACCACATGCATGTTTGTTATCTCCCATACATCCGCTGGCACTCACTACAATCCAGTTTTAAATTATTGAAGCCATGGGTTATACCATTTCCCTTGAGAAGCTATTATGATTCTGAGAGAGGATGCTTCTCATGGAGGACGAATTTCTCCTGGAGCTGCCCAGCAGTGGGAGGAGCAGTCTCCTTCGGGGTGGTGAAGCATGCACCCTCCTTCTTCTACACTATGGCTCCATGAGCTGGGGAATATGGAGAGTGTAGGTATTAGTGTCTAGGCTTCCCGCAAATGTCTTTCCATGGGTGTTACCCAAAAAGGTCCAGATGTGGCCATCAGTGTATGGAGTATGCAAAGATATGGTAGGAAGTTTACATTGCCTCCAGACTATGTTGTGATTGTCTTTTGCCTGTAGTGAAGGGCATAATGAAAGCCCTCCATGATCCCTCCATCTTCACACCAACATTCTAATGCAATGCCTAATTGTTCCCGAGTCTAATTACTCCACAGGGTTCCAGTCCTTTTCATGCTACTGCTTGTTTTATTGTAGGAGATGACTCTCTTAGTGATAAAACTATTTCTTTTGGTTCCCAGGGGGAAAGAGGGTGACGTTGTTCTCTGCTTTGTAAGAAGAACGCTAATGCTGGTGACAACGACAACCCTGTGAGGTCTACTGGGCTGGCCTGCTGCCAAGACAGCAATCTGCCTGCCCCTGCAGCCTCGGCAGCCGGCCGGCTGACGCTGCCACTGCCTGGCTGACACCCCCCAGATTGGCAGGGCTCCTTTGCCAGGATGGAAACTGCCTCTAGTGAACAGCTCGTTATTAGTGCTCTACTTTTCGCAGCAATTAAGTCAAGAACCATGGCACCTGTTCATCTCACCTCCCTTGCGGGAATTAACATGCCGTATGGGAAAGAGATTTGCACGGGTGTGGGGGGCAGGGGGAGAGAGAGCTTTCTTGTGTCTGTTAAAGGCAAACAGCAATGCATCTGAGATTCTTCAGGGAACAGCAGCCTTGATGAATTTACAAGAATTTTGAGGAGAACTGCTTTTACCCTGGGGGTGGTGAAAATGTCCAAGATAATTTGATTTTAAGTAGATGTTCACTTTATGTTGTTAGTTCTCTCCACGGCTAAGAAATACTTATGCCTCAGAGAAAAGCACCGAAGAGACCCTGACGACACCTCAAATCTGTCTGATAATGAGAATATAACTGCTTCAGTTTGGATGAACAATGTTTTAATCTAGGCTGCTTGTATGTACAAAGGGTCTGAAATGGACCTTGGGTTTGCCTAGGGATTTGCTGTGTGTATTTACTTAAGCAGTGAACCTGAAAAATGGCATAATTGTTCGTCTTGCAAAGAATTACCTCATTCTGTCTAATCAACCTGACAGGACAAACCAAATCAATCTTTTTAGAAGATGGATTTTTTTCCAGCAAGATGTGGATATTAAGACTGTATGTAGATGCTGTTGGTTCCAATTAAAATCAATATCTGTCCTGATTTGTGGCTGTTGTCTCTGTGACAGCGAGGGGGCTAGATAAGGGGACCCATCTGCTCAGCTTTCCCAAAGGGGCTCCAAACAAGTGAATGACCTGCAGTGCTTATTATTAAGTTTTCAAAGGGAAACTTGTTTTGGTCTAATTGAAGGAATAATACAAGAGAGGTTATTTCTGGTCAGTTCCCTGCTGTTTTCACTCCAGAGAATAAATTCCAGGTGTTAGCTAGGCAATGCTATGATACAGTATTGACTTTCCCTTGTGTTTAGGCATGCTGGTGCCAATGGACCAATAAACTGCAGTTATGAATGTAAAGCCAGCTCTTTCAGAAGAACTTTTTGCAAACTATATAGTAAGCCAGATGGTTAATGACTGCATTAATTTTCAAAAGCTTCATTCCCCAGGAGCGAAGTAATGTGATTTTTCAACACCCTTGTCCTTCTTTTTCATCTGTTTTATTTCCCTTCTTTTCTTTTGCAATGTTAACAAAAGATTGGTTGTGAGAGACTGTTGTTTTGTGTCACATTTTTTGTAGCTAACAGTTTTTTCCCCTTCTTATGACAACAAACTTCAAGGGTAAAGTCTAAATGATAGGGAAAAACATGAATCTACAAGTCACACAATTTTCATGTGGAACACAATAGATAATCTGTACTGTATGATTCTTTCAAATAGCATATGATGGCATCCCTGTATCATGCATGTGTTAGATATTGTGTGTATGTGTCTTTAGACAGGCAAACAGAAAAAGCAAAGGATGTGCAGAGCAATGACTCAGCCAAAGTCTGGGAAGTGAAATGGCAACAGGCTCTGGCTTTATGTCTTCAGGCTGGGTCACCCAGGTAGAGGAGTAATATACCCAGGAAAGCAATCACAGGCTACAAATTATTTTGGTTTATAGGAAGAACAGGGAAGAACAGGGTTTTCAGTTTGGTTGCTGGAGTGTACAACTGGAGAAAGATTCCCAGTTCAGGTGAAACTGAAATAGAAACACTTCAAACTTTTTGGAACAAAACCCAAACACCTCCTTTTTAAGTCAATTTGAAATATTTGGTTTGACCTCTTTTTTCTTTTAGAATACTATTCCATTTATGTGGGGAAAAAAGAGTGCTACCATTTCAAATAATACCTTCTGACTTTTGAAAATTCCTCCTGACTTTTCAAAATTAATCTGGTATCCTTTTCATTAGGTTTCTGCATATCTTAAATGGATGTGACTTGATTTCAAAAATGTGCTTGGGTCTTGCATTAGATTCAGTATACAGGCTGCAAAAAAAGAAGCATTAATTCTCTGCATAGGAATTTAATAAGAATTTAATTGTAATGAAATTTATTCGAACAATAAAACAAGGGATTGGTTTTGTTGATAATAGTAAATATACCTTCAAATATATATTTTTAGTCATGTTAAAGCCATTTAGGGACTTGGGTGTCTATTGTTTTCTCACAGAGAATACAGATGATTAAGACACAAAACTGCAGAAGAACTCGTTATCACCTCCTATCTAACCTATATCTTCACTTCCAAAATCAAAATTAAGACTATACTTCATTCTCCTTTTGACTTGTTTGAACTCAGCTACCAGCCCCACATTCATCCAAGAAATTGCAGAAAGCAGTGGGTTATAGACAGCTGAGGAAAGATGTTCTCAATTTCTCCTGGTGACACTTCTTATAATCACTGAAGCAGTGACTGGAACCCATGTTCAGCCCTTCTGTGGGTAAGGTCATCCTGGGCAAGAGCAGCCACCCCTGAGCTATTGGGTGAAACACAGATGTCACTGTCTTCTTCTTCTTCTCCAGTGGGGTGGCAGATCGTGGGGTTTGTTTCCCTTGCTTTTAACTTCACTTCAAACCAACTTCCACACTCATACTCCCTTTTTTTTTAATTTGAGTGCCAAGCTGAAAACTTTGTTGTTCACACAGAGCAAATGCAGCCACTATGTAATCCATTAAATTGTTTCAGATCTTTATTAGAGGGCAGGGGTGTGGGTCTGTGTAAAGAGTACATCGGCTTTTAAGCAGGCTTTTTTTTCTTGCAAGAAGCATGTTCCACTGCATCAAAAAGTCTTTACTAATCAAGAAAAAAAAAAAATCCCTAATTCGCTGCTGTGCTGGTGCGAGGAGATGGGGAGAAGCTGTGATCCGGGGCCAGCCATTGTTTTGGAGCAGAATGCTGAGGTGATTGACAGTTGCAAATTAATGGGAACGATTTTTAGACAGGGCTTGTCACATGAGGGCCTGGCCATCCTGGCCATGCTGTCTGTGCTTTAACTTTCTAATTCCATCTGGAGTTTAGACAAAGAGGTCTGGATGAATCCTGCTCTCTGTCCATTTGGCTGTCATCATTTTGATTAACCTGATTCTTCAGCAAGAGCAAAAAGTAGTTGGCTTCGGTCTACGCAGACATCAGGAAAATAGCTGCCATAATGGCCCGATGATCTCCACAAAAGAAATCCTGGGGCTAATCTGCTTTTTCGCCTATGTCTAATTAAAAACTTCTCTTCCTGTTTACATTAACAATTTTTACAATATTTTCATTAAATAATTGCTTTTGGAACTGTGGAAAGGTCTGAACATTAGTTTTTTTTCCAGCACAGGTGTTATGTAAGTAAGGAGGAAATGGGAAAAAGCAAGCAGACATGAGAGGGGAAATTAGGGGTGTAAAGGCAAGGAAGGAAAGAAGGAAGGAAGGAAGCAAGCAAGCAAGCAAGCAAGGAAGGAAGGATAACTTCCACTGATGAGCTTTAGAAGGGAACCACACAAACCTGGGGACCTCAACTAACCACTTTACTGCCCCATATCATTATCTCCTGCCCTTTTTCTAGGACCTGTGAGGTCTAGGGCAAGTTTCACTTGTTTAATTTATTACAAATTATCTTAATTTAAAAATACATGTGAAATAAAATTGCCATGTTTCCATTTATGTATAACAGTATTTTTAAATGCATTTATAATTTCCACTATCTGGTCTATTTTCCAGTAGTTCTGAGTGGGCTGGTCAGGCCAGAGCGTTGACTCCAAAACCTAATCCTCCTTTTCCTTACTGAAAATATTGGTGGATCCTTCTTGGTAAGCAGCTGTAGGTCAGGTTCTGCCCATGACTTATGCACCAGTCATATTGGCAGAAAAAAGAACTCAAGTAGGCACTAAATGCAATGCTTGTCCCATTCAAGTTCAGTGTGCATCCTCCAGGTTATCCTATTTAAAATCATGGCTAATGTGTTCTTCTCCTTTCCAATGATTTTTCAAGTGCACAATCCCTCCCTCCTACTCTTAGGAAGTGATTCCATCCACGCCTTGCTTCAGGGCTGGGGAATGGATATACAATCTACTGTGCAGGAAAAGGACATCCATCTCTGGCACAGGAGACTGGAGGAACCGCCTATTCTAACTGGTCACTTTATTCTCGAAAGGGAGTTGTGTAAGCTGACCGTAGACATAAGAGCTTATGTCTACCCTGTTTCCTTGCTGTCCTCATGCTTTCACAGTTCCTTTGGGTCTTGCTTCCCAGCCTCTGTGCCTGGGACAAGAACCAAGGCCACCTGGGGCATCCTCCTGGCCTTTAGCCAGCTGTGACATCTTTATTCTTTCACTAAAATGCATTGGCCAGAAAAGAAGAGGGAAAAGTATAGGCACACCTGAGTAATGCTGATCAGAGATGTCGCTGTTTCCCTGCTTGCTCTCAATCCAGACAGAAAAGTTTTGCACTCTTCATGGAGGCACTTTCTGTGTGTCTTTCCTTCTTTCCTCTTTTCTTTTCTCTCCTCTTCCCATGACTCCTCACTCTTCCTTCCGTCTCAACAGCACTAGCTTTTCTGCTGAAGAGCACTGTCATTTACTGAGCCTAATTACACAGTAGCAAACTGAAATTTCTCTTGCCTCCTTTGGACAACTTGGACTCATTGTGTGGATCATGCAAGTGGGATTTGACATGGAGCCAGGAAGAAGAGTAAATTAATGTGGTCACTTCAGGTCATGATCATAAAAAGCCATAACTCTTCTGCTGCAGATTTATCAAGGCTTTGGCTCTTTTGTACAGGTTTCAGTGGAACAAAAAAAACACAACCTATTTTTAGTGAGTCAGGTGTAATACGTTTCAGTGGAGAGCTATGGGCTGCTTTCAGCTAGGGTGAACAGTTGATGACTTTGGGATGGTGTATCATCCCTAGACGTTTGTTCTGACAGGGAAACCAGGGAATTGAGGAGAAGATCATCAACATTTTATTCTTATTTATCTCTGCATAGAAGAGACATAGTCATTGGAGGATATCTGGGAGTTTTCAACAAACCGCTCTTGCAGATAAAACGGTTGTACTTGGGAGACTAAATAACAAAAAGGGAGACCTGAGATCAGGTTTCCAGTTTCTTTGCAAATGAACAACCTTAATGAATGGAGCTAGAGTGAGATGCCTTTTCACAGCCAAACACTTCCTTAGGGTCCTGGTTTTTGAATAGCCCAGGCTGATGCACATACAGCTACAAGTTCCTCACTACAGATGGGTGGACAGGCTGAGCTGCAGTGAGTCTGGGCATACCCTTGTTGCAAGGTGATCATGTTTGACAGGTGTTTCACACCTGAGCCTTCATAGAAGAATTTTTGCTTGGGGTTCAGGAGAGGTACAAGTGGCGTGTTTGGTGACATTCTCAGGAAGACTGTTATGGCTGGAAGAAAAGAAACAGAGGTTGCAGCAGTTCAAGCCACACTAGGAAGATGCTGAAGGGGAGAGCTGTTTGAACCACAGAATGTAGGTTACTGTGGAGCCAAGATGTTCACCTAGGTGTGGACCCGAACCAAGCCACAGTTCAGAACACTCTGCATGTGTGAGGGAAGTTTCCTTTCAGATCTCTCTTCCATGGATAGCTTTCATGTTTCAGTAACGTCTTAACCCAAAAATTTTGATCCAAACACCCATTCAGACTTAAAAATATTTGGGTTTGAGCCAAGACCATATTCCAGCTCCCTTCCAACACCCCCTATCCCTGTGTGCTTCCACTGTCTACAAAGCCCCTGCTTCAGACCATCACTGATGAACACTCCTGAGGTTTGGAAGCCTACCTCTCCAGCTCCTAGCTGTAGCATACATAATACTGACATGTACTTACTTGAAGTTCACTGAACAATTCCACTTCATAAAAGTCCCATAAAGGTACAATCTTGTGCTCAGAGGAGATTTTATTTATGGAGACACAAAAAGCTCTGTGTGTGTGTGTGTGTGTGTACTCCGTAAAAAGTCCATTAGCCAAGGTGTAAGTGAAATGAATCTGACCTCTGTGTCATTAACATGCTGTCTGCAAAGATGCCGCTTCAGAGCATTCCTGACCTCACCCCAAGCCCTCAGTGAGAACTGAAAGCGAGAACATGGTTAGAGGATGATTTTTTTAAGTGAATCAAGCAGTGTTTTGTCTGTGAAGAATAAGGATAATAAAGTTGAAAAAAAAATTAAAAAAAGGCAACCCGGGTCCATTATAAATCTTGAGTTTTTTTCAAGTCTTACTGAAAGCTCTAGCCAAAAAGTAAGAAACAGTATCTGAAATGTTTGTGAGGGAAGGCAGCTGTGCCAGCACTCATCCAGCAACATCTAAGAAAAGAGAGAATTTTATATGCGATTGCCTTAGACTTGTTGTCATTATTGATTAAGCTTAGAAGTTCATTTGATATGCTTGGCCATCCTGCACACTTGCCAAAAAGGCAGGACTTCTCCACAGCTGCGGCCCTGAAGAGCTCTAAATCACTGTGAGTAGGAGAAGTGAGCAAATGTAGCCAGAGAGGTGATACTGGATGGACTGCACTTTTCCTTGAGAAAACCACTTTGGACGGCAGCCCAGAGCTGGCACTTGGAGCACATCATCATGTGGTGCTTTTCACTTGTCAGTCCTCATGCCTCCTGTGAATACAGCGCAGTCTGGTAACAAACTGATTTTTTTCTGCATCGTCTTCTCTAGCTGAGGGCACGCTCCTCTCAGCTCTTAGATGTGCAGAGCAGCCCTCTGGAGAGTGACTTATGTCTCAATTGTGTGCTAAGAGATTTGACATATCAGGTAACTATGTCACTGAGGAAGCAGCGGCAGCTTCAAACATGCTCTATGGCTTTGTTAGTGTGAGCATTCCTGTGCTTTGAAGGTTCATAGACAGCTTATGTATAGCTGCACTGTGCAGTCAGGGTGAGATGTGACCCACACGCTCACAACCATCGCTTTGCCTCACATCCTTCGTCTCCGCCATGCTTCAGTACTCTGCATGTTCTTTTAGCAAATATGCTCATGTGGAGTCCAGTGCACTTTCTGCTACCGCTCCAGTCCAGAAGATAGCAAGGGATGCTGGTTTAGTATTTTTTGGATAAAAACAATGTTGCCTGTTGCATAAGAAATGTTGAGGGTTGAGCTACTCAAAGCTTTCCCGTTATAGCTAACCCTGTTTCATACTAATCAAGACTGACCACTGTGGACTTAAATGAAAAAAAAGAAGTTAATACAACTTCTGTCATATTCCCAAACCCAACCCATAAAGGTTATTCACACCTTAGGTTACTTGAGACCTCCAGCTTAGTCCCTTGAGTGTCACCTATGGCCTAGCAAGGTTAGTGTGAATCTTCTGTAACAGTTTGACTATATGACTGAGCTCTTGAGTTGCTAGCTTCTGTATTAGCCTTACTCAGACTGAAAAAGGAAGAAAATCCTATTTGAGGGGAGAGAATGACATTCTTAACCAAAATCTCATGTAGGTGGGCCCACCAGGACCGGATACAGCTGCAGCAGGAGGAAAGTAGGAGGGTGGGAGGGATCTTGTGGTGACCCAACTGCCTCCTGAGACAGGTTGTGGATTACATTCCACCAAGACAGGCAACTGCATGTATTCCATAAATCCAACCCAGAATATGCTGAGGGGACTTTTTCTGACACGTTGCTTGGGGAGAGTTACGACAGTGCTGCCAGAAACCGTCCTTGCAAGAGCAAGTAGAGCAGGTACCTGCACTGGGTGGCAGGAGGCCTTACCTTTATTGACATGCCTTATGATCTGTCACAGGGATCCTGTCCTCACTGTGTCCCTCAATGTCAAGGTTAGCAGTAAATAGATACTTATGTGAGGGGAAGTTTTAGGAATTTCTGGAAGCTTGCTGGGGGGAGAGGGGAGCGCAAGATCTGCAGGCTTCTTTTAACTGGTTTCACTACGTTTGTGCGACTGAGATGAGTATGGATTTTTTCTCCCAAAAATTCTTGAGCTAGGGAGGCATGCAGGATGCTATGACTACAGCAGCCTTTTCAGAAGGAAGGTGTCCATTGCAGAGAGCCACCATCAGCTGCTCCCAGAAAGATACGAGCACTAGCCTCCCTTCCTCTGAGCATCCTGTCTGGCTCCCTCCATACCTGCGCACCCCACCGGGCATCTGAGAGTGGGGCGATATCATTCCAGGAAGCATCCTTGCAAAGGTCCTCATCCCCAAAGATATGGCAAGTGTGAACAAACACTTGCTGAAGTGTCATCAAACATTTGCTGAAGTGTCAGAGGCTGAAGCTATAGGAAATTCAGTCTCAGTTCCAGACCTTGCTAGGGGAGTGATAGTCACCCCTCAAAAGACCTCTGTCCCTTTTTGTTTTCCCTTTTTTACTTTTTTCTCCTAATTATAGGCCCTTGTGAGGGTTGTGGGTATAATCAAACAGAGGCAGGGATGGCCCCTGAATTAATTGATCCTTGAACTTTGTTAATACAAGTCTGATCTTGCATCCACTAAAACATCTGTTCCATTCATATCCAGCCAGCATTTTCAGGGGCTGATCCAGTGGAGGATGTTCAGGTAAGCCTCAGAGTGAGCCTGAGCTGTGAACTCCAGGGATCTTATCCAAGACACACAGGTCCAAGGGTAAAAAAAAAGTGATGCGTTATCAGCTGGCAGCCTGCTCTTTGTTTTTTCCAGGCAACTGGGCAGCAAGAGTAGAGATAAATTCTGAGTAGATAAATGTCAGTCATATTTTATAAAGAGATAAAAGGATTCAGCATACAAAGGGTGAACTTTTGAGCATAGGTCTCAACAACGGGGGTTTCTACTTAAACACTTAAGCATTAAATCCCCAGAGAGAATGTTTGTGTTGCAAGGTGAAAGAAAGTGAAGCCATTTAAAAAATGACAATATTAACCAGCATCATCCACTCATCTTTCCTTCAGATTGACTGTACAGAATACTACTGTTCTGAACTCCACCATAAGCAGAAAGGAAAAAAAATAAAGCTGTTAATTTCACATATACTTTAGATCATCACAAACCAGCATTCCCACCAGTATCATCCACCTCTAACATTTTGTTCATACATGTCCCATCACCTCCTGGTGCTCGTGCAAGCATCTGTGATGTTGCATGGTGATCAAGATCAGATAATTGATCTGCATTAAAGCTGTAATTACCAAAGGAGATAAAAGTTTGTGTTTAGTCATGGTCACTTCCTCAAGCAATTCACTGCAGTTTTTCCTGCCCTGTGAATTTGGCTTGAGTATTGAAACTGTCTGCCTCAGAGCTGTACCAAGACTCAGATCAACACAGCGAAGACAGGAGGAATGCAGGGGTGGTGTGTTGGGTATAGATGGGCTCTTTGCACAGCTGGGCTGACTTCTGTCAATGTGTTGTTGTATGTGTGCATGGGCAGTAGTCAGTGCCTCCTGTGCCAGACACAGCAAAGTACAAACTTGGTGTTTGTGGAAACACATTGTCTCATTTTTGCTCTCTTGCCCGGTTCAATTCACTTTATGGAGTTGCCCTCAGCTGGTTTTGAAAATAGAGTCCTAACGCTCCTAATCAGAGCAGACAGATGGAAAAATAGAGACTAGTTTACATTCAGCACAGCAGCTCAGCAGCAGAGTGGAGACCAGAATCTGTGCTGCCAGCTTCTGTCCTGTGGTTTAGTGACCAAGTTAGTGATCCCCTTCACATGTGCCTGAAAAAGTTCTTGTGCAGATGAACTTCCAGAGCGATTCATCATTGGAAGTTACCTTCCAGACCTCTGCTGACAATGAGCCAACCTGAGCTAGGAGTGCATCAGTTTAAAGATGATCCTATCCAGTGCTGGAATCCAAAGCACATGCAACTTCCCTGCCTTGATTGGTTTGACAGTGTCATTCGTGATTTTGGAATGTTGGCAATGTTTTTCTCATTAAGGAAGACAGTAACTACAGTAAAATATCTGAAATCCAACATATTTAAATGTGAAGTAAGGAAAGTTTCTCTCTGAAGTGAAACATGCATGTGATGAACATCTGTGTGCAAAGTGAATAAGAAATGGGACTAATCTAAGAAAAACCAAGCAGTGCTTGCCTGCAGGCAAAATGTCCTGCCTGTGTGGCTAGCATAGGAAGCAAGAGATCTATAGGTCTGGGTTGTGACCCCCTCTGATACTAATACATCATGCGCAATAGGAAGATCAAATTCTAAGAAGCAGCCCCTTAAAAAGTATGGTTTCTGCATTCATTTTTGAGCATTTTTATTCAGAATCTGGTTTCCAAAAGATGATGAATATGATTATTTCCTTTAACTCAGATCAGAGATGCAAGTAAAGGAGCCTAATCTTTAGCATCCCTGTGCTTCATCTTGCCTTCCTTTAGGGCTGATGAAGGAATGCTATCATACTTCATTGGCAGAGGTACTAAGTCTCTTTTAAGCAGAATACCACCAGATTTCTGGAGGAAAAAAAAGTAGTGTTCTTCCTGTATAATTAATGATCATTGCATTAAAAATTAGTTCTAATATTAAGTTGAATAATGTTTCCTCTCTGTCTTAGATTTTTCCTGCTTAATTCTGTTCCTTAGCTGCAATTTCTTTGCCAAGGTTAAAGCCAATTACCTTGTTCCTCTTAATGGCAGCATGCAACAGGACACAGGTAAGTGGTTTCCTTATTTGTATTGCAAATGTTAGGCCACTTTTTTAAAATGCTTTTTCACAGCCATGTTGACATTTCAGTAGACAGGAGCTGTTTTGCAGTCTCTCAAATTTCTAAACACTAAAAGATGAGAATCAGAAGCAGCTTGGAACAGAAGCTGAAATAAAATGTCAAGAAACCCAGACTTAATTGAATCTGTACTTTTTAGCTAAAAAGAAATGTTCTAGCTCAGAATTAGCCCCAAACAATTGGTCCTTAGAATAAAATACTTATCCTCTTCTTGTCCTCTCTGTATAATACACTTTGCCATGCTTTTTCTTCCTCTGAAGAGAGAATGGTCTGCAGTGTTAACAGAGGCTCTGAGTACTGCAGCTACCTGTATGTTCCACTGGGAGAAAGACACAGTTGGCATGTTCCTATGTATGCCAATTAGGACCCTAAAGCCCACACTTTCTGCTTTTCGTTGCTTTTTTATTTGAACAGATTTTTCTGTCTGGAAGCTTCCCTGTGGGCCTGGGAGGCAGATTACACTTTTCTTCATGGGATGCATCCAGTTGGCTGCAGGAGATCTGGATCCTATCTTTATTTCTGCTACTAACCTACTTTGGGCAAGCTGCTTCCTTTCTCTATGCCTGTGTGCCCTTGCTCACCAACTGAGATTAGAAATGGTTCAGGGCAGAACATGCCTGTAAAAATCACAACGAGTTTGTGCAATACTTTTAGAACAGTGGGATCCCTCAGTCAGGGATGTTCTTAAACTGTTGCTAAAGAACAAATGAGAGTAAGATCCCTACAGCTGCTTTTGATCCAAATCTCTCAATGACTCTTACATTTCATTCCATATCATCCTGTAATCCCTTTATTGTCTCATTTTGTTCTTTCCTTTAGTCCATACCAGCTCATGGAGGTTTTTATATGCTTACCTTGCCAACAGCTCTCCGTCCCTCAGAACAACTGAATTAATGTTGACACATTTTCACACTAAATAAATTCCCTAAAAAATGCAATGTCACTGTATTGGGAGCCCAAAGAAGTACCTGCCTATACCAAGATTATGGCAGTGAAGTGTTAATTCTTAGCTTTTTTAACTTTTTATAGAGTGAGATTTTTCCATGGGTTCCCATGCTTTGCTCCAGGCAGGATCACTTTCTGTTTGCAGGAGGGAGCACTGCGTGGTTGTGAAGCACGCTGAGACCTTTACCACCCCATCTGGTATTGGAAACAGGCTCACTAAGCAGTAGAGAGGACACAACCCCTCTTATTCCTTGTAATAGGCAGTGGAGTCGGTCTTTTGACACATGGGTATTTATAAATCACTGTCTGAACTCCTTCAGAAAGCTGCATTGGTGATGTTTTATCATAGAATTACGGAATGGTTTGGGTTGGAAGAGACCTTAAAGATCATCCAGACCCACCTGCCATGGGCAGGGACACCTTCCATTATACCAGGTTGCTCCAAGCCCCATTCAGCCTGGCCATGATCTTTCTCGAACAGAAAGAAAGGTGAGGTCACAGCCAGAAAGTAGATGAGGCCATGAGGAAGGAAAGGAGGATTCAAGCACTGGACCCAGACTGACAACCTGTTGCCTGTCCTTTGCTCTGCCTGTATCCTGGTGATGCATATGTTTGAGGAAGAATATGGCTTACTTTTGCACATGATGCTTTAGTGGTCAGTAAAATCTGATCCTGTTTTCACACTTTCAGATGTTTTAGGACACCTAGGACTGTTATTTCCTGGAATGATCAGGGGAATCAATTTTAAAACAAAGGCACAAAAATATACTAAGCAAAACTGATCAAAGATTCAAATACTGAAAGTTATTTGTTGATTTAAGTGGACTTTGGATAATGACAAAAGAAGTGTCTTTTTTTTTTTTTTTATGTCTATAATAAAGTTCCTGCACACACAGTAATGCAGTCAATTGTTCTTTATATCTAGAGCTGTTTTGCAAACAACTCAGGGCCTCCTGACAGACAGCATGAGTAAAAATTAGCACAAGATTATTGGAGGCACCAAATCACGCCATGGACTTGTTTGGATAATAAAGTTCAGAGGTACAGAGGATAATCTCATCAGAGAGACAGAGTGACCAACTCTCAGTTATCATCTTTCTGTATACTTCCTTTTTAGCTAATTAAACCTTAATTCTTCACAGGAAGTAGTTCCTGCAAATTCTGCAATAACTTGGCTTTATATTATTTAACATATCTGTCTTGTTTTTATCTGGAGAAACAGGAAAAGTACAGTTTCAACATGTAGACCTAAACTATTGCTTTATCTTTCCATTAGTGTATTAGCAGTTCTCACATGACATAGTACGTGCTCCATTCTTCAAGAATAAAGATATATTTTTTAAACAACTTCTCTAGGATAAAAATGTGAATGAGCTTTGAAGCTGAGTAGTTTCACTACACATGCTATTTCCTCCCTTTAGTAGGATAGAGGAAGCACTCAGACTCTTTAGCTTTTACTTTCACATCATTATTCACTCCCTTCTTTGTTTGGATAACATTATTTCAGTGTTCTTAACTTCAGGCCTTCATAAACCATCACATTCCTTAAAATACCAATAAAGATGGTGGGTTTTTGTCATCTGGTGGCCCTGTCTATTGGATTTATATTTTCAACTTTTCTTCACAACCACAAAAGGTAGAAATGTTTATGCTGAATGAATGAAACATGACAGTTTCCTGTAATCATATGACTTCAGGAGCTAGGGCTTTGAGAAAAAATTATCTCTCTCCTAATAAAATCACAAGTGTTGGCAATTCTATTCTTGCCTTTGACCACTTGATTTTTGTAGCAGGGTCTCACAGCACACTATCAAAACATAGCTGACTTCTTTTCTGAAACAAAATTTAGTTCCATGGTCAGCATTAAAATTTGTGGTAGAATCAGTCCCTGCTTCTCACAAATTTCCCATGAACCCATTCATCAATACATTTGCAAATGCTGGTGTTGACATGAAGAATCCATTTATGACATTCATGAATCCTGTTGGAAATTACGAACTTGTTACATATGTGAAACTGAGGCAGGAAGTCCATTTTGTCATTTTGTCTTTGTTACTCAATTTTGTCTGTATCTGCAGTGAAATTCCCCACACTAGTGACACAGAATAATAAAATAGCAAAATTTGCCTTCAAAGTTTATTTTCTTCAAAAAAGAAGGTATTTCACCCAAGTTGAAAGAAGTCATTGGAGAGAAAATTACCTGTCAATGGTACACCTGATAGCAGACTGTGACCACCTCCAAGGTCTGATTTGAAACGAATGACGGAAGAGTGATATTTATGGAGAGCCATTTGCTCAGGATGAGCAGACCCAAGCTAGGAACTCCCTGCAGCACAGCTGCTTTCCTGATCATGATGTCCTGCACAGATGGTCCTCCAGTGAAAGAATGAATTACAGAGAATATGTATTCAGCTTGTTTGCTTGTTGGCTTTTAATCTCTCTCGTTCTTTGCCTCTTACGAGCTCTATTGTATTTAGGAACTGTGAAAATCTTGAATGTGAGTATGTTACACACCACACCAAGGTGTTAAACAGAGAAGGATCTCTCTGGCTTTTGGGAGAGGATTTGTATTAACTGTGAGTGTCTGCAAAAAGTCAGTATGGAACTCCAAAGACTGGCTGTTGGATGATGGTCACTGACCTCAGGAATGAGGACAAGGCAGAGATCTGAGCTACAGTACCTTGATTTTCCATGATCTGTTCCAGAAGTTTCTGGAGGTCACCAAGGCTAAAGGTGGACTCTTCATACAACATGGAAACATAACCAGTGAGAAGAGAAGCACAAATATATATGAAATCCAATGTTAAACCAAATGTTAAATGTTCATTACATCAATAGAAATCTTGGATGATCTCCCCTTGACTTCAAAGGTGGTATTAATTGAACTGAACAGTGAATCCATGTTCACCTAAGCTGTATCCAACTTGTGGCTCATGCTTTAAGTTTCAGGTTGGGGGTTTTTTCCATCCTGTTGGTAGAAAACAGTTTTAATTTAATAGTAGACACAGAAGGTGCTTTTCTGATATGACACATGTAATAATGGGGAGACAATTTTCACAAACCAGTTTGATCAAAACCTATCAAAACCTTCAAGAACTGCAATAAAGTTTACCTATGACAAATGAATGGATAACTGAATATTATCTAATGCCTCATTTGAATTTGTATATTTAAAAGTTGGGAATTTCTTTAAACAGTCATTAAGAAGAAGCGGATGAACTATATCTTTTAAAATGTTAATATGATAAAGAGACAGATGTGGCCTTCAAGCTGTTTTATTGCTACTTTATAGTAGCAATACTCAAGTGGTTGAAATGTTTTATGCAAGATATAGACCTGGAACAGACAGTTCAAAGTGAAGCATGGCATTATGACAAATTGAAGGATGACATTGGGAAGTATAGGTGCAATGACTTCATTTGAGCCTGCTCCAAATTGTACCAAAAGAAAAAAAAATTGTCAGAAGCTGAAGTATGCTTTTGCATGTGTGTACATCAATGAATTTGTTAAACTCTGCCATATAAAAGTTCAGATCTCTCAAATAAAAATAATATTTTCAAAGTTTTCTGTAAAAGAGACTCCAAATCATACTCATAAACCAGTTGCTTTGCTCTCTGCTCTTTCAACACTCCTTGTGCTTCTGTACAAGTAAATTAAAATTATCTTCCTTGAGGGTCCTGTCCTGAAAGTTGTGCTGGAAGGATATGACTATGACTCTCATTCAGCCACTGGAACAAGATTAGATTAATAATAAAACAAGTTTATTATGGAATGACTTATCTCTCTTAATAAACACAGGTTATAAACACAGTTTTGGCTCTACTCTATTATGGTGCAGAAAAAAAGTCCCATACTGGTCTAAAAATTAACTAAATTAAACTAAAAATGAAGTTAAGGTAAGTTGCTTTGTTAGGAATTATGAGGAGAAATAAACAAAATATTCTTACACTATAGGCTAAAAATAAAGCTACTCAAAATGTCTTATTCCAACAGTCTTTAATTCTGAACCCATATCAGTACTGATGTAAATAGGATCTGGTATCATTCAAACGGGCTGCTTGTTGAATGTCTCTCACATACCCGAAAGCAGAAATTGTTTTTTAACATGTAAAACGCTGTTTCTGGCACTCTTCTTCTTCTCTATTTAAATCTAGAAGGTGGTGTTACACCAGAAAAAAACCTTATCACTGTTTAATCCATCAGGTAGTTCATCATCCAGGGTAAAAGTAGTTCTACTGGCACTGAAAATATCAGGTGAGGCTGGATCAAACAAACGTACATTTGTATACTACAATATGCAGCAGAACCTGTCAAAAGAAAGTCATGATTGACTTTTTAATAGATTAACCTGATTTTTAATCCCATCTCTGTTATGGTGTGTTCATGAGGTGCGGACTAATAACAGCTCTGAATTCTTTTGTGCTTCTTAGTTTGTTAATTTAAAATTAACGTATGGAGAATAACAATAGACTTAGTGATGTTTTAACAGTGTTCTTCCCCATGACCTTAAACATTATGATACCCCAAAACCTTAATAAATTAAAAAGGGCAAGGTACTACAAGACTTGAATGCCATTTCCAGTGCATTTAAAGAATGTAAATAGGAAAATAAGAATAAACCAGAAGATTGAGACTCTTTTTCTCTTGGACTACTGAAAGTTTATTCAGCTGTTCCTGATGTCTTTAAACTAATTTTTCCTTCAACCATCTGTTCTAACTTTTTTTTCTTCTATGAAAATAGACTTCTCCCAAATGCTACACTTCGGTGAAATACTTATTTTAACGTCTTGTTGATTTCATGCAAAAAGAATGTAGGCTTTACACGAAATAAGCATATCAACATATTCCTCCTTGGCATATCACTGTTCAAAAGCTTTGGTTTTCTAAAACTCTTTTCTTTACCCCTTCAGAGCTGAAAATATTACTCCTCCACAAGCACCATTTAAGACCCAAGTGTCAATGAACCAGGCAGCAAAATGACAGTTACTTAAACAGCACATGATTCAAGACAGTTTTAGGAAATTCCTAACACTTTGCGTCCTATTTCTTTCCTGGATACAAAGGGACAGATTGTGCCTGACCTTGGGGGATGCACAAGAGGCGAGGTGGGAGGAGGGGGAGGCCAACAGGC
This sequence comes from Oxyruncus cristatus, assembly GCA_013399855.1. Classification (NCBI taxonomy): domain Eukaryota; kingdom Metazoa; phylum Chordata; class Aves; order Passeriformes; family Cotingidae; genus Oxyruncus; species Oxyruncus cristatus. The sequence goes on along the minus strand of VXAY01004412.1, from coordinate 405,522 downwards.
ACATGGTGCTTTCCCTTTTGCTTTTCCTTATTTTCCATGCTCGCTATTCCCTTGTTGAACAGCTGGGTACAGTCTTTTTTCTTCAGCTGGGAGCACAAAGACTCTCTGCGTTCAAGTGACAAAAAGTAGTGAAAGTTTTGCCACTGAGTACAATAGAACCCGATTGCATCCTAAGCACAGAAATAGTAAAAAGATAAGGAAAAAATTCATTGATGATCCTGTCAAGCTTCCTTCTCATACATCCTGGATATCTCTGCTATTAACTCTTCATTAATTATCTTTTTCAAAAGTTTGGACTGCAGAAATCAACACATGGACAATTGTACAAAAGGCGTTTAGTCTGGACAAAACTCCTTTTACCATGAGGAATAAAGAGAATTTGGCTGTTGTGTTGGTGATGAGGAAATTCAGGAGGATGGGACAGGCTTTAGCTTTATCTGCCTAATAAAAAGGAAGGACACCTGAGATCACTAATCATACCTTACTTTAGGGAGGAATTGGTTTGATTCAAAGTGTATCCTTTACCTCTGCCATTTTTCAGCTATCACAAAGTTTTCATTCATTTTGAATCCAACAAAATCCCAAATATCCTGGAACAGTTGTTTTTTTAATGGATGTTTTTCTCTCCAGTGTTAAAGGATGCCTTTGATTAGACATAGAGGTAAAGAAAAAAATCCTACCCACTATTAGTAAGTTGCAGTCAATACTTTTGAATTCCTCAGTGCCCCACTTAAGTTCAAAAATTAGGAGGGCAGTACAATTTCCAGCAGGTGTTTAACCTGTACTTGCAATGTCATCTTGCTGCAATTTGAGCCCTAAAGACATGGATTGCAGTATTTTCTGTACGCAACACATGACAGTTCTCTGTTGTTCCTTTACTTGTTGCAGCTGAATCAGGGTCTAGTGGTGATTGGCCTAACAATACTATGGATGTGGCAGGTGGTAAAAAATTATTTTCTCCCAGGCAAAACTCAGTTCCCTAATATACGGTGTAAACTTCTCCTGTGAGCATACATACGGGATACACTTGAAGTTTGTATAAAACCACAATGGTACAAAACTTGTATTATCTGCTAAACTTCTGTGTTTGTTACGTTTTCTTTGCAGGATTTGTTCTTTTTTCTGCCTAGCAGCTTTTCAGCTTTTTCCATTCACCTGGTTTTGTGGCTGGCATGTACTGTCAGACAAATGGCACATTAAGGGCAGCTCAGCAAATTAGTAGATAAATGCATCATACACAGAAACAGGAGAATTGCACTTTACAGTAAACAGTATAAGGGCTTCGTCCTCCTCCACACCTACCTGTGAGAACTATGAGGATGCTAGCTTTGTCCTTTCACACCAGAGACAGAGTGGTTTGAGTCCCCCTGTTTGAGGTAAAATGTTGTGCCACGTCAGCTGCAACAACTGCCATGGGGACATCAGGGTGAGGCACTTTCATGGTAGTTCTTCTCTGGGAGCAGACTGTTGGCTGTGGACTTCACCCTCTTCTCTCATGCCAGGAGATTCAAGGTGAAGTTCAGAGGTGGTGTGTTTTGGTTTCTTTTTTTGGGGGGGAGATGTAGTTATTGTAGGAATGATTTCTTGTTAAGAGCTGGATATTCTGGCAGTTTCTCCTTAGATTGTTAAGTGCAGGGACAGAGTTTGTCTCTGGTTCTGGCTGTCAGTGGTGATTTGAGTCTTAAAAGGAATCTCAGTTCTGAGATAATGGGGATTTGTGTTTTCCACTGTTCAGACAAACACAGGTGGTAGTGTGAACTTAACAGCCAGTAAGTAGACTAGTTCCTACCCAAGATGCTTTCTTTTGCTGTGGGAACACTAAGTAGATACTGTGAGTATGGTCAGATCTCCCCTGATTGGCCATAAGCTACTCCAAAATATATGCAGAAAAGTCTTTGATGATTTAATGATGATATGGTCACGGACTTTAAAGCCTTAGAATTTGCTATGAATTCACTTTGCCTTGAAGGTCCAGTAATGAAAGGGGAATGTGCTTTGATTTAAACACTGCCTTTTAAACACTCAGCTTTGTGTTTAGATGCAATTAGGACTTCAGCATGTTCCCCATCCAGTCTTCCCTGTAATTATTATCTTAAACACAGGACTCTCTGGTCTCTTGTTCAAGCACTGCTGATATGATTTCTAGGATGCTGCAGGTGTATACCTTCTTCAGTAGCAGCTGATAACTATGAGCATTTGCTCTGCTACATCACATTGTTTCCAAAACAGTTTGTCTTCTTTCCTGTATATTTAGTATTAGGTAATTTTTCATTTGGTTTCTCTTATGGCAAATGAAGTCAAACATTTACAAAATCGATCATGTACATGTAGGAGCCTACAACTAAATTAGCCTTCAGGTTCCTGCAAATCCACTGAAGTGTCTAAGTAAGGACTAAATTAAATGCCTTTATTTTTTCTACACAAGCTTGATAATGTTTGCCTAATTGCTTATCTAAAACAAATAGCTCTAAGATACTGACCCCCTACACCAAGCATAGCACTCTTATCAGTCTCCCTGAAGTAACACTCCAGTCATCACACTTGTAGCTGAGAGATTAATAACAAATGAGTGTTCTGAAGTAAAAAAGCAATTGTTCACACTCCAACTTGGCCTTACTTATGACTTACTTGCAACTGTAAGTATGATGCTTGACAAGTCTTAAGTGGCTGAAAGCCCAGATAAGTTTTAATCTAAAGCATTTTTAACTGGGACAGTTTCTCTTTAATGTATACAGGGAAGAGTAAAAGTGAATCACAGCTTTGAGCACAAGTAATTTCAGGTGACTGGGGTGCTGGTGTTGCTGTGTGGTGAGTCAAGGAGGACTGCAGTGAAGCTTCAAGGCACATCATCAAAGGGAGATATAGGAAAGGAGAAGATGATGGAAAGAGAGAATGGATGGTGACAGAGATATTAAGTGAAAGGTGGACCAATATCTCACTGGTTGCAAGGAAAGAGGAAACCAATGCCTTGTGGAAAACCACAGAATTTCGTACAACTCTTTTGGCTCCATGCAGGTCTTATCAAGCCACACAGACTTACTCACAGCTGTTTCAATGAAAGTACTACTTTCATTTATCTTCCCCTCACAGAAATAGGGCCTTCTTGGGTATGTCTGTATAAGGCAGACCAGTGCTGTATAAGGATTCCTGTGCAAGGAACCTCCAGATAACAGGAATATCTATACAGGGCAGCACAGAGATCCTGGCTTGGACCTGGAAGCTGTGTTTCCATGTCAGAACACCACTGCCACCCTTGGGGAATGTGTTCTTTCTACTCTTTGTCTACCCTGTTTCCAGACCTCTGCATAGCACTGCCTTGTAGCATGAACACAAATCTCTGCATTCCACTGCAGCCCTTGAATTGTGTTTCTTAGAGCCTTTTCCCAGGAGAGCAAATGGTACAGCTTAGCTTCCCACTGATCACTTGTTGTAAGATGTGGCTTACTGTTGAAAATAATGTTCTGAATGTTGACATCCATACAACATTGGGCTAGATTCGGATTTTAATAAAGGCTGAGTAATGCCATTGATTTTGGTTGAATACCTCATAGTTAAACAGTGAGATCAGACTGTGGACCATTCCTTAGTGGTTCTTAAAAAACAACAAAAGTTGTTACTTGTTTGTAATATTACAGCAGCATCTGTGAGTAAGCAGGGGTTACAGCCCATATGATCGAAACAGCCTTTTTACAATTCATCTCACCTGTGAATTAAAGCTTTTGTCTTATCATTCTCACCATGCTTCATATTCTGCTTCATTATTTCCATATCATACATTGTGATTGTATCTTGAAGGGTTGGTACTCTGGGCTGAGGTAGCTTCCAACCAGCACATTATGCTGAAGATGGTTGCTCTTCCCAGAAGCTTGGCTCCAGCATCCAGTCTTGAGATTTCTCTCTCTTTTTTTCAAGGTTCCTTTATCATCTGTAGTCTGATCATAAAGCTCATACTGGTGTCAGAGTCCTGAGCAGATGTGTGGCTCCAAAGTCTCTTTCCTTGAATTCTGCCCAATTAATATGAATAGACAAATCAATCACCTGATTCTGTTACTAGGTGTCATTTCCCATAAAAACAGGATCTGTTTGAAATTCAAGGGGGCACAATGGCTGTATCTGCTATTTTTTGAACTGAACTCTTGAGTACTCTGGGGCTTGCATGCCCAACAACTTTTAGGGGGAAGTATAAAGACTTTTTTTCACTAACAGTTTCCTCATTTCATTTGTGACTAATAATAGTGCTGTCTGAGAGGCATGTTAGCAGATTGTATCTGGAGAATTACATTACTGTTACAAGACAACAGCAGATTCCACATTTTGTGGAGGCTTGGCTCCACATTTTGTGGTTGAGCCTAGCTTTGGCAGAAGTGTCTCTTTGGCTTCACCATAGGCAAGATGCCCATCAGTCAACTTCTGATTTGAACCCAAGGGGGCAGAAGGGATCCTTTGTCCAATAGGAAGACATTTGACTTTCACTGAGAATATGGCTCTTGGCTTTCAGCTACTGAGTCTGATGAATTATGCACCGCAGTTTTCTAATGCAGACTGCTGTTCCCCCAGGAGCGAAACAAAGACGACTCCTTAACACAGGACTTAAGATTCGGCTGAAAACCTGGGTCCCAGAGGAACAAAGTCAGTACTCTATTCAACACATCACTCAGCCTCTTCCCACATGCTGTATCACTGCAGCATGAGCACTGCGGCTGCAGTCTTCAGTTTCTCAGTAAAGCAAGACCCAACCCTGCCATGTGGCAGAAGAATGTCTATCTGTTTTGCTGTTAAGAACCAAAGAGTCACCGATGAAAGAGCATGTCAAGATTTAGTCTTGCTTTTAATTTACCTCAAGGTACTGATTACTAGCAGTACTAAATCACTCTCAGTGGCCTGTCTGGACAGGGGACACCTGGGAAAGACAACCTTGATCTGCAGCGTGGCTGGGCAGGGCAAGAGGATGCAGTAGACCCGCAGTAGCCCTGCAGATGGTTGCTCCCAGTCTGTTGCTGGAGGTGTGGGGGAGTTTGTAGCCCAGTTATCAGCAGGCCCTTATCCCACAGTGACACAGATACAATAACGACCTGATAGCGTGATCACTGACCTTTGTTTTTAAAACACAGATACTTTAAAAATACAAAGCTGCAGACAGCCTGCAAAAGCTGTCTGTATCCCAGAACAATACTATTGCACAATAACAATCCCATTTTGTTTAAAGCAAACAAACAAAAAATTCTAACCCAGTTACTCAACAACTCAAGGGAGTGCCAAATAGTTTTGGGAAAAAAAGAATAAATCTTGTGCTGGAGCAAAGGGACCGTACCTAGATGTTGCATGCTTCTGTGGTTGCTCTGCAGGCCCACTTCCGATGTCTGCTATCCATGACGGCATGCTGGCTGCTCAGTGGGGCCATACCGCTGTAAAAGCAGCATGAGTCAGTGAAGAGAGAGTGGCTCTGAGTGACATCCATGTTTCTCAGTACCAACCCAGAGCCCATTCTGGTGCTCAGCCTGGGAACTGTCTTCAAACGCTGAGACTATTTGGATTCAGACATCCCTGTTCTCCTCTGGTCTGTTGAAGCATTGCTCTTTGGAAACCAGTGGTGCAAGTACCAGATCTGAGAGCTCCTTCATGACTCTCAGCCTTCCTGGGCTGCTGCCCTTGGATGCTGCAAAACTGTGTGATTTGAGTGAGACACTCAAGGGAAATGAAACGAAACCGAAGTCAGTCCTAGTGCTAAGATGAGCTTTTGTAGTGTTGGACACAAAATGGAAATATATTTAATAAACTATGAAGTTTTTTTCTTCATCTTTATGGGTCAGTTCTTTCACCCCTAGAAGTCAAAGCAAAGTTATTACCTTTGCTACCTGGAGGAGGCTTCAAGCCATAACATTCATTCAGGTTTTAAATCTGAACACAGTGCAGGGAAAGTGGGGAGCCAGTTCAGACTGGTGGCCCAGTTTCATCCCTTATGGTAAGCAGCATAAGGCAGATCCTTCCCAACAGAACTCAAACTTTCCCAAAGTGGAGGGAGTCCAGCTTCATCACAAACTACCAATATTACTCCTCCAAGCAACTTCTGGCAAGCTCTACCTTCCAATGAGTCTCTGGAAGTGCACACTGACAATACACACAACATGACAAAACCACGATAGGCAATCTGACCAAGGGAATTGCTGTGGGCTTAAATTGTTGGAAGGTGACTCTCCATATATTTGGTTTGTAAGCTTTCTCACCTTAGCTATCTCAACTCCAGATTTTGGAGACTCCAAGAACATTTTTTCACATTGAACCATTTGAAACTGGTGATGGATATAGAGAGGACACCTGTCTTTTGATTCACTTACTCTCCAACACCTGTGTCATCAAAGAAGCAGAATTTCAGAGGTTTTCATTCCCTGCTTTCACCTTACAAGTTAGTGTTTGGATCTTTCAGTACAGTAAACTGAAAAGGAGGCATGAAAGACATATCTGTTCGTTCACATAACCAACTATTTTTGAATTAGAAGACATCCTAAATGAAGGTATTAAAAAATGAAAGTGATTTTCCTACCAGTGTCACTGTGGTAGCAGAATTTGAAAGACCTATATAACTATATATTGTGAGAGACTGAAATGTTAATGGTTAATGGCTCAAACAGTCAGCCATTTGAAAAAGCAGCACGTGCTTTGCTGTCAGTGTGTAAGGTAACAGCTCAGGTGCAGAAGGTGTGAGCACCAGAGGATGACCACAACAAATCAACCTTTGTTAGGCAAGAGGCTGGGTTTTGAGCCAGATAAGGAAAGAAGCCATTAAGAAGCATATCCTGTGAGGTAAGACAGTGCTTTTTGCCATGCCAATGTCCTCCCTTACACAACTGGCTCAGTTGTAAACCCACCCCCTGACCTGGGAAAGGTGTCAGGACCTTCACATAATTCATCCCTTCTGATCAGGCGTAACTGGCTCAATTGTAAGACTCCTTCCCCTCCCGGAAGAAATACTGGGACATTCACATGTAGGCCTTAAAGTATTCATCCCTTCTGATGGGGAATAGTTGGCTCAACTACACTGATGTGAGAGGCAACTGTCATGTCTTAGAAAGTGTCATAAACCATCAAAGACCCCCCAAAGTGCCCCCAGGCTCGATTATGAGGTCTTCTAATAAAGTAAAAGACTTCTACTGCACGTGATCCACAGTGCTGCATCAGACAGTGTAAACCTCCCCACCACAAGGGAGGTACCTGGGTGTTCCCACCTGAATTTCTGGACATTGAACTTTGTGCTTCATGGGCTTCGCCCATCCCCATCAGATCAAGACCGGGACCATCACTTCAACCAACAGGCATGTAAATTGCAACAATGAAGTCTCATCGCAGGATCCACAGCTGATAATATCTTTCTACTCTTACCCTTTCTTTCTCTTTCTTTCTCCTTCTTTCTTTCTCTCTTTCTTCTCCTAACTTCTTCTACAAATATACTGTAAGCCTGACTAAAAAATTCCAGTCAATGTCTTAGTAAGTCCCTGCTTATGTCTGGATAAGTTAAAGTTGGGTAAGTGTAAGTTTGCTAAGTTCAAGTTTGTGAAGTGCCTTATTTTGTCTGGGTGTTCCTTTAAAATTTGCCAAGTGCCTTATTCTACCTCAATGTTCTAAAGTTTGCAAGTGAAAGTTTGTTATTGGACCTCCTGAGAATTTTGTTGTTTCTCCTGCACCCCACCCAGAGTGAATCAAACCACTTTCCCCTAAATCGACTAAAGGGACTGGGGCATAACATGTATACAAACAAATCAACCACAAGATATCCATTTGACTGTCTATCCTGCTTAAATGCACCAGATGATTTCATTCCCCAGGAAAGATAGAATTTTGACTTACTTTTAAAGCAAAGATGAGGTTTTACATTTTTAAAAAAATTCTTTATATTTTTTTCATCTTTTACCAAGTAATAATTCTGGTGACAATTTCTTCCCAGCAGGATGTCTCTAATCTGATGATGTGTACTCAAAATGGAAAGGGAAGTCTTGCCACAAAATACTGGTAAAAAGAAAAATACTTGGTACCCATTTGAGCTATGTTGATATATACAATTTGTAAGAATTTCATAGTCTAAATACCCCAAAGAAAAAGCATTTTTGTGGTATTTCTACTGGAAAAAGTTCAGCAACAAATAATGTAGGAATATTTCTAGCTGCAATAGTGCAAGGAGTCATTTCTAGCTGGGATGGTAGAAATAACATGACTGAAGTCTTTGGCCTAAAAGGTCTTTCTGGCATTTTTTCTGTTGCAAAGCAGTAAGTGGGAACATTTTAATGGGAGATGTAGAAATTTCTCCATAGTCCGCTTTCAGTAGCATAATATTCCCTAAAATATAAATAGGTTAAAACTTGGTCTTACAAACTTCTCTGCCAGGCAGTTCATTAACCTCAATGTAGGCCACATCTTCCTCTCTCCAAGGAGTGGGTTAAGTTTAACTGAGGTCTCTATATGCTTGGTATTTCCCATCAAATGTACTCAAAGCAGATATGAAAACACTCGAAGAGCCACTGTCAACATCACAAAAACTCTTACAAAAACATTGAAGAAACCATCACCAACAATGTACGAAACCTATACAGAATTATTTAGACCAATTTTAAAATGTTCTCAGTGGCATGTTTGAGCCGACCAGTCTTCCCCAGGACTGTGCGTGTAAGGACATTTTGCTGTATCATCTTCTGTTCAACTGAGGATTAATATGTCAGTGTATAGATGCTCTTCTGAAAACCTGAGCCCTAACATTAGTCTAAACACATCTCAACCATTCCAACAAACTAGTTCATCTTGCACCTCCTGTGAATAAACAACGTCCTTTTCCACTCCCCACCATGTCCTCTCAGTATTTTTAGGAGCTCCTGTCTTTCCTTTGTCTTGCTACAGTTTCTTTCACACCCTCTGTGTGTGTAAACAAGGCACTGGGGATTATCCAAGCGACAGTCTCTGAGCTGCCTTCTCCTCTCCAAACCCCTAGCTTTGAGGGACAGCATTCGCAGTGCCTACAGCCAACCTAAACCTGGCAGCTTTGTCCAGAGGGTAGTTGCAGGCAAGGTTCAAGAGTCCTTCATAGCTCAAACTCCCATAGAAACTGATTTGGCACTGAGACATACTGAAATAGGATCCAAAATTATGCGCATTGGCTCCCTCTGGTCTGTTAAAAACAGCAGAAACTCATTCATTCCTATGGGTCCTAACAAGTGAGGGTTGAAGAAAAACAACTAAGCTGGTCAAAATCAGGTAAAACTTACTTGGTTTACAAGCTAAGCAAGGCTGTTCATAATCTCTGATTGTGGGGTTGTTTTATCCAAACAACTGTATTCAAGTTACTATATGTAAATTTCCAGAAGAATCAATACTGCTGTAGAAACAGTATTTTTTTTTTAACTTGTACAATTCAGGAACAACAATTTCTGCTTTATTTAATTATATGTTTCATATTTTGCTAGAGGCAGCTCTTTCCATACTTAAGCTCCTTATTTGAAGTTACATATCTGGATCCTGCCTTGTACTCTGCATTGGTGGCTTTCAGGATCTGAGAGCTCAGATTGTTTTTGTTGTAGCCTCTAAAGAGTGTTGGTCTTAAGTACATCGAGGCTAATGGTGAAGCTTCCATTGACAGAAATGGGGAAAGATCAGACTTTGAAACAGGAAGCCTATGCACACATAGTCCCTCTCTCTATCTCTGATGGCTGAGGTGAATTTTGTTGTTGTTGTTGTTGTTGTTTTGGTTTAGTTTTTATTCATAAATTTCTGAGGTGTAATTTGGGCTGACTCCTCATGAATTTATATATCACAAGCAGTATTGGTAAGTATAATTTATAGTGTATTGTTTCTCTGTAAAACACTGATAATACAGGCTAAGCCTATCAGACAGTGAAAGCTTTGGCTGAACACTACTGAAGAGCTCACTGCAAGAAACTCCTTGGAAGGAAGGGCTGAAATGAAGAAAATGTAGTCATTTGATGCAAAATAAAAAGCAAAAAGACATGGCTTTTATAGGACAAATAGTGAAGGAAAGAAAACAAAAGAGATGTTTAACTGTGAATGAGTCAGGGCATCAGAAAATGTGAAGAAGTTTTTGATAAGAGGCACACATATTACGTCGGAATTTACCAGAATCTGCAGCAGGTGTTTGAAAAAGACAAGTGACAAGGGCTTGATTTGTGTGAGAGTAAATTGGTTTCAGCAGCAGTTTGTGTACACCAGAGAGAACCTGATGAGATGCAAAGGTCATATTGGCAGAGGCTGTAGTAGATGATGCACCGTGGCATGTGCAGTGCAGTTGTGATTAAAGTAAAACATTCTGATTTATCAGATATTTCAGAAATATGAAAGGGCAATAGGTTTCTATGCCAGTTGATTAAAAAAGAAGAAATAAAAAAAACTTAAATATGCTTGTCTGATCAAGGATGGTCTGGAAAACAAAGGTGAATTTAGCAAATGGATGAATGCAATACACAGTGAGCCTGTCTGTGGTAGTGCTCATTTAGAAATAGAATAGCTTTTAGCTTTCATATATTTAAACAGCTGCCAAATGGAGAAAAAAATGTTCTTTGGCAATAGGTATAAAGTGACAGAGTTCCTGCAGTGCTAACTGCTGGTGAACAATCAAAACCAGTTGCCTAGCCCTCCATAGAGGTGAAGTGGGAGAGAGAGAGGTACCAATGGAGTATGTGTGCCTGTATGCCCCTTGTCCCCATCAGAGCTCCAGCTTGTTTTATACAGATGACATAAACAGAATTCCTCCCAACATTCTGGAGTACATGTGAGATACATCTGCTGACAGCAACTGATTAGGGTAGATTCCCTATTCCATGTGAAAAGCAACTAAAGGATTAAACATGTTAGCACCAGGTCTTCAAGTGTGGCTCTATTTGGGAAGTCTTTTGTTTGCTCAAGCTCCAGGTGCTAGGAGGGAATATCATAAAATAGCAGATTTGCTCCTTAGAAGAGTAGGAGATATCTTGAAATTCTTTGAAATCTGTAAAGCCAGAGGAAAGTTTTTGGGCACACCCAGTACATCTGGGTGTAAGGCACAAAATCTGACTTGATTCAGTTTATACTTTCTGCTTCTTAACTTTCTCTTGCAGATTTTTTCTTAGTCTTGTTCAGTTAAAGCAGACACTATATTCCAAAACCAAGGCACTCTGTGTAAATGCTTGGCTGAAGACACTGTATTGTCTGGGTCTGAACAACATCACTATTGGGGATCTGCTAAATTAATATGCTTTGGCAAACATAAACTGAGGGCTACCCTAGGACACTGAGCAGGAAAAGCTGAGACACATGGCCAGTACTACCGAGGGCAGTTGCTTTCCTGGGAGGTGATAAATGCAAACTCAGTCACACAGAGTTAAGAAGAATGATGAGTCTTTGATACAGTACTTAAAGAAAAGCCTTACAAGATTAACTTTACAAGGAACAGCAAGGACTCTTATTTTCCAGTCAGTTGGCATGTGCTACTCTAACTCCTTCATCAGTAAATAATTTTTTTAATCAAAATATTTGATGACATGAAAAATTTCAGCACAAACTTCTTAAAAAGTCAGCATTGTTTCGAAGTGCAGAGAGTGCCTAATGGTTCTCTTACCGCCTGGAAATGGTGTTTCTCTGATGCAGAAAAGCAGAGTGGAAAACCCTTGGAGGGGGCCTGTACACTGGTCACTCTTTGTTTGGGTCTAGATAATTTTTAAAGTAGTGTTCAAAACCTGGCTGTAGAGTACAAACACCACGGCACTTAGATTGAATTCCAGGACTTAATGTATTATACCACTTAGTTCGATCTATACAAAATGCCAAGGCTTTCAGTTTTTAAAACCTACAGTGAATGGAAATGGGAAAAATTCAGCCTTACTCAACTGCTTGCTCACCTGAAATTAAGACAAAAATTAAAAGTTATTTGAATATAACTTTCTGTACCCTAATTTTCACTTTGGACTGCAGCTGAGTGATTCAGTCATAACCAATTGGATACTCTGTGTAGTTCCTATCTATCTGGCCTCCTTCTTCTTTTAAAAATTTATCTGTGGCAAGGTTAGTTTTCTGGAAGCTACTCACAAGTCATTTAAAAAATAATTGTTATCCTTTTTAAAAGCTTGTTCATGAAAATTTCCTGCAACTGTTTCCCCTTTCTAAAAGGATTTATTAGGAAAAGATGCAAATAGAGTAGATAGACAAGTTTTTCCTTTTCTTGTTATTGTATGATCTTCTTGTAATTTTGATAGCAGGGTAATGGATCTCAAGGGCATGGAGACACTATTTAAGGGAATGTTAATTCTTAATACAGTTATTGAGCTAGTTATCAGATTGCTGAGTTACTGGAGGACTCAGCCTAGCCTCTATTGATTTACTTTTGTAGCGCAGTTGATGAGAAAGTAACAGGGATGTATTCAGATAATTTCAGTCTGTCACTGCAAATCTGACAATCTAGTTGTCAAAAGGACCTGATAAGCTTATAATGGAATACCCTGGAGACATCTGGAGTGACTGTCAGGGATGGGTGAGGAAGGGATGAAGCAACTTGCCTCTCCCAAGCTTCCCTGGAGATATGTTTTTGGATAAGACTGAAGTACTTGTAAACTATCAGTGGAAGGGTGTTTCCCTTCACTCTGCCCCACTCAGACTATAAGGATTACCTATTTTTTTTTTTTTCAGGGAAGCTGTGTGGTTACCCTCTTAGCTATGGGTGTTGGCTGTAGCTGTGGGGAAGGGGACTTGCTCGCCAAGGGCAGGGGCTTCTCTTGGACACGTAACAAGTCTCTCTTGGAAAGGCTTCCACAAGCCTTTTAGACACCTCCTGAGTTGATGAACATCAATGTTTCTGACCTCTGCACTTTCTGGCAGGAAAGGATTGTAACCCACCCATCATCACAGAGGACCAGCATCTATGCCTGCAAGACACTCCTTGGCAAAGATGCCATTGTGGGGGATACAAAGCTGATGTCATGGGAGTTTATACCTGAAATTATACCTGAAATTAGTCTATTAGTAGGCACTGATGGTGAATGCTGCAACTCGTGGTGGTGATGATTTTCCCATCATTTTCTAGTCTGGGGTCTAGTAGTACATATTCAATTATAAATCTTCATGGAGATTTTTCACTTTTCATATTTCATATGAATTTTCATCATACTAATGATATGGCCCAGGATGATTTGTGCTAAGTAAAGAACAAACTACAGTGAGTTATCTTGCAATGTAGGAGTGAGATCTCTTGTACTGAAAAAGTAACAGACTGACGAAATTTCCTCCAAACTCTTTTGGCCAATTAACAATTTTTTTTGGTTTAACACATTTCTTCTCTTGAGCACAGACACCAAAAACCTTTGAGTGTTTTTCCTGGTGTGATGTATTCTTGACAGCTGTGCTCAGGGAAGCCAGAAAGCAGCAGAATTACACTATTAGACACTCCCAAGGGTTTTACTTCTATTTTCATTTCATTTTGTTAATTCATGACAGTTTCAATAATATACTGAAATGAGCCCCATCAAAATAATGTTGGACACCTGGGAAAAAAAAAAAGCATAGGTCTGACTTCCATCAGTGATTGCATACGTGTATTTAAAACTTCTTCTGAATGATGATATAGGCAGTAATGCACTGTACTAATTTAGTATGTCACCACACAACATAATGTAGCAATCAGCATTTAGGAATTTTAACCACACGGAGAATTCTCCATCACTTTCAAAAATCATTTTCTTCTTTCAGTGAGAACTTGAAGGAAACAACCATACCCTGAGGGTTTTCTTTAATATGAAGATATTTTGAGGCTCTACATAATATTCTTCTCTTTCAATTATTTTCAAAATAATAAATCTTTTAGAAAGCTCCTCTCCAAAACATTGATACAGTTTCATATGCACATATTATTCAGCCAGGTAACAGTAAAAGAGAACTTTTGCTCAACTCTAATAAAAACAGCAAGTGAGGAAATATTGTTTTTCATTGGGACTAACCAGTGAGATTAAATTATTTAGTTCAGTAGGTGGGGTGAGATCAGGTTATGATTAGATGTAACTAATCTAATAAATTTTACAACTTTTTTTTAATTAGGACAAATCTAAGATGTCTCAGAAGGCAGCAATTGCTAAAAAGTGAGTTTTCCAATCAGTTTTCCACAGAAAGCAGAAATGCAATTTGGGTCTCTGCAGTCTTCTTGGTGAATGCTGAGAAGATAACTACTAAAAATCATGGCTAGGCTTCGCGAACGAAGATTTGGGAAGGGCTCTACCCATGTTTGTTGCAAGCGCGTTGGTGGCTAAAGAGGCCAATATGAGATAGGCAAGTCCGGTTGCAAAAGGCACAGCAGAAAGACTCCTTAGATGTTATGTTCTGCAGGGCATGATTCTTTCTGTGTTGTCTTTTCTCCTCAAGGGTGACCCTGCATGCTTTCTCAAAAGCATCAGCAGCGTTGTAGATGGTGTGTCTCCAGGCCTCCCAATTGGAGGCCAGAGTAGACCAGTTGTGGTGGTCAATATGGCCAAGGCTGAGATGTTGTTTCAGGGCGTCCTTGTATCTTTTCTTCGGGGCTCCTCTCTTGCGGCAGCCGGTGGTGAGTTCACCATGAAGCAGGATCTTAGGGAGGCGGTGGTCCTTCATCCTGGAGACGTGCCCTGCCCAACGCAGCTGTGTTCTCAGTAACATGGCCTCAATGCTTGTGACTGCTGCTTGTTCCAGAACAGAAGTATTGGTCACATAATCTGACCAGTGGATGTTAAGGATTGTACGGAGGCAGCGTTGATGGAAGCGTTCTAGGAGACGCAGGTGGTGGCGGTAGATGACCCATGATTCAGAGCCGTATAAGAGAGTAGACAGCACTATGGCTCTGTGAACACTGATCTTTGTGCTTTTCTTCAGATCTTTATTTCGCCAGACTCTTTTATGAAGCTTTCTAAAAGCACTGTATGCCTTTGCTAACCTGTTGTCTATCTCCCCATCAATCTTACCATCCGAGGAGATGAGGCTGCCTAGGTAATTAAACTGCTGGACTGATTTGAGTTCTGTTTGGCCAATGGTGATGTGGGGATGATGGGGGACTTCCTGAGGTGCAGGTTGATGGAGAATTTCTGTCTTCTTTAGACTGACTTCCAGCCCAAAGAGCTCAGCAGCATCTGCAAAGCAGGATGTTAAACGCTGCAGGGCTGCTTCTGAGTGGGCAACGAGGGCGGCGTCATCAGCATAAAGCAGCTCCCGGACAAGATGGTTTAAGGTCTTGGTGTGTATGTACCTCTAAGGATTTTATTTACAAAACTCACATTAAAAGCACTTAATTCATTAAAGCCCTGAATTATATATAACATCTTAGATAAGGCTTTTAACTTGCCTTAACAGTTTTGGGACTGATTCCAAATTGTTCCTCATCGCTTGGTCTTCAGGCATGCCCTTGATATGCTCCTGAGCCTGCAAGAGCTAATGCCCCTAATGTGCATTTTCGTAATAACTGTAGGCTTCTTGTCTGGAACTTCTTCACCAGCTCCAAGCTCCTCTGCTGCTGGGGAGCTCCTCCTGGTGCAGGGTGACAGGGCACAAGATGCACAGCCCTTCAGTCAGCTCAGGGCTGGGCTGCACTGCTTGGAGTGCAGGAGCAGGCTGCCGACCACCAAGTCAGGGAAACCCAGCATACAGTTTCCCCAGGATGCTGCGGCTCCCCATCACTGGTTACCTGCAGCTGTGATTCATTGTGCTGGCTTGCTCCATGCTTGCACAGCCTATGTGCCTTGGCATGCAATCCATCCTCCTTTTCCTGTTTCTGGGGGGGTTTTGACATCTGAAAGCTTCCAGTTTTGTTACTGGAGAGCCCAAGCTGATTTCCTCCTTCATGCATGTTCCTCGTACTGTTCTGTGTCTTGTTTCATGGCTGTGTTGTGTTTATTTGAAATCAGGGCTTTTATACCCGTTTTCAATGGTGAATTTCTTCTTCTTCCATTTGCAGTTTTAGAAACTGTTCTTATGAATGATATCACAGTCCATCTATTTAAAAGGTATGGGTTTCAAAAGTCTTCCTAATATTTCTGTAGCCAAATATTTCCTTGTACCTCGTGACTCCAGAGGAATAAGCACACAGGTAGGATCTATTTAAAAAAGAACTAATACTAACCAATTTTCTGCCACATGTGGGGGCTGTGCCCCACAATGGTGTTTAAAATTGACCTTGTGAGTAATGAGGTAGGGGTGTTTTTTCTTGCAAAGATTTATCTTCTTGTTTGTTCCCAGGGTTTTGCGGAGCTGTCTGTCTAGAATTTCCACATTACAAATGGCTCTTGTTTTGGTAAAGTTTGAATTATTTTCATTAGCTGGTCACCTGGGGCCTGACCAGAGTCAGGCTAAAGACTTCAGACAAGCACTGGAGCTTTTGCAATCAGTCTCAGTCTCTCTCTCCTGTCATCCCCAAGGAAATGAAAGGCAGAAACGTTTACGCTTCAGGTTAATGTTTTAGAAGTGTTTGAGGCAGGAAGCAAATGGACTTATTCATAAGTTCCTTGAGGATGTTTTGTTTCAGTCATGAGGACTGAAGCTTTCCTGAATAAAGGCCAGTCAGCAAGAAGTGACCAGGGGCAGGGTCTGCCTTCGGGATGTGCTCCTGGGCGTCTGGAGGGGATTCACATTTGCGAGTCCTTCTGACAATCCATGCCTAACTTTGACATGGACTTTGGGAGGTAAATCTTGGAGACAACTCATATAAGTCTCATACTAGAAATATGAGACTAAGACATAGCAGTCTTAGTTTAGATTAGGAGAAACTGGAAATAGCTAAAGTCATATAAAAATAGTTATGCAGAACTGAAAGAGCTGGAAGAAGCCTCTCATTTACCCTAGAGGTGAACCATATAATTTCACTGCTTTCATAAATAAGTATCCTTCTGGAAAGTGACTAATTTTGAATATCACATCACACTTATCAATATGCCTATCTTAAGCACCCAGTTTGCTCACAATTGTTTCCTATGCGAAACCAAAGCATTCCTTCTTTCTGGTTCCTGGACAGTGTTCACACTGACAGTGACAACCCTGAGCATAAGTCACCAGGGACCACTTGAGGACAATTGAAAATCTGTGACAGCTATCCAGTGAGAAAGTAGCTTTTGAATCACTGAAACTGGCCTAATAGTGCAGTGTAATTTTTAGAAGCAAAGACAAAAACTGACATTTACTCCAATGGCCTAGAAAAGGTGCTGTTAAACTTCTTTCCACTAAGGCAGGGTTTGCATTTTATGAGGAAACATCAGAATATTGATTATACTGATTGAAGTTCATTTTCCTGGGTGTAAAACATTATGGCAAATTGGATAAGTTAGCAATAAGAAATGTTTCACTTCTGACTACATACATCATTTGGTATATCCCCCTCTCTCTTCTCCTGTTATTCTGACCATGTGTTGGTCTTGTAGTTTCTAATTCTGCAAGACATTTCTCTTGTTAAGTGAAGAGTCAGAAAAGCAAGGTCAAAACAGAGTTATACTCTTTTTTTTTTTTTTTTCTGCTGTATCTATTTTCATTTATAATGAACCCTCTCAATTTCTACAATGAGTCTTCATCGAAGTTAGAGTTGAATTAAGATTTTTAATAAAAAAAAGTGGTTCATGACTGCTTTCTTGTTGTGTGTCAAGTGTATGCCAAAGCCAAATGCAGGACAGCAAGGGGTACATATTGCATGTGGAGCCCATATGAGGGAGCCCTGCAGCTTTCTCAGAAACCATTTTGTCACTACTTTCCTTGGAAGACTTTTCTTTTTTACATGTTTACCCTTCACAATATTTTGTGGGTTGACCTCTGATGTCTAAGACTGGTTCTGCTTTGTATCGTTTGTCTCTTTGTGTATTGCTTACTGTGTCTGCTCCTTTGCTTTGGTAGTTTTCCCTCTTAATTTTGCACTAAGGCACCTATAGTATTATTTTGGTCTTTAGGGCTATAATCCAAGGCAAAGGCAATACAGAGATCCAAGCACTTGAAGAGCTATGAAAATACAACTCTCAGTGAAAGTCACACCTTACTTCTATAAAAAACCCTCTAGTATTAAAAATCTCATTAACATAGAGGGCTTCTGCTCCCAAATTCATGGTTTCAAAGATAAGAACATCAGTAGCCTGATGTTTTTCTTCCACAGAGTCACATATGAACATAAAACTAATATTTTCACAAAATGTGTGCCTACCCAAGCCATCCCCAATCAAAGGAATGTTCTTAACATGGTCAGCATTGCCATCTTTTCTTTGCTGTTTTACTGTGCATCTACAAAGTGAAAATCCACCATTTTGGGAAATCTCTTGGTGCATCAGAGATAAATGACAACTCTCCAGATTATTTGCAGGCTTGGATCAGTTTTGTCAAGGAGAGAAAAAGGCCAGTTTATTCTCAGTTCTAATGACAAGCCATGTAAAAAGTCAATCATCCTTTTAATTTTCAAGAATAATAACAAATATATCAGATCTTCATGAGAAGCAATTTCTGAAGTGCTCATTTTGATGGAGGATGCTTTTTGTCTGTGTGAAATCATTCAGTGAGTATTAGTAGATGTGCAAGTTGGCAAGGCAGAACCTCCAGCTCCTCTGCCTTTGGAGGTGCACCATGATACTGATGCCTTTGGTAGAAAGAGCAGGCAGAACCTAATCAAGGATGGTGAAAACGTGGGGGATAAGCCTTAACTCCAATTTATCTCTTCTTCAGTCAGTTAAATGAAGTCCAGAGTGACAGCTGGCATGCAACCTCCCCTTCCATCAGAAGACCAAACACATCCTCTACAACAATACATGGAATCCTTCCAATCTGCTCTAGCACATGGCCCCACCATCCTGCCTGCTTGTGCCCGGTTCTGACCTCCCAGTTTGTATGGCAGCATGTAGTGGTTCAGACTGCCCAGCCAGCTGGCTGGGGTGAGTCAACAAGCTGGAATTGACAAAACATTTTTCCTGACATATTTAGAATATTTCACTAGGGAGAAATCTCTTGAGATTCAATGTCTGATTTTTATGACTGTCCTGGGAGATTAAAATAAAGGAGAGTGCAACTTTAAGTCATGTGTATTGCGATTGAAAACAAACACAATGGGTCAGATTCCATCCTCGATTGCAGCCACACTGAGGTCTCTGTGGTTGAATGAGAGTAAGAGAGGACAGAGTTTGGCCTGGTGCCTTAAAACAAAAATAATATAAATGATAGACAAGGCCAAACTGAGCTGCAAAGCTGCAGTGCATTTCATCTGAGGAACCTTGAAAGAGAAAAAGATCTTATATCAAGGGCAATTTGATTCCTCAAAGATGAAGCAAGATAAAAATTTTTTTTTTTCAAAAAAACTAGTTTTTTGGTTGACTGAGTAAGGCAGATTTTTGTCATCTGACAGCTATGCATACTGTGTGGCAAATGATTAAATAAACAGATTGCTGCTCAAGCAAGTTGCTTTCAATTTGAGAAGCCAAAGCCACTGTAATAATCTCTACCCACTATAAGAAAATCACTTGGTCACATTGTGACCACACAGAAGGCCCTATTCATCAGCAGAGTTTGCCTGCAAGATGACTTCTCTGAGGAATAAGCATCTTCCATACCTGCTCAGTGCACACAACACTGGGCTGAGTGAAGGCACCCAGACCTCTGTTACTCCAAAGGGGTATTGTGTCGAGGAAACGAGAAAAGATTTCATGCACGCTTTTGTCTCTCAATTCATTCCGCCTTGTCTCCTGAAACTCTGACAGTAGTTGGATTTTAAAGATCCCACCTTCTGCATACACAAGAGCTGTTTTATAACTCTTCAGTAGCAATCCAGCCCCAGAAAGACATGCAAATTACATTTCTACAGGTAGAAACCATAGAAATAACTTGAAAGTTTACTCACTCTTGTCTTACCTGTGACCTGAGTGTGCCCACGCTGAAGCTCCTGTTCAGTCTCTTGCCTGTTTACATTCATACCCATCTGTTAGCATGGCACTGCACCCATGGCACTCACCAGACAGTCCATCATGTTCACTGGAGCTGATGATAGGTCTGAAATGGCAGCCTGCATGACTTTATAAAAGGTTGTGATTTAGTCCATGTCCCCACATGTAGTGCCTTCAGAGTTCTGTGTAGTATCACCCTATCTGCTTAATCTGACTGTCCAACGGTAAGAATAATTTGTTTTGTTTTGTACTTTCTAAGCGCCTGCTCTGTCATCTGTGTACCACATTGCACTCCATATTCATCAAAGATATTTAGCACTCGACAGGGTGAGTGTTCTAGGACTCTAAGATTTCTATCAAAACCTTAGCCCTTCTTAAAGTAAGATCTTGTATTTGCCTCATGCATAAAAAATACATGTTTTTTTTCAGAGTCTCCCGGGTCAGAAAATGCGGCTGATAACTGTTTTTCTTTTTAGTTCAGAGCCTTTTTTTCATCATCACTAGCAGCCTCCAGAATTGTACTTTAATGAAGAGAGAAGCAGATTCAGTCTATGGTAAATGAGAAAAAACCTCATCTGCAATGAAACTCCCCTAAAAACTGTTTGTGTACAAGGAGAAGAGAATCTACCAGCTCTGCAGCAAGGAAAAGAAAGTTGTGTGTTTGGTCTTTGAATATTTGCTTTGGTTTCAGTGTGACTCCTTGTGCAACCTTAGCCTTTGGTATATTTTCATCATCACCAAAATCAATGGTTTCAGAAGGAAACTGAAACTTTTGCTCTGGATTGTTTTACCTGTGCTATTAGACAGTGTCTGAGATTGGAATGTGGTGCTACCCTGAACTGAACCATCTTACAGCTCACATTTCATTTTCTCTCATAGGATACTGTCTGTGACAAGCAGATGCTTTCGAAGTATAAACTTCAAGCCTTATGATACTGCTCCTTTCCTCACCAGCCAGCAGAGAAATGTCTAAACTGAAGAGGAGACATGTGCCTCTCCAGGGCTGCAGCCAAACTCACCGTGGCACTGGGGGCCATCAGCAGAGGTCAGATCTCCACTCTGCCAATTAGTAATGCAGCCAGTGGCACAGAGAAAAAATCTAGCCCAATGAATGCTACACAAATAAAACCTGAGCTTTATACTGTGGGCTTTGCATACTTCATACATGCAAGAAATTGAAGAAATGGAGGATAATTATCAATGTTTCCTCACTACAGGAGGAGAGGTAGGGAGGTGGCTGCAAGAACCTTTTCAAAAGCTGTTCCTAAGGGTTGTCTTCTTCAATGCCGTTTGCTTGGCCAGCTCTCTATGGAAGAGCGAGCCCATATAAGTATAGTTACTGCTTTTATGCCAAACCAGCACTGAAAAGTCTAGTTCAGAGAAAAGAAAATGAAAGATAGTAAAATACAAAGCATTTTGTTAAAGGACTGCTATTATATGGATGAAGCCCCAAAATTTCTGTGAAGTAAATGTTCAAGTTTAAAAAAAACAAAGCTATATCACTTCTGAAACAGCTGCTGTGCAGACATATTTCCCATCTTCACATTGTAATGATAGGATTCCTTTGCATCCTGCTCATCTTCTTAGCTGGGGAACATGCTCACCACTGGCCCAAGATTTTCTGTGAAAGAAGCATATACATATTCAGTTATTCTCATACCTAACCCACCTTGTAGATGCATATGTGAACAAGAGCAGTAAAAGCAAGGAGAGAGTATCCTGCCTGTTCCTAAGGATGGATAAGAAGCAGAAAATAGCATTTGTATTTAAATTAAAAGAAATCTGGGTTTGATGTCAGGACAAGCAGACCTACTAGTGTCTCTCTACAGTATAGGAAAAGATGGATAGGCAAACTTGGGCTATATGATTATAATTAGTTTTTTATGATCCTGAAAGCTGATGAAATCTCTTTGCACCACAGCCTGAAGTGCTGAATCTAGACACAGATAATGGGATGGATAATTTGAGAATTAACTTTCAGTAGCCAAGTACCTATAACCTGTCAAGTAAATATCATCTCCAGGAGAAGCATCTAGGTTTCTCAGATTGGATGAAGGCACACATATTCTCCTCATCATTTGTTCCTTACTAGTCTCTCATAAATCTTTGATTACAAATGGACACTGAGCTGGGTTAAGTGTCTTCACAGTTTGTACAAGTCCCAGGTTTCTGAGTCCTTGAAAGCTGTGCCATAGCTCTGTGGTGAAGTTCTAGACATCAGTTCTCAAAGCTAATCCGGCTTTGTTAGCAGCAAGGCCCACTCAAAGTGGCTTACAACCCAACTAAGTAATTTTTCTCCAAAATACCTGTTTTCTAAGCTGCTCATGAGAGAAAAAAAATAGGGTTGCCTGCCATATGTTTCCACCACACTCCAAATAGTGAAGAATGCTGTTTATAAACAGTATAGTATATTTTTAACTGGGGAGGCGGGGTTGGGGGGGGTGTTGTTTCTTTGCTTTTTTTTTCCCTGTATAGATCACAGGAGAATTAGGCAGAAGAACCAGGTAGCTTGTTCTTCTGTAATAATAGAAGTGTTAGTAGAACAGAGCAAGCCAACCTCCCACTGACTTGCAACACAATATTACAGGTCTCCAGAAAATCCTAGATTCAGCAATAACTTCTCGGCAACATTAGAGCTCTCCCCTGTTTTATTCCGGTGTAGAAGACAGAGTGCACCACTTTCTGACAAAAAGCACGTAATTAGAGCTGATGACTATGCAAACATCAAACCTGAAACCACCACTGCGATAGCAGAGTCTGTGTGTGCACCACTTAGCACTTGGTGTGATACTAGGGCTCCTGGGTGGACTGTCTGTTGACACTCCCTTGGTGTTAACCAGAGGCAAGAACAGTTGAGAGGATGCTGCACACTGAAACTGCTTTGAGTGTGTATTTGTTTGACATCAAAGGTAAAGGAATTTGCTGTTCTATAGATCTAGGTCAGATTTAGCTGGTACACTTACAGGATGTGCTTTCTCTGTAGGCACATTCATCTTCATAAAACTTTAAGAAATGAAATCTTTTTCCTAAAGATCCCTATTTTTCTCTGAATCGTGGTAGAAATGGGAATTATTAGGAACAAGAGAGGAAAATGGATAGATAGCATGGCCATAAGGAGTTCCCTTCCACAAGAAATCAGGCTAAAATGGTTCACTGAAACTTGCTGAGTAATGTGGTTTTATTGACATTACCTGTCCAGAGACCAAACAGCCAAACAATCTTTAAGCAATCTTTTTCCATCTGTCTATTCCTGATTTATCTTCTTACCAGTACTGATTTCCATCAAAAAATATTAGGAGGCTTAGGAGTTTCTCAGATGATGCACCAAGATCAGAGAAAGGCTGTTTCAGTAGCATGGGTACTACCTTCTCTAGTGTGGCTTTTGTCTGTAGTGCCCATTTCTCTCCTGGATGTGGTGACAAGGGCTAACAAGCTTCCTCCTGCCAGTAAGAGGAGAGCAGTGGCTGATGAAGGGGACTGTATACTAGGAAGGGAATGAGTCTGGGCAACGACAGGCTTGAGGGCTCTGCAGCTTGTAAGCAGCATGGACACTCACTGACCCTGCTTTCTTTGCCTCATTTCACCTGATAAATGAGTGTGGCGCACTGGGAGTTCAGGTCTCCCCGCCCATGGTGGTGCAAATCACTTCAGTGAAGGGATAATTGAGTCTGAGGATTTGCTCAGAGGCCTTTCACATGGTTGCAGCTGCAGAGGGCAATCGCTTCCCCAGTCTGTCTGGGCTCTGAAAGGTAATTCAAATGGCGATCAATGCCAGCACTGACAGAATAACTGGAAATGAAAGGAGAAAACCCCACAACGAACAAGCAGACCCACAGGTGAAGTCAGCCACGCTCTGGGGCTGGACAAAGCTGCCGGCACGCTGGCCAAATGTGTGGTCGAACACCCTCGGCATGGTGCAAGTGCATATGGATACAGCTCCCATTCCTTTGTCCAGGAAATCACAGACAGAAACACAGCGGCTCGCTGGAGCTCCTGCACATGCACTGTACAGATGGCCAGCACATGTGCGATAGGCGCATCAGGCTCGCTGGGCATATGCAGATAACTCTATGGCATGCACAGGCAGGGCTGGATGCTTGGCTTCATCAGGAATCATGAAGGAGTGGAGAAAGGGAGAGAGACAGCAACTCTCCTACACAGCTCTGTGAATTAATGCTGTGCTGTAATTATATCCATCTGCTAAGGAACCCAACCCTAAAGCATGTGTTTACCATTTACATAATGGTAATAATACATTTTTATAAAAGGCCAATCACCTGTTAACTACAGATTTTGTCTAGAAACAACTTGATTTGTATTAAGAGTGCATGTGTGCCGTCACAGGGGAGCAAAGAGGAGTGCCCACATGGGTGAGATGGCAGTGCACACTCCTGCTCACAATGCCTGGTGTCAAACACCAAGGCTTAAAAACATGCACACCAGTCACACTCCTTAGCTGTGTGGGTGTAAATGGGCATTACCCAAGCGCCTCTGTATTGAGCAGCAGTGACACAAAGTCTGTGCACCACCCAGGGACCTGGAGCCGAGGAAGCGCTGAATTTCACACCTATGAGTTGATTGGACAAAAGCCTCCCGGGTTAATCTTTCTCCTTTGAAGTTTTGAACTACAAGGGACTTTTGTTTGGGTTATCTTTCAGGGGAAACGGAAAAAAAAAAAGAGAGACTGTCTTGCACTCTACTGTGTTCATTTGAGAAAGCTAATTTTTTTTTTTTTTTTTACAAGATTCAAGGTGATGTGGAAGTAAACCAAGAAATGCTGCGTGGTATCCTCATTGAACAGTTCAGGTTTCAGTGCAACAATAGACAGTTCAATATGAAACCAAAACAAATTTTAAACCTTGAAAGCTGAATAAATTGAAATTGTCATTATCCAGTCAGTTTTTGTTCTAAGCACCTTGGCTTCTAGAGAAGTCAATAAAAAATGAAAGTGCTGAGTTTTACAGGATTCAGCCTATGACAGTGTAGGATATGTTCAGCTCAGACTGCTGGTTATTGCCATGTCTCATGACAGTCATTCCTTATATTCAAATGTAACTCAAACATATGCCAGAAATTTCAGAGACACTAATCCTTGGAGAAATGGGCTCAGGACCAAATCTCTACATTAATGATAATCCTTTAGAATAAAATATTGATAAATTATTAAAATCAAATATTTGTTTCAGACCATGAGAATATGGGAGCCTCTCCTTGGCTTTCACATTTTAAAGAAAGGGATGAAATGAACATTAGTGCAGGTAATTCAATACTGTAACAATAGCAAGCTTGTACTGTTACAGCTAGTGAAAATGCATGAGGAAAGAGTAGCATGTCCAGACACAGGTTTTATTAAGGATCTGATCTGCACACGCGTTTATCCAAGTAAGTGGCTTTTAATCATTTGATAGTTCCATAGAAATCAATGGCTCTATTCACAAAGCAGAATGGATTTGCATGCATAATATTGTGTCCTTGCAGACCACAAGGGATAATTTTATGTTTATGCTAATCTGTAGTACTTAGACATACCTGTGGCTTGTCTCTGGAGTTATTTGTCATTTCTCAATATGTCACCTTTCTGGTAAACTCTGTAATATCAAGCATAAAGTTTGATATTACAAACATAAAGTCATAAAGTCATAAAGAGAAAGAAAGCTCAAGACTGAAAAACAACCGCTGTTTTCCATCAAAACTGTCAATAGCTGCAGAGTATTACATCTTCTAAATGACAGATAAGTGTCATGCCATCTACTAATCATTATATATGGTAAAATAATTATTTTACCAGTTTATTAACATTGTGTTGTGGGTTTACTCCGGGCTAATTTTTTGTAAAACCTTTTACAAAATGGCTATGAGAGAAGTTTTATACAGCAAAAGAGACTTGATGTGGGGGAGTAATATTAAATTTATTAGTAGCAGGATAAAAACTAAAGAATAATATATACAACAATTCTAACTAGGTTTTCTTATGAAGAAAATTTTATGTATTTACAAAATTAT